>VFFE01007197.1:1819913-1831108 GCA_008921705.1 Burhinus oedicnemus
GTATAAGCCAGAGCCTCTCTGCATACCGTTCCTTGGCATCAGCCATAAACATGGGTCTTATCACTCTGAGAACGAACGGTTTCCTGCACAACATGCTGTTAATTTCAGCAGTTAGAAGAGGCCCAGCTAACAAGCAAAGTTACTGAACAAAACTGGTCCTGCTTTACCTCAAACCAGGACAATACATTATTGTATTTCATGTGCTTGTCTTTGTTTTCTGAAAAAGGAAAAAAATTCAAAGTTACATCGAAACTTCAAAAGTACTGAACTACAAGTTTGTTGGGGCTTGCTTCTACTTCAGGCATTTCATCCTGTGCTTTTATTTTCTTTCCTAATCTTTTGTAAGTATAACACATGCAGAGTAGATCTGTCATTAGTGTGCATAAAGCCTGAATCTTAATGTCCTCGTTTATACTGAAGGATGTGTTGTCTAATGGGATGAGCAGTATATGGGATCAAAAAACTTCCCTTTTTTGCCCTGTGGACTGAGCTTGATTCATTTATTCATAAACCTGTGAAAGCATTCCAGCTCAGTTCTGTATCTGCAAAATGGGAACTATGATATTTATTTAGGAGTTGTTTTCATTACAACATTAGTGCATAGTTATTAGTCATATTTCAAGTGAGTGAGATTTGCACTTCAGTGCTTTTGAAATTGCGACTCTAGTGTTTTCTTGAGTTGCTGGTACTTTTGCTTCTTGAGGTTCATAAAGGACTTAAAGACTGATAATACATACACTGTTTTATTTTGTTGTCCCACAACATTTCAGGGGACCCTTAGTCAATCATTTGTTACAGTAAGTACTAAACTTGTTAGTATGATGTAATGATGTAATGTGGGATTTTAAATGTGAACATCTGAAATTTCTGGTAGAACGTTCTCTCCATTTTTTCTATTAAATGATCCTAGTATTGGTTTTGTTGGTTTTGTTTTCAGTAAAGTAGATATTTTCCTTTCTTTCTCCTGCTTTTTTTAAGGAGAGGAGAAAAACTCAAACCCAATTCCATGCTCAAGAATTTAAAATTCAGCTAATTGAACTTGGTGTTTAAAGTTGGTAGAGGAAAAACTCAAAGAAGCAGTGGCTGGAAAATGAGAAAATAAGCTCACTTTTTAGCAGTGAAGGCAGTTAGCAGTGGGAACAAATTATTCTGAAAAGCTGTTGATTCTCCAATCACTTCTTTTCTTCAGCTGAAGACTATATGCCTTTATGAACGATAACCTTTAGCCAAGCAAAAGTTATTTGGCATACTACAGGACAAAACCCAGAGATGGAATAGCTTGTAAAATGTAGGCCAGATTAGACTTTCTCTTATTTTATGCTCTATAAATGTATAACAAGAAATAAAATAACCTACTCTGAGTTACAGTTCATGCAACCCTATGGTTATTTATTAAGTTAAAAAGTGAAAAGAAGATATGGTCAGCAACTGTTTTTCCCTTCGACTGAAGTTCTACTATTGTGTACAGTGCACTTCAAATGTGGCCTTCAGCTAGTAAAAGACATTTTAGCAAAAAAGGAGTTGTTCAGTACATCATTTTTAGAAAAAGTTTTTAACTTTATTTGTTCAAGTCCATTTTTATGTGGACTGAATGTTACTGTAAAACTTAGTAGGCTATATTTTAAAGTCTTTGTGCCTTATCAGTAATGACTGCAGTATTACAAATAATCATGTTCCATGATATTCATGAGATGATAATTTTAAGTACAATTCCCACCTTGAAACTAAACCTTAATAGTTTGACTAGCAAAAATGACTTTAAATGTGATTGTGAAATTTGCATTTCCTTAATATTAATAGCAAATTGTGGGAGAGACTCTGAAGTATCATTATTATATCTCCAAGCAACATGTACTTAATAGCAGAGTCCATTAACTGCATTTATTTCCATGAACTCTTTCAGTAGAAAAAGGCAAAATGTAGCCATTAAGATTTAATGGAGATAAAAAGCGTCTAACCATCCCACACCTAATAAATCATAATTAAGACCAAAATGTCAAATAAATCTCAGTCTTTATGGTCAAGGGACATTAGAAAAGAGTGGGGGTGCAATTTTATTTCAAATTAGCTGTTTCAGCAGACATCTGAATCTAGTCTTCACATTTGAGAGGTACATAGTCATGATCAGTGGAGGGAAGTTAAAAAACAGCTAATGTGACACAAGTATCAAATACTTCTTAGCTGAAGGGAGAGGGTGACTAATGCTGCTTCCATTGAGTGTTAGATCTGGTGCCACATATAGAGTAGGGCAACAATCAATGACTGAGGAAGACTGTTTTTGCGAAGCTGACCTGCATTAAACAGAACACGAGAAATTACGTTGCAGGGAACAATGCAGACATCTCAGAGAGACAGTAGGACAGCATGACTGCAAAGTGTCAACTCTTGGAAGCTAAATGAATGGCTGTATTTGATGTATCAAATGATTGTGCCTCACCATCCTCTGGGATTCATGTGATCTGAGTGAAAGTGGCATGATGAAGGAGCCCTGACAGAGCTCTTTGTTTCAGTGACTTCTGCATCAAATGCATGAATGGTTTGTGGCACAGCAACAGGATCTCAGGGCTATACTGTCCCAGGAAGGTGCCCTGACTACCAGCTTTCAGAGTCAGGATGTTACTTGCTTTCCTGTCTTCTGTCCAGTGAATTTTGAACAGCAGGACTATTTCCTTTGAAACAACATGTCTTTAGAAATATGAAGACTGAGAGAGGTTTGAGCATTTCTGCTCCATTTTTTCATGTACGTCTGTGAGCATGAGCTGCCTTAAATTATGCAAGTATTGGCCCCATATTGTTCTCCCTCTAGTCATGGCTGATATCCTGTGTTTTAATAATGACAAATAATTAAGCAAACCTGCTTCCATTCTCATAGTAGAAAGTTGGTTTATTTAATACACATTCCTTTTAGTGTAGCTAACTCTGTTAATACAGTTGCTGACTCTGTTCAGTGCTGTATTTTTAATAGGCAAGCTCTTTGGCGGATACACTCTAATTATATGTCCCCACAGTGCATAGCACATTGAAGACCCTATTTTGGAGGGTGTTTAATTCATTTCTTTTAAGAAGAATAAACAGACACTGCCTAGAGCTTGACCTGGCCTATGAGTTAGAAGGAGAAAGGGGAATGCACAGCTGCAGTCATGTCATTTAAGTGGTACATGCAGGGCCCCATCACAAATCCATTCCAGATTATAGGTAGAATTTAAGAAACTTCCTGAAATCAGTATTAGTCTAGGTACACTGGACTAGCAGAGATGCACTAGCAGGTGAGATAGCAGGCACTTGCACAAACTGTGCTGAAATAACGTTTACAGCAGTTCTGATGTGTTTCAAATGTTTGGGGAGAGAATGAGAGTCCTGCTGTCACATGATCGTTTGCTCCACAGTCCAGCAAAGATGAAGCCACATAAGTGAGCATCACTCCATATCTGTCAAATACGATGGTGGTATCTGAGTCTGTAAAGGCCCAGCAGGCTTCTCGTGTCTCTGACTTAATGCTGCTGGGGGCTTTGAACAAGGCAGTTGCTTGCCACTGCATATTGCCTCTATGGGGACACTGGGACTTGAATACATGGGGACACGTAGATAGCTGTGCATTTTCACTTGGCACACAAACTTTTCTAAAAAATGAAATTAAATTATTGAGCAACTTGAATTTGGTAATTTTCACTATTAACAAGACACACACCAAATAACATAATGCATGAGCACTTTGAAGCTAAGAAGTCTTGTACAAACCCAGAGACAAAATGCTCTAAAAATCCTGTTCAATGCAGTGCAGTACTCTCCAGATCCTCATCATCCTTTTCCGATTTACCCATGTCTCAGCATCACCTGTTGTTTATTCAAAAAATGCTTGATAGTCTAGGTAGGTACTTAGTGTTCCAGGCTCTCCTTAAACTTCTGCTTCTGAGCTAATGAAGATGAGGAATGATACCAGAATTTGGGATTCTCCATATTATTCTTGGGCATTCATGTGGGTATCTGGGAATAAATTCCTGACTCATCTGCCAGACCAACTGGCATTTTTCAAAGGAAGTGGTGATAGGTATTTTGAGAAGAAAGTTCTCCTGAGCCACATGGATATTTGGAGAGTTGGTAGAAAAACTGAAAACAAGGAAGAGGTGTCCTGCATGTTTGCCTTAGAGGTTCAAACAAAAGATCAATGCTGAACAAAATCATCATTGCTTCATTTTGTTTGTGTTAAGAATAATGTAAATCCTCTAATATCAACCTATGATACCAGGCTTGCGTGCTTCTGCCATACTTGAAAGTATGCTCTTCTCGCTCTGTCTTTTGCTGAACAAAAGCGTAGGCCACAAGCATGAGCAACTGTTTACAACAGCACTATAAAAACTGTAGACCATTGTGTCTTAAGGAGATTGCATAGCTCTTCTGGAACAGCAGAAAATTAATTTCAAGTATAGTTCTGTTGTTCATATGAGGCAAGGAGGTAGTGGGGAGAGAGAGGGATGGTGAGAAAAATGGTTTCTGTACTTTTGTTTATACTCCTCACATGTCCATTTCCAGTGTAAAGGAAGAGAAAACAGTGATGGGATCAAATTAAACGTAAGCTGTAAATTGAGTTGTGGTGCATTTATTGGTAACATGCCAGACTTTTGGTTTTGCTGTTTGTATTTCCATTGATTAAGCACAGCTCTGCTCTGGAACTGCTGATCCTGGAGCACCCTACTTCCAAAAGAGCTTACCTCTGGGCTGCAGGGTTTCTCGCTGGTGTGCAAAAGCACACTTGTTAGGGTTCTGAGGGTACATTATGCCTTTTTGCACAGAAAATGATAGTAGTATTTGTCTTTACAGATGGCTACTGCATGACTTCCTGTTACCACAGGTTGATGACCACAGTTGAACTATCTGTGGCACTTGAATCAATTGATTTTGCCTTTTACTCTTTGATTCAGTAGTTCAATGGAGAGGTATTTCCCAGCTCTCTCCCTCCTGCCTACCTGTCACAGGGTCAACCCGTTCGCATAGTATCTATTTAAATTTTACACATTTTATTGTTTATTCCATAATTGTTTAATTCAGTGTGCATTTGGTCAGTGCACTTAATATTAAATTCTGCCACCTTTCCTTCTTCTTAGTAGGATGCTATTTTATGCACATTAAGGTGGAAATCAGCAAGCCCACGTGCTTAGTAAGGTGAGATACAACCCATTCGATTTGGCCACGTTTACAGGCTACCGGACTGTGTTCATTTTGAAGCCTTGGTTCTGGTGCCTTGTGGATTGTACAGAAGGGTTGAAAGTACCTTAGTGAGAAAGTTGGCTTTGTTTTTAGTAAAATGTAAACTAGTGTATTATGTAGTCTTGTGCAGATTCTTGGTCAGATAATGAGAGATGCACTAACTTGCTTATCCCTTGTTGTGGGAGGAAGGTCTGTTCCCACATGGTTTCTACTGAAAGAAATAGTAGCACAGCAGGTATTTTCATCATGTGAGGCAAAAAACTCACAACTGAAGATTGCAGATTATGTGAACACAAGAGAAGAAAAAGCTGCTAGAATATATGAAGTTAAAATGAGAATTTAATGGTAGTGTGCTCAGATGTTCCCTGGCAAACATTTGTATTCATAAAAAATATTGCTTTCATTTGAGTCATTTGAGTAGGTGTGACTGCTTAGTAGGACTGAGCTGTCTCTTACAAAAAAATACTATGTTGAAGAACAATATATATCTCTAAAGCGTGATAGCAGATGTAGATAACTGATGAGAGACAAGAAAGACAAGTACAAACACATCATTCAGAAATAAGTGTTGTTTGGCTCATGGGAGGTGACAATATTTCCATATCCTCTTTTTTTCCCCTTTTTATGTTTATTTATGTATTCATAGATATGCTGCATATCATATAGCATTCTATGTATACAAACAACTTTTATAGGTCAGAAATGCCCTGTGCAAACCTCAAAAACAAAATTAAAATCCTTTAATAGAAATGAATATATATAAATATATATACACATGCATATATATAATATAATTGTGTTTGAGATTTTCATGGTATATAATCTTTTGCTCTGTGGATGTGTGTGGGATGGGATTCTGAAACTAAATACGGTTACTTCATGTTTGCAGAAAAAGTAAATGCACTATTAGTGGGATGTGGAGACGCTCTTTGCCCACCCTTGGCAAATGACCTGGTTAACAACACCTAGTAAGATAAGAATGGCAGTGTAAGTAGTCGGGGGCAGGGAGAGGGATTAAATATTTAAAGCTGTCTGGAGGGCATTTGCCCGAAACTGTTCCTGTTAAAGAGGAAGTCCAGAATCAGCTGAGTTAAACAGAAACCAAGCCACTTCAAAGGGAATTTGAAGCGAAGAAGGAAATAGTGTGGAAAAAAATAGAAAAGCAGCATGGAAATTCCTAACAGGAGACAGAGACCTAGGAGTGGAAACAGCTGACTGTCAAAACCTGGTTTGACTCTACCATAAGTCATCCCTCTGGTATCACACCTCTGCCTCAGCCAGCAAGAGCAGCCTCCCCATTGGAAGCCGTGAGATGTGGGCTCTGCAGCTGGTGGGGCGACAGTGCGGGCTGCAACAAGCAGGGACCCGCAACTCAGATTTGCCTCTGCACACAAACTCACGGGGCACTTTCTCAGCAGCTTGTGGATGAACAATTCATAGGGAGCTGCACAGGTGCACGTAAAGCTAGTACCCACATCTCCTTACAGGAGGGGTGTGCAGGTAGGGTAACCCACGCTCCCAGAAGAGGGAGTGTGTGCATTTAACCCACACATCCTGTGAGAAGAGGTGGATGTGCATATAACCCTGCATCTGTGCACGATTAGAGCTCTTTGGGGTCAGTTACAGAAGGCTGTTTCAAAATTTGTAGGCATTTATTAACATTTTGTAGGGTCTGGTATTGTGATTTACGTGTTGTATTGCTGATACAGCAGATTACAATTATACAGTTACTGTAGAGTTCACTGATTGCGGGTTAATTATGTCTAGTTGCACATAAACAGTCAGAGAAGCATGTTTGGAAAGGAAGACAACCTGAAAGTGCAACTGTTATTCTGCATGTTACTCCAGAGGTTGTGCCAACTTCTTCTAAAACAGTCTTGGTAACAGATGGCATATTGATCACCTTCACAAGTGCATAACCGGTCCCGCTTCTGTTGAAGCGGTGTTACACTGATAATAGTTTCAAGCTCTTCTCAGCAGCACCACAAAACATATCAAGGGGCGCTGACCATGGCTAGCGGCTTGGCAGGTTGGATAGTCTTTAGAAAAACAAAAGTCACTGTGCAGGTAGTGCAGCGCTGGGACACATTGCCAAGGGAGGTTGTGGGATTGACATCCTTGGAGGTTTTCAAGACTTAGCTACACAGAGCTATGGCTGACCTAGATCTAGTGTTAGATAGTAAATCAGTAAACCATTTTGATCCAGATTTGGTTACTCTGGGTGAACTGAGCAGTTTTCCTCTGGGGCAGTAGGTAAAGACGGGGATGGGGAAAGAATTTAGAGGTGGGTTACAAACTGGCTACATGCAAAGAACAACAGGTGAGAGGGAGGCAACCTGTGGAGCTCTGCAATGCTCAGCCCAGTGTGGATTTTCATATACAGTGTATGAGAAGGACTGTGAAATTTGCTGATGAAATTAAGGTGACAGGCAATGTCTGTGAGGGAAGGCTTGGGATTTTAGAAAGGAAGAAGTCAGATGAGGATTTGAGTAAAAGAACTAGGATGAAATTTAGTACAGAGTGCGAGATTATGGTTGGTCTGACAGACCAGTGACAAGAAATTCTGATACAAGTTAGAAGCTCGTCAGGTAGAGATGTGATGAGTTCAGGATTTTGATTAATTATGTGGGTTTAATGACAATTCAGCTGAATCACAATAACCATCCATGTCACTGCTCTTAACTCATGGTAAGTATAAACTACATTTAGCTAAGTGAGCCCCAATGAAGGAAAATTGTCTCACATTTGGGCTGGGATTATGTCAATGTGCAGCAATGTGTTAAGCTGCTATAACTTCATCATCTGTCTGAGCCCCACTTGCATGAGGTACGGTGACCTATTAAGGTTTTGTAGCTGTGAGCAAGGGAGCTGTCATTCTAGGATGTATGAAAATGTATTTTCTGCAGAATTAGTATTAATACTATTGCACAACTCACTGATAAAATCTGGGAAGTGTGTTTGCAGTTTTGCTCACCCAGAAGGTTGAATTGAAAGAGGGTGATTACCAGAATGATTAGGGGAAAGAAGAGCTTGTTTTCTGCAAATAAACTAGAAAAGCATAGATTGCTGAGCATAGTGAAGGCTGAGATGGCATTAAATATTGTCAACATAAATACTAGGGAGAGAAAGGAGCTATCTGAAAGCTAAAGGATGAGATTAGCACAAGAAGAAAAAAAACATGGGAGCTGGCCATGAATACTGGTTAAACTTAGAAACACTTTAAGTGGTAAGATTCAAAGCAGTGGAATTAATGTAGTCAAATCTAACTCGTTAAGAAAGCACTGGATCAATACATCAAAGGGTACTGTATGATGGTGGCTACCTGTGACATTAACTGGCTGAATTTGATGACCCAGGAGATACTGGCTCCACTCTTCTGTTTCAATAACATTAATACCAATATTATAATTGTTGTTATTATGAGAAGGATTTCATCTGTGTAAATCAACTTCAGTAAGGACTTCTTATTCTTTAATTTTTCCTGTGTTTAAATAGGAGGTTCAGCTGAGGTAAACCCGGGAATTATTCATATTGAATTTATTTCATCATTGTCTCTCATGTGCATGAGCTTCTGATATATGAAAGTAACATAACAAAGAGCCTTTCGTCTTTTATTCAAATGGAGAGTGTTAGATGGAGGTTAACAAAGTTGTTTTTGTTTGAGCATGCAGGAACAAGTAATCAAGTGATGTCATTTTCCCTTTTCTATTTCAATTTGCAGTGAAATACCAAAGTTAAATGATTACTGGCAAGGCTTTCTCCACTTCTCCATTTCTCTTCTCTCTTTTGACCTTAAACAGCTGACAAGCTAATGGATTATATGTTGTTTTTCTCTAGTTTTTCCTGGATAATGCTGTGAAAGCTTTTCCCTCAGTTCTTAATTCATCAAATGCAAGTTTTCCTAATTCAAGTAATCAGACACGGTGGTGTATACAAAACAACTGTTTTTTCCTACCGGTAAGTTCATTTTACATTTCTTTGTTTGTTTACAACAATTACAGTAAATTGACTGTTGCCGGATCTGCTTGAAGTTAAACACCCACCAATTTTTAAGACTGCAGCAAAAGCTTGATTTTTTTCAGTCACCTGAAACTGCATTTGAAGGAAGTGGGAAGTTAAAGGAGGTTAGTACTTCTGAAAATAGAGGTTTTAATGAATGTCAGATTAAAAAGCAGGAAACAGTCTGATAACTAAGAAGTGTATCTCACCCATGCTGACAAATGGGCAGTACAAGATATAAGGACAACACACAGCATCTGCAAAGCAGACCGTGCCTGAAAGCTCCACACTGCTGTCAGTGAGAAAACCAGGTCGATCTGCAGACAGGTTTCACAAGGACCAGTGGTAGACCTGGAAATATTCACCACTTTCATCATTGGCCTGGCAGTAAATGTGAAATCTGTGATAATCACACTTCTGTCATTGCATATTTGATTAAGAGGTGGAATGAGAGGGTGGAAAGACAACACTCATGTACCACTATATACTGATTTGAAGAAGAAGTCTTAGCGTGAACAAAAGCACAGCAGCACATGCAAGAAGAGAGGGAAGGACATTCCTGCAAAAAATGAGACCTGTATCCTAGAGACCAATTCTCGGGGACTGATAAGACCAATTCTTAAAGGGATTACGAAAGACCTGCAGTTGAACATAACAAGCTGTATATCATGCCAAAATATATCAATAGTCTTTGGATGAATAAGCAGGAGGCAGTGAGAGGAGAAAGGAGATTATTTTATCTCTATGCAGAATTGATGAGATCAGTAACAGAATGGTGTGTGCTGATTTCCACACAATATGTTTTACATGAAACAGCTATTCACTATGTCAAGCTAAACAATCCTAAGCACACACAAAAGTGAGATGTTAATTATGTATAGAACTGTCCTGGAAAAAAACAGTTGCAGTTACTGCAGCACTTCCGAACTTTCAGCATCTCTCTGGTAAATCGACAGCAGAGCATAAGTTTCTGTTTCTCATTTTCAAATTTAGCTAACTAAATACCACCAGGTATGGATAGGTGCCTCGGTCTTCTTTTGGCCCTGACATCAAGCCATCCTTGTTGTCAAAGAAGTGATACAGTCCTTCTCCCAGCCTCTGCATATGTTCACACTCACAAGCGCACGGAAATAAGTTGTTCCAATTGTTTTTGCTTTTTTGGTTAGCAGGTTTTCTAGTCATCTTTTTTTATTTTACTTGTTATAGTTTTGAACTTCTTTAAAGGTCTTTTGTTTTCTTTTTTGCCAGTAAGTTCTCCAAGAAGCATCTGAAGGATACAGTTTTCATAAATTATACTTATTATTAAGATTCAATCTGCTGTTCTTCAGAAAAACTTTGTGTCTTTTTCCTTTATTTTCCCATGTATAACTAAAATGTTTGTCAGCTCTTCATATGTTTGGCACATTTCTAATGATTAGTGGTTTATAGATTTTAAACTATTAAAATGCATTCGTTCATCAAAGAAACTTGGATAAATTAGCACAAAAATTATGTTAAAATGTCACTTCTGATAATAACAAATGAAAAGGTTAGGTTGGCTAAAGTTTTTAAACACTTTTCCCCTCACTTTTTTGTTAAACAGCTCTCAAATGCACATAATTTTCTTCCTCAGCCACTGCATAACTTCCAGCTTGAAAAAGCTACAAATTCCTTTTGAGTTACTACTTTTGATCTTTTTTTTTTTTTTAAAATCTGGATATAAAATTACTCTGTCTTTACAGAATGAGATATTGAATACTTAAGCTGACAAATGTTTGTTTCCTTAAATTAAAAATTCAATCTTTTGAATCTGTGTGTTAGCTTTAAGCTTTATTCATGCAGATAAACTTCCTGTGATTTGTGATAGTGGACCTGACAGATCTATTGACTATGTCATCTAAAATGAGTGAATAAGAATCTGTGATTTTTTAATTATTTCAGCCCCAATAGAATTTAGTTCATTTTGAAGCATACTGATTGATTCCCTGCCTCCTCCACCCCCAAAATAACTT
>VFFE01007197.1:1848488-1937001 GCA_008921705.1 Burhinus oedicnemus
TTTTTTTTTTTTTTAAAATCTGGATATAAAATTACTCTGTCTTTACAGAATGAGATATTGAATACTTAAGCTGACAAATGTTTGTTTCCTTAAATTAAAAATTCAATCTTTTGAATCTGTGTGTTAGCTTTAAGCTTTATTCATGCAGATAAACTTCCTGTGATTTGTGATAGTGGACCTGACAGATCTATTGACTATGTCATCTAAAATGAGTGAATAAGAATCTGTGATTTTTTAATTATTTCAGCCCCAATAGAATTTAGTTCATTTTGAAGCATACTGATTGATTCCCTGCCTCCTCCACCCCCAAAATAACTTTTCTGAGTTGTATTGCTTGCTTTCTTGCTCTTTTTAAAGATTTAGGAAAGATTACACAATAAGTTTCAGCGATTTTGCTTGTGTTTAGTTATTGATTGGTTTTGCTACGATGCTTCTGTATTTTCCATATAATAGGAGTTAGGCCTGGGAGATTTCAAGTTGTGCATATCTCTTCCTGGGATGAAATACAGTGTGGTATCAGTGCTGCTGTTTCCACATGTTAAATAAATAAAAGTCATAATACTGACTTCTAAAAGATGCAGTTTTGGAATACACTTTATTTGACTAGGGAATTCCAAAATTACTTTATTTTCAAGTATCTCTCCATAGACATATTGGAGTAGAATCCCTTTTTACTTTAGTAAAGATCTCTATAACCACAGAACTATAGGTCATAAATTTTAAGAGAAGAGACCAAATGCATTGGCCTGGAGATAAGATCCTAAGGGTGTAGTACAAGACACTGGTGCAAGACACTGGTGCAAGACACTGAGCCTGTGATCCTGGTAAGAAAGGCACTCAGACTCTGTAAATTGGTTAAAATAGCATTTACTGGAGCTAGCAAGGGGACAAAAAAGAGGGTAGATGGAGTTACATCTCTTGAGATGCTGGGAGCTCTGAATTGTGCAGCATCAGACGGTCCTCCAGTCAAGGATGGCATGTGGTGCAGATCCCATCTGTGGAGAGGTTATCCAGCGTTTTCCTTTTTTGCACTTTTACAGGATTTTCTTAAAAGGAAACATTTCTATTCATCATTTCTGCTGTCAGACAAAAATGATGTCCATGAGAACTTGCTGCTGCACTGTTAGATAAAGTCAAGGCCACGCAGGTGGCATAACCACCGCTACCAAGTGGGAGCTGCCTGCAGGCTCCTTGGTTGCAATAAATTGGCTGAGCTGGCTGAGGTTATCCCATGGCCAAGGGATGTGCAGAGCACAGCACGGACCTGCACCTGCTCAGCTTCACTGCTCTGTGGATTGCTGGCTCTTCAGTGCGCAGTGATCTTTCGGTCAGGGTCACTACAAAGGATTGGTATTACTGCAACTCTCTGCCTTGGAAAAAACCTCAATGCCTGTGTAGTCTGAGCCCTTTTATTCTTCAGTAGGTTGTACAGAGGTGTAGGATGAACAAGCCTGAAATGGGTCTTCACTAAGAAACAAGCCCAGCGTACCTGCACACAAAAAGCTGTAATTTTTTCCCAGCTGGTCATTAATTCCTCTGTAGGAAAGTTCATATTCATTTGATGAAGTGAGAGCAGATCACTTGGCCCAGGAGACAGGCTGCCATTTGTCTGACAGCTTGCAATTTTTGTGCTTTGACAAAGACCAGAGCTCTCATGCTATACATGTGACAGTAATTCCACCAGTCCTGATTTTCTGTATGGCTACTTTGACTGTTCCTTCACCAAATTGTTACTGGTTTTTAGTGTCTTGCCTGCTTTGCAGCTGCATGCATCCTTCAGAGAAGCTAGCTAGAATGTAAGTTACCTTTATTCCTCTGCAGTGTATCTTTTGAAGCATGTTGTCTTGCAGTTCCTCCTATGATTTTTTTTCAAGTCTTTTTTCTGAAAAGCTGAAAGGGTTAGAGAAGGATTTAAGCTGCAATACTCTAAGCATCTACTAAAATTTGCAAATTCTGATATTAAAAAGGGAGAAATTTCAGTTCCTTTGACAGGAATTGAAAAATTCATTTGCAGTGTTGAGCACTCAGAAACAATAGCCTTGAATATATGTAAGATACAGTTGGGAAAAGGTTTACTTAAGGTGTCATTTTCAAAAAAAAGCTTCATAACCTGGTGTGGCTGTTCAAGCAGAGTTGCCTACAGATTCATTGCCAGATCTGCTTATTGCTTACTGGAATCTTGCACTGCAATACACAATATCGGAGTCTGCATTCTTAAACGCATGGCTGTGCCACTCTTCTCTAATCCATCCACCCTTGTTTGAAATCTTAGCTAAAATTTTCAGTCTAGTTTATGTATTCCTATGGAACACTAACAAAGACTGTCTATCCCACTTGGAAGTTTCTTGGTCTTTGTCAAACTGCATCCAGTTGTGGATTCAAGAGCGCCTTTTGTTTGCTTGTTTCTTTTTGGAAAACTAATTTCACAAGTAGAATGCCTTACAGAGTAAAAAATAGATGCTGCTACTTTTACGTAACACTGAATTTGGAGTGTGACCTCCTGTGGAATGCAGCCATCGGAGAAGTTTTATTTTTGGTGATTCTGAACAGCAGTTCTTTCTATTTCCTGTTTGAAGCAGATCTGCAAGCAAATTACAGTAACAGCAGAGATTCAGATGGCAGATCAATTCTGTGTGATGGGTGCTGTGCAAATTATTCTTCTTAGTGATACTCCAAAATTAGTATACAGTGATTCAGGTTCTATCAAAAGTACTGCCATCAACAAGTCAACAGTAGTCTGAAAATAGCATATCTAGAAATAGAATGCTTTGTAGTTTCAGAAAAGATAAATTCCTTAGAAGTCCAGGACTGTAATTTTCAGGAAGTGCCTTTGGCAAAGGTGCTGTATGTTAAGGACTAAGATAATGATTCTAGTGAGAATGTATTGTTCCTGTTTTAGCATTAATTTTGATGCCCTAGTCCATTTCCAGAAAGTATCCAGAGAAAATATTTTTCCAGGAATTTAACTTCAACCATACATATTTTTGTTGATATGTGTGACATAGGAAAGAAAAGGCATTTTTAACAATTGAATGTGTTCTTATGTAGTCATAACTCAAGAGGATTTGACAGAAGAAATTTTTTATATTTATATTATCCATAGGCCATGTTAATAATTTTATATTCTTCATATCTTAGCTTATTTCTAGAGTCTGTAAAATTGCATATCTGTGAGGTTCATAACAAGTGCTTATTGCATCAATTTATAAATACTACAAATACAGGCAATGAAATTGTTGTTTTCAGATCCTTAGATGTTTTACCTTGACCCTTATGCTAGTAATACATACAGGGTAGTTATTGAACTCGAGCATGACTGAAGAATGTCCAGTGGCACAGGAATAAATCTTTTGTCAGGCTGCTGGCAGTAGGCTCTTGCATTTGACTTCAACACCAACAGTGGTGTCCTGCAAATAGGCACTCCTCACTACTGCAGATGAGTAAATCAAAAATGACAAAGGGTGAAAATTAGGGAGCCTATACTGGGAGCATAATCTGGATTCTACTGAGTTTTTGGTGAATTGGAGGCTAGTAAGAAAAAGGGTCTATTTTATGAAATACCAGCATCTGGTTGTTATTGACTGCCTGTAAACCATAATGTCCCAGGTTGTGATAAATTCCATGCTTAAGTAGTCAGTCAATAATTTGTTTTTTAAACTAGCCTGAGCATTTTATTATGTACAATTTCCTACTCAAGTACCAAATTCTAAATATTTTCCATTTGATTTTTCTTTGCCAGTATTTTATATACAGCTGCATATTAGGACTCATTTCCTGTTCTGTTTTCCTGAGGATAAATTATGAGTTGAAAATGGTGATAATGTTGATTGCGTTGGTGAGCTACAATGTTATACTTCTGCACACTCATGGGCCCATGCTGGATGACTACAGCAAATTTATGTATGCAATGGCACCTCTTAAAAGGTAGGTGGATAACTCCAGTCCTTCTGAAATTAATAGCATACCTATGGCAGTTCTTATGTCATGGAACAGATTTTTTTTCTGTGTGTTTGACTATGTAATCTGCAAGTCACAATTTAAAATCATTGTCATGCTGCAGTTAATATATGATTTGATGTCACACCTCAGAGCATTAAAATAAAATAAACAAGTCTGGGCAACGTGTTTAAATCACATACTATAGGAAATAGAGTATGGTTTAATTTGCATTTTTGTAATAAAGGACATTAGGAGGAAGTCATCATTAAGGTTGTTACGGCCTAAGGCTAAACATAATTAAGGCTGTTAAAGCATATTTGCTGCAAGCCAAAGCAAATCAACTTCCTCAGAACTAGTACATTGTCTTAAAACTTCACAAATGCAGTCTTAGCTATTGAAAAAAATAGTAGACCAACAATTTGGATTTTTTTCCTGTGCATGCAACTTCATATGCTAAATTTTCAGTGAAACTGCTGAAACCTTTGTTATAGGTGATAATATATAAGACCAAAATTATGACTGTAATTCTAAGGATTGCTGTGTAAAATAGTTTCTGGACACAGGTACTTTCTACCTCATTTTCAAAACAAAGAGGTGATTCTCTTCTCTGTAGGCTGAGTGCACAGTGCATATGCCACAACAGAAAAACTGAATATTCAGAGTAGAGTTTGTATACTTTTTCCTGTGCTGTAAACTGCTCAACATGGAGAAGGATATGAATTAAAAAACAAATGTATGTTTTCTTTGCTCTTAAATCTAAAGATTAATAAACAAACCCAGGTGTTTTATGTTTCCATTGCATTTAGTGGAAAGGGTATCTCCATGATGGGATGGAGAACCACGTGACAGGTTAGAATTAGCATGTGCTTCTGGCAGCCTTGATTTTGCCAGTTAAGCTGTGTGTCTGTTGGTATTTTCCTTCCCAAATCTCTCACCAAAGTTCTTATTTCAGTGGTATCAGTAAGACAGTGCTAGTGCAAACTGTATCCCATTACCTCTAGCATCTTTTCCCAATGCAGCATTTTTAGTAAACTCCGCACAAGGTCTTATTTGTGCCTTCTGTAATTCTGAGGTGAAAAGGCATCTTGGGAGTTAGGTGCTTTAGTTTCTGTTTCTTCACATTTATTGGATACAGTCAAGCTCTCTATTATGGAAGTAGTGGTATTACGTAAAAAATCTCTTTTTAATCTGCCTGTATAGAATAAGCACCAAATGCTCTCCATTTGTAAGGAAACAAGGATATCATTTTTACTAAATCCTCATCATATTACTGGACTTCAAAATGTAGGCACATTTGCATAGAATGTAATAGAAGTAATTAAAGCTGCATGATGGAAATAATAATATTTCAGCAAATAATAAAGCATATCATCTTTAAATGGTCTTAGTTTAAATGACAGACAGTAGTATAAATTGTGGTCTTATTCTTGTGCTAAAGTAATTTTGTTTAACTTTTGAGCAGCTTGCTTTACTTATGTTTTTATTTTGTAGGCCAGGAATACTGAAAGACCTGAAGACAATGGGCTCAATTTCTTTGTTTATATTCTTCGTCACATTACTGGTTTTGGGTAGGCAGGTAAGATGCACACTTATCTTTATCTGCATCAGTGGACACAATGCCAGCCTCCACATGCAGCCTCCCACCTTCTCAAACATTTTTTTAGATTTTCTGACAATCATCTTTATTCCGTTGTGCCCCACACCCTTGCAAAGAAGTGTCAGAAGCGTCTAAAAAGATGTTTTCTTTATTACCTTCCAATATGTCCTTAAAACTCACCCATAACTGTCATTGAGACTGTAGACATTATGCTGATAGTGTGCTGTAACTATTGCTTGTCATGCTGACCAATATTGTCTCATAGCTTCCTAGTGTGCTCCCATCTGTCTGCATCCATCTGCTGTCTCCCTAGTTGCTTAATTACAAGCTATTTTCTTCACAGTTATTACCATTTGATGCAGACACAGAAACAATGTAGCATGCACACAGAAGTGTACCACATGCTGAGGCCACAGTTGCAGTAAAACTATGACCCAACAGGAAAGTACTGTTTTTATTACCCAGTTGTGCTTTTTTCAGTGCAAACGTGATGTCAATGGTCTTACCCTCTACAAAGTTGAGGGCAGGTGGCAAGGGCAGTTCTCCCTGTAAGTCCTCATGATCCATGGCTAAAAGCTGCAATTACAGCCAGTTGTGCCAGGAATGATGCAGTGCGAAGACAGGGCTCTGAGATGGAAGAGGCAATCCATGTGAGATCTCATGAACAGCCTGTACCTCCATAGCCTGCAGCGTTTGGGAAGGATCTTATCCCATACTGTCTTTAAATCATTCAGTTACATTACAATTCCCCGAAACATAATGACTGTCATTTAAATTGCCAAGCAGGCCCTGCAGGTTACTAGACAAAAAATTCGTATCTGGCAGCTTCTCCAGTATTAGCTGTAGTGGGGAACATCCGTCTTGAGTTAGAAATAACATTCTTCATCTGCCTTGCTGCCAGCACTGTATTAGAGTTTGGTCGTTTGATGACGGTAGCAGAGGGTGGGGCTGGAGCACAGCTACTTCCACTCAGAAAAAGGGATAAATGCTTCATCACACCAGTTGAGAACCTTTAGTCCCTGTCAACCAAGGTGTCAGATGGAGGTGGTGGGTTTGACACCAAGAAAAAAGGAGAGAAGGAATGTCAGCTTCACTGGGCAAGGAGAGTATTTCTTTGTGGGTTCAGTCACATCAACAAGAAAGTTTGTTTTGCATACAACAACAGTGTGTGTGTGTGTTGTTCCCTGTCACACCTATTGAAACTGATCCTGTAATGGAAAAAATCTTTTCAGATCTGTAGGTCCAGGATCCTTGTCAAACCACTTGTTTGTGGCTCTTCAGTCTGTTGCCTTTGGTTTTCCTGCAAATTTATTCTCCCTTAAAGAAGAAGGAGAAAAAAAAAACCTCTGTGTTTTCAAATACTCTCAAGCAAAGTCTAAATGATAACTAGAAATTGTTATGAACCAATTTTTAATACATACCTGGCAAAAGACCTGCCATTTTAAGTTACTGTTAGTGATACTGACTGGTAGCAAATGCTTGGGAAAAGAATAGGGGAGGAAGTGAGCCTGCGTAGAGCGACCCTTCCAGGGATATATGCTTCCCACCTTGTTTCTGCCAGTCGGCATTTCTGTGGCAGCGTTTCATAGCTATTGGTTGCTCTGCTTTCTGTTACACTGTCTGATCCCTTTTTAACCCATTTTATCATCATGGTCTTCCCAACGTTGTCTGATAAAGGATTTCACAATTTGATAAAAAGTCATGTGAACATTTCCATCTTCTTGTTTGTTTTTAAACTTTCTGCTTGCTACTTTCATTGAGTGGCACTTGCAGAATTCTTTCGAGCCATTTTGGCAGTGTAGGCAAAGTAAAATTCTTCCTTAACCTTCTTTCACAGAGTGTAATATACAAGTAATTTATCTGTTTGCTATTGCATTTTTCTACTTTGCAGGTAATAACATGTCTTTTCTCTTCTCTTAATATCTGATTATTTTAACAATGCTAAAGATAACAGCCATTGATGAAAAGGGCGGTCTTTCCATTTCCCTTAAGCTGGCATTGGTGCTCCTCTGTCCCCAGAGTGAGTAACCAGAAAGTTCATCTAAACAAAAAGTGAATGCTTTCTTACAAGCCTAGCTCTGTGAACCTGCTCACCACTGGTCAGAGAGGTGCCTGTCCTGGTGCAAAAGCAGGAAGGGGAATGTGTGTCTTTGGTTGAATGGGGATGAACAGAGGGAGAGCTAGTGTATCATTACATGTTGGAATCATAGAATCATAGAATCATCTAGGTTGGACGGGGCCTTTAAGATCACTGAGTCCAACCATCAACCTAACACTGCCAAAACTACCACTAAACCATGTCCCTCAGCACCACATCTACCCATCTTTTAAGTACCTCCAGGGATGGTGATTCCACTACTTCCCTGGGCAGCCTGTTCCAATGCTTGATAACCCTTTCAGTGAAGAAATTTTTCATAATATCCAAATCTAAACCTCCCCTGGCACAACTTGAGGCCATTGCCTCTTGTCCTAATGTTATGTTATATGAGCCAACTTAATTCTCAGGTCCAGCTAATACTTTTAGCTACACAACCAGCTTCCCTACTGAAAGAAGTAGGCCTTCCCTCAGCTACTTATTCTTGTCCTTGTATCGCCTCATTTGTACTGGCACAGCTGCCTGTGGAGCTATATAGTGGCCCAAAATAGGGAAATGGTCTGGCTTAAAAATTAACCCTGGAAAAATGGTTGGGTTTCAGCGAGATCTGTTTCCTGATTTGGTTTTATGGTGTGGCTTCAGCAATGCTTGTGCCAAAGGAATGAGCATAGGATGGGGGTAAGCCACCAGAAGTCATGTCAGCATAGGCTACCACCTTTCCCTGACACTTAGATCAAGTGACGTATTTCATTCTGTATGCATGCCATTAGAGTTATTTGAAGATAGGCTGGCAGCAAGCAGACAATGTGTTGAGAATGGTGACTCTTGCACCCTGCCTAGGCATCGCCCAGGAGAATGCAGATTGGTATGGGCTAGACTGTATAAGGAGTGTGCTCACATTTAAACACTATTGAGCATTAAATCTCTTTTATGGCCCGTTTTAAATTACCAGTATTGACATAGCCTGTGAATTCCTTCCTCATCAGTACCTAAAATTACACATATTCCATTATTCTGTAGGCTAAGTGAATATTTTGTTTTTTCCCATGATTGATTATATTGTGTTTATCAACACTGAACTTCATTGGCTGTTTTACTGCTCAGATGTTTATGGCAACTTCACTCAGCCATGAAAACTGTTTATTTGTAGTCTCTGTTCTGGTTTTTAGTGAGTTTTTATTCTGTGAGAGGATCCTTCTCAGATAATGTAGTCTTTTCAAGAGCCTCTTCTGAAAGAATTTAATGAAAACTTATTTCAAATGTCACTCCTATTCACATGCCCATTGGCTTCTTTGTAACAGATGGAGGCATGTTTACAGATGAGGTGTCAACTCTTCCCCATTGTATCAGCTTTAGCTAATATGTCTAAATAGCTTTTTCCCTTAGCATAGTTTTTTTCCCAAAGTTCCTTGCTCTATTGTTCCCAGGTCACCCCAGTTCTTTTCCAAAGATTTGCTTTATATCCTTACCAGTTGTCAGTTCTCTGACAATGTGGCTGTTTTGAATGATCAGGGTATCCACCACAAGATTCAGACCAGCAGCTTTTCATTTTGCTTGCTTCAGAGCTGATGACTTCTTGTCGATCAACTTAGTCATGTTCTAAGACATCTTCTGCTGACGGACCATGTTGAGACAGTTTCTCAGACTTGCTGTCTGTAAGTAATGGCTGTGAAGTGGAATCTCCTTAGCTCCCTCACCTGAACGAAAACCCAGGTTTAATTTCTAGTGATCTGACCTGCTTTTGCGCTGCCTTTGCTGCTCCTTCACTGAATGCCATAGCATTCATCTCCTCTAATTGTAGACACCTATGGCATAGGCAGCTACTCTTGAGCTGCTTATCTTGACTTTCTATGTAACATTCTTTCAGTGGGGAGAATCAGTTCATTGCCCCACTCAGGCAAATATTGAAAACAGACCAAGATGAGTGTCCCACTAGAATTTCAAAATATAGATAAGCCCATCTCTGTGCAACCTATGAGACATGAATCAGTTCTTGTTGCACTTAAATGCTTTTGCCCAAGAAGTTACCACTGATTTGAACCTCTGGGGTTGCGTTGCATTGCCTTGCACAGGTGCATGGTAGTCTCTTGTTCTGGAGGAAGCCAATTGCTCTGTGGTGCCTGGAGGAATGCAGTGTCCTTCATGCCTCCCTGGGTGTTCCACTACGCTCACCCGCTGGGAAGTGCTGTCACGTAAAGCAGCATAAGGTGAAGAAGGAAAATTTTGTGTCTGAAGGATATTGTGCCTGCAGATGTATAAGGGCCATTCTGAGATATTTTCATTCTGATATGTTGAAAAGGTTCTGGAGATAACATGTAAAGTAGGAAACAACCTTGGTTGTCATATGACTGCAAGGCTACAAAGATTGAACAGGATCTTTAATGACGTGCATACTAAATTGGCTAGATCATACAAATAACCCCCCCTCCCCGATTTAAAGTGAGTTTTAATAAGGTAGTGCTTTTTTGTTTTTAGAAGTCTGAATAGGCATTTTGAAATATGATACATTGACGTCTTTAATTTCAAAGCAAACTGTAGAATACGTTCGGCTTCATTTTTTCTGAGTTCTCTGCCATTTTTTGTGGCAGCCTAAATTTCCTTCAATAAATAATACAGTAGTAAATAAATTATATGTTTAATATTAGCTCTTAGAGAAGAAATATATCTTTTTGAAGACTTCAGCTTATCTAGCACCTTTTCTTTTCAATACAAAGTTGGTACAATGTATGGATACCTAATTTCAGTTTTATGCCAGGCATCCAGTTTACTTTTGTCAATTTATGCAAATAATCCTGACATCCCAGGGTTTTATTTGATTTTTTCTGCATGAATACAATTGGTGGCATTTGAATTTATCATCTATGTTGGGAACTTGGATATATAAATATATAATATACATATTTAAAAGCTTGCCAAATCATTTTAATACCATCTCATTTCAACTTTCTACTCTAGCTTTGGCTGTGATCTCAACAAAATATCTATGAATTATTTTGAGCTCTGACAGCCACTGTCCAATCAGAAGGACTACTCTCATTTTGATGTGAATGCTTACTGACTGCTAATAATACTAGCTAGAATTTTTAGGCTTTTCTATCATAAGATTGTCATCATAATGATGTTCTCCTGGTTAATAACATAGTCTTCATTGAGGCTGCATGATAGTGTTAAACCACTGGACTACATTGAAATAGCTCTTGATTTATATCAGCTCAAATGAGATAGTCAGGCCAGCGGAGGCTTCACTGTAGGAATAATGCCATAGAATTTATGACAAAACATTCACGACATTGAAAAGAAGTAGAGAGAGCTCAAAAAAATGCATTTTTATTCATTTCTCAACTTCTTTTTAATGAAATTGGATCTCCAAAAATACTGATATTCCAGGAATGTTACACATTTCCATATAGTTCCAGTTATTGTTATTGTTGGGGATGTTAAAAAACGATTATGAAAACTCTGGGACAAAAAGAAAAGAAGGATAAAGTATTATAGAAAGCAGTATAAAAAAAACCAACCCAAACCAAAACAAACAAAAAAAACCCCAACAAAACCAAAACTGGGTTGGCCCAACTGACTGGGCCATTTTTGGCAATCTGATAATGATTTGATAAACTGAAGGCATATTATATCAATAGGATATTTTCTTCTTGTACTGCCCACTTTTTACCAGGCTGATTGCATGACATAAGTTCAAGTTGGTAAAAGTTCAGGTCTTCCTGAAATGCCCATTATTGTAAGTGAAATTCTACACTTCAGATAAATAAGACATCATATTAAGTTGCAAAACTGTAAATTGTTTCCATAACAGTGTTCAATTTCTGGAATGAATTTCTACTAAAGCCTGAGAGTAAATAAATACATCATCTTTCATTGTTTAAAGCACTTTCAACTTTATTTTTTTCCTGGGCCTTTTTATGGGTCTTTTTGTTGGGGGAGTGCCTTATAAATTTGATGAAATGTATGTCACATAGTGCGTGCGTGGGGCTTGATTTCTGTGTGATCTGCAATTGTACTTGAGTGGCCATATAATAGCCTTGTAGGGGTGGTGTACTGTGATTATTTTGTCTCTTAAACCTGTACTCCATCAGGACAAGATGCCTATTGTTTCTTTACCTCTGTGTCCTCTTGTAACAGAATGAATATTACTGTAGGTTAGACTTCCTGTGGAAGAACAAGTTCAAAAAAGAGCGGGAAGAGATTGAAACCATGGAGAACCTAAATCGGGTGCTTCTGGAGAATGTGCTTCCAGCCCATGTAGCTGAACACTTCTTGGCAAGAAACCTGAAGAATGAGGTCAGCCATCTCTGTATATCCTCTGCTCTGTAAGAAAGCAGTATATCCTGGAAATATTACTTAATGCTGATTTGAACAGTAGGTCCATACAGTGAGATTATAGATTTACAGTCACTTTCATTCCCCCTTACCTACCTGAAAGGCTTGCTTTACAGCACTGAGTGCACCTTAGTACCTTGAAGTAAAAAATGTGAAATTATCTTAAGTGGCAATGCACTTTGCTTTTCAAAGAAGGGGAAAAAAGGGTGAGGAGGAAGAAGGGGATGGTTGAATCAACATGGATTTAAATTGAAATCATATGCATTCAGGTACTTCTTTCTTTGTGATCAGAGTGGAGATGCATCCAGGTTCTGAATTTTCTTCTGGTGACTGGAGACCTTGCTTACTGGAGTGAAAATTAACCTTTTCCCTGAATCAGTGGCTGTGTCAATTCTGGAAGGAGGTTCTGAACACTGAATTACCTGTTTACTCGCTGCTTATGGACCTAATCCAAGTACCAGAAAAGTCAACCAAAAGACCCCTGTTGACTTTGGTAGAAATCAGATCTGCTCCTAATATTGCTTTACAGTTTTAATAAAGTAAAAAAGGAGGAAAAAATTTAGAGAGAGTAGCAGTTAGAGAGAGTAGCAGTTCTAGAGTTCTTAAATGCAATAGTTTTAATTACTTGTGCATACCAAACAATTGTTCCAAAACTGAGAAAAGAGGGGAGAAGGCAGCTTTAGGGATTCATTTTTGATCTCCTGAGTCAAAAAGGACAATGTCTTCCCTTTCACTGTGGTTTGCATTAAGCAGTGCTAATCAGTACTTTGTATCAGTACTTTAGTACTACCTGCAAATACTCATTTGGTAGCTAATGTCGAATGAAAACTGCTGTGGGGTTCCTTTGAATCCAGTGAAGACCCTGGCTGGAAGCCAGGTTGGCGCAGCTCCAGTTCTCAGTTCAGGCATTAAACACAGCAAACCATCAGGAGATTGCTTTCTCATTTATGTGCTGTTCCATCTCAGCTCCCCAGCAGAGCAACACCATCTGCTCACCTTTGCATTGGCAACTGGATTTATATTGTCACCCCTCAAGATTCTTAAGTTGGAATGAGCTTTAGTAAATTTAGTGAAGATCAGAAATCGGAATGTGCTGAGCTCTCCTATCTATCATGTCAGCCGAAGTAAAAATGAGTTGACATAGTTTTAGTGGCATCCCTTTAAAAAAAAAAAAAAATTTTGAGTTGTTTCTTGTTTTGTTTATCTTTAAACATGGTTTTCGAAGAGGCAAGAACCTTTCATATCCCTGGAAATGTTCAGGAATATAAGCATCTGTCATGTCTTCAGGTTTGTTTCAATGTCACCAAGGATGTGTTGAGCCTTAAAGGACATTCTGTATGTGTGTATGTGTATACACCTAAGAATACATTAGGACAAATCAAGCCTTTGTTTTCTTTGTGTGAATATTTAGATAAACAGATACTGAATTGAAATTTGTCCACGTTTCCCTTAGTTGCAAACATTCATGTTAATATGTTTTTATGCATATTATTTTCTGTTTAAACCAGATTTTGAGATTAAAATTAATCTACTGGGTGAATAGTCTGTTTCAGAATACTACTTCTCTTAGAATTTTATGCATGCAGCTGTATGGAGAAAAGGGAAGACAAAGTATGCTGCTGAACAGCCAGCAGGAATGAAAGAGGGGAAGATGAGTGGATCAATGCTGACTGGGAGTAGTGGGACTGTACTTTTAGACGACCAACAAAGGTCTTTTCATAACAGGATACACATTGACTAATGCTGATACGGTAAAAGCAAAGTTACCATAATAAAGGTTTGTTTGCTTTACCAGAACCTCTGGAACTGGGTTTCTGCTTATAGGCTGCGTGCTGGGTACCAAACAGGGTACTTTGCAGTTGAGAGAGAGAAAGACAGGAACAAATATAAAATGAAAAGCAGGAAATGGGGCCAGGATTAACTATATCTGCACCTCACTTGTGCAGCCTTTTCCTTTATGCTGTTAGCATCCAGATCCTCTATTCGTAAAAAGTGCTCAGGAGCTTTTGTGCTGCAAGCTAACTGGTGAGCACAATACTGAGCAAGAGGAATCCTGTTTCATTAGCTGGAGGATGGAGCCAGCACCCTACTTAGAGCAGAAATTCTGTCCCAGAGGAACTGACACCATACCCTTCCAACAGGTAGAATGGGACCAGTTTGCCTCCTCCATCCCAAGAAGGTCTCCAGGCACTGGAGAAGAAGAGGGGACAGTAAGGAGAGCCAACCAGCAGAAATTCAGATTTTATCAAAGGGAAAAAAAAGGAAGAAAAAGGGGATTGACTGCAGCAGACGGGATGATTTTATTTTTGTTGAAAGAAGTGAAGCTGTTTTTTCCCGGAATGGCGTTGCATTTAATTTTCTGATTAAACAGTTTGGAGAGTACTGTTTCAAGAGAAGTACTCATAGGAAAATTAAGACACCCAGTTGCCACAGCCTTTATTATTATGAATGATCGAAATAAACTAGCTGGGAATGCCTCCTTAAAATTCTCTGACATTTATTGCGACAGCCACAATTACTACTCATCTGGTTATAAACAGTGCCATTTGTTGTTGTTTCCATGCTGGTACTATGCTATAGACTGTTAGTAGGATGGATATTGCCCCAGTATTAGAGAGGAGGGAAGATAAATGGGACACTGTTGCTGAGCTTCAGCATATGACAAGTGTTCACGTATAATGTGTTCATTTATTTTTGAGGTAGAGGAGAGGAGGAAGGAGTGATAACTCTGGTTATAGAAAAAGAAGATTTGTGTCTATAATAGTAACAGTCAGGCATGCAGCCCTTTCTTACAGGTTATTTGTCCCTGTACTGGGTGGACAGCCAACAGTATAAAGCCCACTGATCTTCCTGTGTCACAACAGTTCTTTTATTTGAATCTCTGCTCCTGTCTTTTGCTCAGTCATATTTTCTTCCCGATGACTGTGAATTGTGCAAGTCGCCACAATTTATTAGGGGCAACATTTCTGCTTTCAGGGAAGACAGCAAAGGCACTTCCTAACAGCTAATTAGGGCTCCCCTTTTTTTTCAGTAGCAATCGTATTAAGACAGGAGTTGCCACCCATCAGCAGTCCACGCAACTGCAGGGCCCAGGCAGTATCCAGTCTTGGATACTTCAGCAAAAATTTGAGGAACGGCTGAACATTAATGTGCTATTCACTGTTCTGCTTTTACCTGTAAATGTAAGGGCATATTTTGCTTCTGCAGATGCTTTTTATACACTTCCTAGTTACACATTTTTCATGTATTCACATAAGCATTCAGGTTTTTAACCCTCTAAACTCTTGTCATTCATGTTGTTGAACAGCAATGAAATATACATTTATATATCTCTTATGTAAAATATTTTTCCTTATTCTACTTTTAAATGTTCTATTTATCTTCTGGTTCCTGTATTATGAGGTGGTAAAATGATTCCATCTTCTACCATCTCTCCTTCATATTACTCAGTAATATCATATGCCTGCTGCACTGCATAGTTGGTCTTCTGTTCCTGTAAGGATTCAGCTGTAGCTCCTAACAGACCTGTATTCTTATGACTTGAAGTTATATTCTCCAATAAACCTTTACATGGCATTAGTTTCCATGTACTATTTCAGATATGGCACTGTCCCAGTATCACCTCTGTGCCTACATTTTGTCTGTTTCACAAACTTTACAACCAGTATCTCATCAGTAGTGTAGTTCTGGCACATTTTACATTCTCAGGATGCAAAATCAGCAGGATTCAATGAAGAAAATAAAACAGCTGCTATCTAATGTTTATCTGGTGAATTAACTTTTTTTTACTAATTAACAGAATTCCTAGGACAATAGAATTGTGTATTAATATTAATTATAAGTCTATTATTAATTTAGCTGGATTTAACTTACTGGATTTTTCCATCTGGTAGGAATATGAAGAAAAATACATATATTTTTTTTCAAATATTTGATCACAGATGTATATAACCTGTTTATTTTGTCAGGTCGAGTTTCAAAAGTATGTGTAATAATCCATGTTTTGAGTATTAATGATCTACATTCTGCTAGACATACTCTTGTATCTCCCTCAAGTCTTTTATATAACACTGTGAATTTCCCCTTCTGTATTACCAAGGCCCTGTATTTGTGATGCAGTCCTCTTTTAATAACTAGCACCATGTGTGTGGCCTGAATTCCTTCACCCAAAATTGAAATCAAGTTACCGGGAAGCTGACTTGAGGAAATAGAAGGAAAGCTGAGTTAACCACAGAACGCTATCTCCGGTCTGCTAACTTGTCTATGAGGAGCACTCAGCACATCAGATATTAACTTTGGAGTATATTTATATGCAAATGTTACTGTAGCTTCAGTGTAGACATGCCTGAGGTAAACTTGAAGTTGGTTGATGTGAAGCAAAATGCAGACTGCAAAAGCTAAATATTTGAGGAGTGAGCCTGTTAATCTTCTTCTATGGCTCCGCTTAACTAATTTCAAGTTAGTTTGAGTATGTCTGCACCAAGTCTAGGTGCATACATACTCAAGACAGCCGTCAGTGTATGTCACTGCAGTGTTACAGAGTGGACCTGGTTTTAAGTATGGGAGACTGGAGCAAAGACAAGTCCTTTTGGGCCTAAGATTCTGAATGTCTTAGTCATCTTGTATAGTTTCAGGCATTCCTCTTGAGTGCCTACATCAGGAAAAATTACCTCTTTAGCCTTTTCTCCATAACTGACTGAGAGAGAGAAACACTATCTGAGGTGATTCTGCCCATCTAGCATTAAAATGACCTTCCAGATAGGCGCATCTGCTGCACTGACAATATAGAGCACATAGGATGACTGTGCTCTCAAATTAAATACTTCAGTCAGGTGCTTAAATTGCCTAAATTCAGTTGATGTCATCCAGCCAGAGGGGTTCCCTCTCCCCACTGTTTGATTACTTTATTATATGCATTAAATTTATTAACCAGGTGCTTCTGGAGGTGGATAAAATAGATGGCAGAAAAATATCACAATATTGGTTCTTCGTGAAAAACTGTCTTGGGAAGAGGACAATGGAGATCCAGAACTCCTTTGAAGTTTAGTAGCGATCTGACAGTGAACTCATCAGCTTGGACATTTTGTTTAGTTGCTTTTCATTTGCACAATCAGGTCACTTTAAAGCGATACTGAATTTGTATATATGGCTGTAAGCTGGGTGTCAGGTACAGATAGGCAATTTCAATTGGCTCAGCTTTAAGGATATAAATAATAATGGTGAATTGCAATGATATATTCCATCCCCACTGCACAGCAGCATGGTGGAGCTTCAGTGATGCTGTGATTATGGAATCCTTAGAAAATAAGGGGCAGAAAAATCTAGTACTAAATCATCTACCTCCTCCAGCTGCCCATGTTCCTCCCTGTCTGCCGTTATTTTTGTGTTTGCCCAGAAATTTCCCTTACACCTGTTCTGGGATGAGGTGGTCAACAGTTTTGCCATAGTTCTGCTATTTTTCAGTTATACATCACCCATAGAGATTCAGTGTGTCTGTACACATCTGTGTTGAGTCACACCACATTCTTTCAAAAAGAAACATACTGCCAGTGAAATTGCAAAAAAAACCTTTGATAAGTAAAAATGGAAATAATATTTGATGCTTCTTGAAATCACAAAAGAAGTCCTATTCACCTTATACACATGAGTATTGAAATCCTTGTTTTAGTCAAATAATAACTTGAACAGAATTTTACTTTATAGTAGCTTACAGCATCTTCTATTGCTGTGGTTACCTTTGTGTATGGATAGTAATTTTTTTAATGTATTAGTTTAATAAATATTCTTTCTTTCCTTTTTTTCAGGATGTCAATATATCCTGAAAGAAGAGATACATTAATGTTTAAGGACAGTGGAGAGGAAACTGAAGCAGGGGGTGGTGTGATCATTTTTAGCACCAGAATCTTCCTGTGGAGCAGAGGTGCTCTCATTTCAATGGTCACAGAAGGCAGTGGAGAATCTGACATAAATAAGTTTTAGTTCAGGTCACTTCCTTCCCTTTGCCTCAGCTCCTTGTTATGGGAACAAAATGACAATTATTTTGTCCTATTAGGCACCTTGTCATTTTAGGTTAGGAACTATCAGGATTGTGTTGCATTATGCATTTGTAGTGCATTGGATTCATGATTTTGGTTCCGTTTTCTAATTATTACAATAACACAAACAGCTAATAATAAATTAGAGATTATTCTGCAAAATACAGTTTCAGCCGTGCAAGCCAGACCAAATTCTCTACATGAGAAGCCTCAGAAATGGGCCCTATCTAATAAAATAGTGAGCATTTTATGCTCACAGAGTTAATGTTCAGGAGGGAAAAAGGTAATGTTAGAACACTAAGATATTTTCAGCTGTGTATGTTGAGTCTTTAACAAACAGGTTTATGCACCATTTAAAATTAATAAATGCAACTAAATGCAAAAAATACCCAACCACCAGCTTAAGTCATTCCAACCACTGCAACCCCTTCCTTTTCAGAACGAGGACACTGCATATTAATAAGGAAACTTTTATTTAGAGCTGGGTATGTCAGATTTTTTTTTTCTCTGTTCTGTTTTCTTTTGGACAGGATCTATATCATCAGTCATATGACTGTGTCTGTGTCATGTTTGCCTCTGTTCCGGATTTCAAGGAATTTTACACAGAATCTGATGTAAATAAGGAAGGCTTGGAATGTCTCAGGCTGCTAAATGAGATCATTGCTGACTTTGATGATGTATGTACTTCTAACAACAATCAACATATGGTTTCAATCTTAATAACCCAGGGTATGCAACAGTAAGCAAACATACTTGAAAGGGAGAGTGGAAGAGCTGTCAGAAAAGAACTTTCGTGTGCCTAGTCACATGGAAGTTACTTACAGGGAGTATTAAAGGAAAAATAAATTTATTTGGGATAAATCAGATATTGATCTGACATCATACTCAGTTGCTTTTCATTAGTTATAATGAGAATCCTATGTGTGTACCTGATTTTTGCCCTTTAGCTGCAGTTCATAAGGCAGTCATATTACATGCTATATATTAACTACAGTTTCTAAATACTAGTGCCTAAAGTCATGTACGTAAATCTATGTCCCCTAAAATGATAGAGCTTTGTGTTATACCTGATCTGTGTTGGTCTCATTAAACAGAGCGTTGATCAGTTGATACATGAGCAACTCAAAGGATTGTATAAGTTTTAATATTCCATTCTCTGAAGTTACAAGGAAGTACAGAGTATAACTACAGATGGACTGTGAAAAAGCAGCTAAAAAGGTCTCACTGAGAACAGTATTTATCTCAAAGAAAGTTATTAGTGATGAAGATATGAGAAAAAGGCGTTAAGAGTGTGTCATAACTCAGAGATCATACTCTGGATTTGTGGATCTGCCGCTATAGAGGGCATTTTAGCAGCAAACCCATTTGGAGAACATTGGAATGTTCAAAACAACCTGGGATATGAACTAAAATCCTTGGATTTTAGTCCCATTGGCATAGACCATCCCATTGGCATGGAAGAGATGGTTAATTTCAGAAAGGTGCTTAAAGCTTAACTGTTGGCTAACATGGTGACTCAGTTCCAATATCAAAGTCTACTAACTTTTAAGACCTGTATGTACAATAAGGTGGAATTTATTCTCATTACTATAAATTTAGTCCTTTATAATAAAAAGGTATTTTAGCAGAAATTCCCTTTCCTTGGAGGTTGTAACCATTGTTTTATCCATCCTTAAGTCCTTCACCCCATATATATTTGTGAAGCCATTTGTTGTCTATTAAAGAAACTGTTCCAATAATTAATGCTCTGAATGCTGTAAGAGTAACAACGCTGTTAGAGTAACAAGGCTGCTGATCTAAATAATGAATAACCATCCTTGTTTTGCAGTTATTGTCAAAGCCAAAGTTCAGTGGAGTTGAAAAGATAAAGACTATTGGAAGCACTTACATGGCAGCAACAGGATTGAGTGCCACACCCAACCAAGAACAGTGTCAGGTACAGGAAAAGGTTCCTGCTTAATAAAAACATGCTCAAATGAAGGCTGAAATTCTGTTCATTAAACTGCAGGTTATGTATAATGTTGTGGCCTAGCTTTTTCTTATTAATGTAGATTATATTGTACTGGACAAGTGTATACTTTTGTTTAGTAGTCTCTGTGAATTATTGTTCTTCACATTGTGGTTTGAAAATGCCACCTCTGTATTTGCTAAGTCTAAACCAGGCCTTCTACTCAAAATACAATACAGCGTTTTATTGCTACATGCTGCAGCAGAACTGGATTTATAGAGTGTACAAAAGACTGCAAGAATGAGTATTTTCCATTATAAGCTGGGAGGGCTGAGTAGCTGTATTAACCGTACACACTGAGAACGTGTTCTTTTGTTTCTGGTTTACTTAATAGGGTAGGATTGGGAACTGCAGTCAGTAGAAATAAAGTTCAGAGAAGCAATTCATAACTTTTAAGCAAAAACCTGGCTTTTGCCATGATCTGTAGAGTACTACAGGTTAGCAACAGAGAGACAGCAATTATGAATCAACACATTCTCTGCTAAGGATTAATGTATTCTTGCCAAACTCCTGTTCCTTCTAGACAGAAGCAATTAACACCTGAACTATAGACCTTAAGGATCCTGAGGACAAAAAAAGAATGATTTTAAATTAGCTCTGACATTTAATACAGGGAGGTGAAGGGGATGAAGGAAATGCAGAACTGTAGACTGGAGATGAAAAGATAAAGAGATCTCTCAATCACAACTTAAAACTAGTGTGCGCACAGGAAGAAATTTATCATTTGAGTTATTTCCACAAACTGTGAATCAAGAGATCCAAGTTTTAGCGTTCCTTTGGTGATTTAGTACACATTTTCAAAGGAAATCCACCAAAACTCAGCAGCCTTCAGTCCATATGCCCAAAGATTCACAGATACTGCAGTACCTAGTGTGGCAGTGGCTGACTGCTAGGCATACTGCTGGGAACAGGCCCCAGCTTAAAACACGCACCCAAGGAAGACTAAGTGCCTAAGGAAGGCGATTGAATACATCAACTGAACAGGAAACCATCTGTCTTAGCTAGGAGTGAACTCCAAAGAAACAGACTTTATTCATCTAAACAGCTGGTCTGGCAAGCACCACTACTGTCCCACCTAGGCTGATGCATCTACTCTATGAATCATCTCCCAAAGTTGTCATCTGTCCATCTCTTCTGTCACTTTATATCAAGAAATGAGGAACAGTCAGTCATTTCTCATAGAGATCAGTGAAGAAATGAAATCATTCTCTTGTCAGGGTCCTACCCTGGGCTGTGGGATCCCAAAAATCAGTTTTCTCCTGAGGGAACTCAACCCAATACGTAGAAATCAGGCTACACTGTTGATGTATGAGGAGACATTAAGTCTGTAGCCTTTATAAGTGGTATAAGCTCTGAGCCAGTAAATTGGGGGACAGAGGATGGGTTGCCTTCTTCCTCTCTTCCTCTTGTATTTTATTCATTTTCAGGTCTCTTAGATGTTCTCAGAGGTGCTTGCTTATCTACCAGATGAGATCAGTGGAGGAACTCTTAAAATTGTGAATTTCACTGAAGCTTAACCATCAACTAGGGTGCTGAGCTGTGCAACAGTGAGAGGGAGGAGTCTCTGTGAGGCTGTCCACAAGCATTAGTTATTATTAAAGGGCATAAAATAGAAGCAGACACTTAGAGAAAATTATTGAGCAAATCCTAGGCACACATAGACATTGAGTGCCTGTGAGATTAGATAGCAGCTAATCAGTTATTTGACAATCAAAACATTAGATTAGACATGTTTTGGATCTATCATCTCTGATTGTGTAAGTAAAATACATTCTGGTCTATTGGCCATTGACTGACCTAACTGATGCTGGACAGGGCACCACCTTCTACATTAATTTTCTTCTGCTGCCTGCTGGCATTAGGACATCTGTAAGGATTTAAGTGCTTACAAGTGTTCAGCATATTTTGGTTGTATTCTCATAACAACTAAGGCTAAGGAAAATGATTTTATTCTGTTTGTTTGGCTGTTTAAATTCAGGAACCTGAACGACAGTATATGCACATAGGAACCATGGTGGAATTCGCATTTGCCTTGGTGGCGAAACTGGATGTCATAAACAAGCATTCATTCAATGACTTCAAGTTACGAGTAGGTATGTATCACAGGATTTTTATGAGAATATCATGGAGGAAGGGGAGAATTCAGTGTGAAGTAGCAGCGGATTAAAGTGTTAGTAGAACTGAGCAAAAAGGCCATGAAAGTAAATAGCACTATCTTTACCCTGTTTAAAGGCAGCCTACATGGTGCTGCCTGTTAACCATAGCTGATGCAGGAGTGTTTCAAGGCAGGACTCAGAAAAGGGCAGTATTCCAAAGTAAAGAATGGTTGAAAAATATATTCCCATGGCTCTGAATTGGTTTATGGAAATTCTATAATAATTATTCTAGAGTTTGTTAACCACATAAATTTTTTAAGCTTATCAATACCAAAGGACACAAGAAGTCTCTAGACAGGCCTTTACAAAACCACATAAATGGTTTTGGGGGACAGGAGCTGTAAGGGGCCAGTGAAGCTGGAATTTGAAATATTTTAGAAGTACTAAACTCAAGCAAGAATATAAAAATGCACCCTTTCCTTCCCAGTATTAGACAAAGGAAGATATTTCTCTTTGTTATTCTGTGGTTATTGACAAATAAGATCAAAGAGGACGAGTTGTTTATATTTGAAAGGGGTATCCCTTATATTTCAGCTTCTAATTGCTTCTACTTGTGCATCGCGGTATTTTAAAAAAGAAATAGGCAGCTGCAGTAAGCCATGGAAAGCATGATGAAATAAATTAATTCAGAGCTGGTCAAGAACCATATGTTCCAAAATGTTTATTTCCTGATAGCAGTACACAGCAGTTTTACAATGCAATATGTAACTTGAAAAGTGTGAAATGAAAGCAGTAAATAAATATTGGAAACCCATAAATCCTGTAAACATGTCAGAAGTATTTGATTTCCAACAGTTATTCTCCTGTCTTGTCTTTTTCTTGCTGTGCTGCTTGCTTTTCCGTTCGGCTTCTCCTTTCATGTTTATTTCACAGTGCCACCCACTGGCAAACTTGCTATCTTCTGACTTGAAATACTAGTGTGTTCCTGAGAGCACTCCTTTGCCAGTACGGTTTGTATTCCTTGCTAGAGGTAAAGAACGGCAAAGTAAATCTGAAGTATGCTTCCTTCTCAAAGTGTTACAGAACTTGATGGGTTTAAAAGAAATGTGTAGACATATCCTATTTCTGTAGATAATAAAAGTTCCTTCCTTGCCATAGATGACACATGCTACATACTTGCAAATGTACTTATATCAGCAGTGTCAGTACAGATAAAGAGCTGCTGAGTGTCAGGGCTAAATCTGCGAACTGATTAAAGCAATACTGACTCCTTTAAAGTGGGGATCATGAAGCAAAATGTCTCGGGGAAAAAGAAGATACCTACTTGTGATTTTTAGAACGTGTGCTATATGTTCCAGAGAAGTCAGACTCCTTTGCTTCATGAAATGAGGAATGATTAAATATACAAAGGGACACAGGCCCCAAACTGGCACTTTTGCCACCTTAATCCAATATAGGCACCACCAAGATCTTCGCTTCCCACCACCACCTGACCATAAAAGCATCTGATATCCATAGCAGTTAGAGCCACAGAAACATTTGAGCATCTACCGCCAACATAATCCCTGCTGCAAGAATTTAAACCCAAACTGCCATTTGTAAAAATCTTCCTCAGCCAGCATCTAAGCCTAGAATTGTTGCAATTCACTACAGGTCTCAGCTTTCAACTTTCACTTTCTGTGAGTGCCTGAAATGCTAGTTGTGCCTTAGGAGGTACACAGCCTACCCTGATGCTGTCAGGCAAGGGAGGGGAGCACCTAGATTATATTTCAGGCATTCCTCCCCTTCTGCTAGCTAAGGTGCTTGATCTGTTAGACAAGCTCAGATACGCTTTTGCGGCAAGTTTTGCACAGGTACTGCTTGTTTTCAGAACAGAATAGAGGCTGACATATTGTTTTCCATATAGCTTCATGGTTAAAAGATTTGTCTGTGTTGTAGGTGAACATATTTTGGTTCCTGCTTTTGGCTGAGGCTGCTCAAGCATGGGGATCCCTGTTCCCTGGAGAATGCTATAAGCCCAGGCTGTAGGATACTTTGGAATGAGATACTCTCTGTCTGTCCTGCTGAACAGTATTTGGTGAACAGTATTTGCCTTTTCATGGAATAATTAAATGTTGCTTTGGATACAAGAGAAGGAGACAGATGGTATCACCCTCTGTTAGAGCATTCACCTGGACTGATAGTACTACTCTTCCAGCCTTGCCCCAACAAACATTCACGTGTGTCATGCAAAGAAGACCCACACTAGCAGGAATGACATAGACCAGCACATCCCGAATGCCTGGGTGGCCAAAACACATTCCTAAGAGATACGAATGGAAATCTCCTCAAAAGAGGAGGGATCTGAAGCTGGCTCTCCAGCCCCTGGTGTATTACTCAAACCATCAGCAATGGTGGTTCAGGAAGGAGATAAAGAAAAAAAAGTCACCTCCTGCCCATTGTATTTTTTTAGGAAAGTCCCACCGCACTGCCCTACTAGCCAGCTTGGGCTACTCAGCAGGTGGCTTTTCTGGATCCCACTCTTAGGTCCCTAGTGCTTTCTGCACGTTGGATGTCATGAGGCAGAAACACACACCCATGACTTGGTTGTTAATGCAGACTGTTGCAAAGCCTAAGTCCCTTTATGTGTTTAATGCCAAGAGATTAGAGAAATGTTTATCACATTTTATCTGGTATCCTTTAGAGTTTGCATTTCCCCATTTTTCTAAATTTAACTGCTACAGTCACTTTGTCCAGGGTTACCACGTGGGCTTATAGCCTGTTTGCTAGCCCATGCTGCCATGTTACATATGATCCATACTAGATGAGCCAGCCCTGAGATGCCTCCCCATGCTACAATCACACTTTCATTTTGCTGCATACATATATATCCCTAGTGATCGTTTCTGTCAAGGAATTAGTAGAAGTCAATTATGATCCATTGACGTGGAGATAATTTTAGAAATCCAGACTACTCACTTATCTAGGGTTTATTTCTCACTAGGTCTAACGGCTTTCCTGCTCATCAGTATGTATAGTTACAATTATAGCATATTTGACCCTGGTTAACAATAGCGCTTTTGATTTTGCCTCTTCGTTTCCTTCCCTACCAGCAGAGTACAACTCACTCCCTTTACAAATGTAACATAATTAGAAACTGACTGCAAGATAAAAAATGCCCAGGGTCTAGTGAGGGACTACACTCTTACAGTTCTTCACTCTTACAGTGTGCATTTCAGAGCTAGCAATTTGTTACTCTTACTCCATGATTAATCAAATTATTTGAATACATATATATCTATATTGCAATTATTTAGGACCATTCTATGGGCAATCCAGCCTTCAGAACAAGGCTTCAAATCCTTCCAGCTCATTCGCATTAGTTTTTCTACATTTAAGAAGCAAAGAATACTGTAAAAGTCATTTGATTTGTCCATAAACTATTGCAGACAGGAGAAGCCCTTTTCACTACAAGTAGAAATGAAATTATTGTATATCTGTTTTCCCAGAAGCTGCTGCCCTCCCACAGCATGTTCCTCATGCTATCTAATACAGACAGTAGCAGGTTTTTAGGATACTAATGGTTGAAAATATGAAATTTACTCAGGATGGGAGGGAGCTGTAAAACTAAAATTAGATGGACTAACTTTTGGCATTTTTATAACTAACATCCTCCTGCTGTAAATGGTTGATAAAACAGTTGTGAACATACCATTGGTTGCTGTATTCACAAATACATTTGGCATGGGTCAAGTTCATTGACTTGATATGTTACTAGATTCACTGTGTGTCCTTGTTTGGTGGATCTCCTTTTTTAATGTTAAGTTCTGATGTTTTCCAGGTATCAACCATGGACCTGTAATAGCTGGAGTAATTGGAGCTCAAAAACCACAATATGATATCTGGGGCAATACAGTAAATGTGGCCAGCAGGATGGACAGCACTGGTGTCTTAGATAAAATACAGGTAAGTCTTGGTTTTGTGCTAGTATTTATCTTAATCCTTTGAGTTTGGTGCTTAAAAAACATCACATATTTGTACACTAAACAGGTCTGTGTTTTGGAGCTAAGGATGCCTCCAGAAAAAAATTACCTACCACCTGTATCTGTACATTTCAAAAGAATTAGACCTCGGGCAGGAAAGTAAAGAATTAAAAGAAAATTACAGGGAAAATGGGAGGAGAACCAAAACTTTGTCTCGACCCTACAGAGGAATACAGTAGAGGAAGTCATTGATGCCTGGAAATGCATCCCTAGATTAAGAGAGGATTTGAGGGAAATCACATTACTATTCAGTGAATTTCTAAACTCATAAAATAGTAGCTACCTTATCTCTGAACGGCATTCCGGATGCTAATTATTTCTAAATAAAGGAAATGACCATAAGAGCTGTACATCATTAAATCCATAAAGCAATCCTGAAACTTCCCTTTTAATGAACCATGCTGATTAATAATCTTTATAGATAATTATCTGTATAGATTATAGATAGATCTGTATAGAAAAGGCCTTCAGTCTACTAACTTTCCAGTGATTCCATAGGGATGACATTTTAAGTATCTGCCTAGTATGCTGCCTAGCACTTTGGGATCCCAACATATGATTGAGAGCACTCCAAATCTGTGATTGAGACCATTCAGAACTAAGTAATGGGAAAGTACAGTTACAAACTGTTGGTCGAAACTGAAAACAGAAGGGATGTCAAAGCAATGACATCTGCAAACAGTTGCTTGCTTCACAAAGAAACACAGACCATCTGAGACAAGTGATGCTCCTGAACAACCTCTGTCCTAGTGGGCTTTCACCTTAAATGGCAGAGCTGTTTGGTTCAGAAGTTTGGTTCACTGCCAGTTATGTGAGAAACTGGCAACAGCAGCTCTAACAGATGATGCTAATGTCTTACTATCACTTCATTCACACAGCATTAGCATTTGCAAAAAGATGGGGAAGCTTGGGTCTACTGTAATGAGAAACAGCTCCTCAAGTGGAGAAGAATGCTATATGACGAAGAGCGTTGTCCCTAGTGCCATTTGTGTATCTACAAGCCCTCTGTTTGGAATCCTGGATACAGAAATGGTTATACCCAATTTGATACTTGATGTAAGAGATTAGCATTGGCAGCCAGCAACAGACTATTTGAAAGCTCAGGTGCTCAGACTTCACTTGAGACCCTTGAAGGCCTTATAAGCATTATAGCAAAACCCTTATAATTGCTCAGAACATACGTTCTCTTCACACTCTGGATGAAGATTCTGCTTTACTCTGTTATCAATGCCAGTTGTACTACTCTATTGTTGCAGGTTACAGAGGAGACGAACAATGTCCTGCAAACTCTGGGGTACATGAGCACTTGCAGAGGAATAATAAATGTAAAAGGAAAAGGAGAACTGAAGACATACTTTGTACATACTGAAATGACAAGATCCCTTTCACAAGGGAACGTGGCATCTTGAAGAATGCTTGTATGTGTCATCAATACCATATTTTCAGGAAAGTATCACGCACTTTTTAACTACATTTTGGCCCTTAACATGCGTGCTATTTTCTGGTATGTGGCACTTATTTTAATATGGCTGCAGAATAGTCCCATGAGCCATCATTTTGCACCTTGATTTCCTATGTTCAAGGACAGTTGCGATGTACGCTATAGGACTGGAAGATTGTACTGCTACTTGCACTGTTATTCAAAGACAAAAGAAGAAGAAATAGGAATGAAAAGGAGATAACTCATCCTGAAAGGACTGAAAAGAGATGTTAGTGACAAATGCGGGGAAAAAAGGCAATAAAGCTAGGGGTGCATACTATTTTCTGATGCATGGTGTTTTCTGGAAAATACAGTCGCTCCCCAATAGCATCTACTAATCTGGTATTAAAGTATACAGTATTTGTAAATAAGTTTACTCTGTCCACACATGATTTGGATGTGATCACCAGTTGCATCTCATAGCCAGGGACACGTTGGGTGGCTTGCTGGCATTCTTTCTGAAGAGAGAACTAACAATGCTGGAATAGTTTTGTACAAACGTGTCAAATGTTTTGAAGCTATTGTCTTTTGTAAGGTTAATTCATTAAAAGTTTATATGTACTTTGTCTTACTGTTGCTGTCTCTTAGTTTTGCTTCCTTCCATGGCTTCTGTCGCTTTAAACCTGCGCGTCCCCTGCTGCTGCGGCTGCTGCTTTTTATTCAGCAGTTAGATGTTGAGGCAGGCTGTGGTCAGCTATCTCAATGGCCTCAGTCAATAACATCTGCTAGACTTGCTATTGCCTTTCAGGAATTGAATCACCTCTATTGTCTTCAGTCTTGTGTGGCATACTACGCGCTTTGCAGTCATTTACTCCCTAGGCCATACAGACCACTTACCTCAAATCCATAAACACAAGCAAAGTGGGGTATACTGGAGACAGTAGTAGTGTTGCTACTTTGCCACTGGCCTGCAATGCTAAAACAATACGAGGAGAAGCTGTACAAGAGAATAAATTTGTTTTGTACTTTGACAATCTCTTTTGCCCTTGCATGCCTTTCACTTAACATTTACAATGCCGAATTTCATGGGATGTTTAAAAAAATCTAATTTATCAGGACATGAGTATGAGCGGAAGATACAAAAAATGCTACTTTGTGGATATTCAAGATTAATTTAAAACCCGTTGAATTAAAAAGTATCACACTTGAGGAGTTTCATAGATAAGCCAAGTGAAAGACTGAGAAAAGCAGGTAATTGTACTATCTATGCCCTTTTGAAGCATAGATAGTAAAGATTAATTTTTGCTTTGCTATAATCAGTACTTGAAATTAACAAATTCTTTTAGTCATAACATCCTAACAAGACCAAAATTAATAAAATTCTCCTATTTACAAAATAGCATATAATTACAAGATTTTTTTCTGACTGGTATCTTATGAATATAGAAATCAACTTATGCACTATTAGCACTGGCATGTTATGGAAATGTACAAAGTATTCAGTTTTCTCATTCCTGGAACATATATTTATATTTATATTGCATTGGTGTCCTTTCAGTAGGAGTTCTCAAAACTGTGGCTCACAAATAAATGGCATCACACCATAGTCTCACTGAGTCTGGCACGGTTTACTGATGGTAACCATCTGCCCACTAGTAAATTTGAATGGCAGTAGATTTCAAAATACCTACATCTGCAGTAAATTAGACATCTGAGTTTTGATCCCTTTAAGTTAGTCTAAAAGCAAAATGCAAGTTATCTCAGTTATGCCCAACATAACATACTTGACGTCTCACCCAGAGCTGGAGACTTTTGATCAGTAACTCTCAAGATAGGTGCTCAGTCTAATCAAATCTCATTAAAAACATTTTGTTGTCTTTATGATTCTTCCTTTTAATTAGTAAGTTCAGATAACTATTTTCCAGTGGAATGAGAGACTTTCCAAATAGCTCACATGGCTGCAGAAACAATGTCTCAGTCACTGTCTAAAACAAGCTATGCTTTAAGACTTCTAAATCCGTCCTCTCCACTTACTATAAATTTGTCCTAGGAACACAGAAAAAAAATATTAATCTCTTAGACTTTGAATGTACTTTTGGCCCTTAAAATAATTCTGGTATTATCACAGGTCAAAGCAATCATTTCTTACTGTGGATGAAAACCTTTTATGTAAAGTTGATTATATTGTACTGTCGTATCTATGTGCAGCTTTCAGGTATAACCTGTACATTCAGGATTTTGCTTTTCATTTGTATTCTTGCACATCAGTAGCAAACCTTGTACCTAACTTGATAGCCTTGTTTCTCTGATTTTGATAAAAGTTAACCAATATTATATTTCTGTAAGCCATGAAACATTAAAACATTTGAATGGCTGTGAGCCAACTGGTCCAATGAAATATAAAGAAATATATATACATGCCCTCCAAGATCATGTTGAAAACGCCCTCGTACACAGCACTCATGTTTCACTGGTGTTCTTCTCTCATATTGTAGTTGCATTCAGATTCTTGCAGCCAATCCTGCTAAAGAACAAGAAAGTGGGCAAAAGATGATTATACATGCAGTATGATGTCCAGACAAAGAAAGGTGCATACTATCCTCTCTGTAGCCTTCAGTTGCTGAGTATTATTATTATCTTTCTAGTGCCAAGAAGCTATTTGTATCCAATAAATACTTTTTTGTCTTCCAATGCATTTTACATCTACTGTTTATACTGTTTTATTTTTCCCTTGTCTAGATTGACCCAGAGTATCCTTTTTCTTCCTCTCCTGCGGTGATTTCATCTGCCTTAATAACTAGGTATAACACTTCTCACATATCAGTGTGTAACTTGAAAAGCTTTATGATAACCATACAAATCAGTATTTGACATTCCATATATTCTACATCACAGTAAGGCTCAAGTTCTACAACTTCCATGTTGGTGCCATAGTTCATAGGTCACTAGCGAATCACAAAGAGCATGACTTCAAAAAGTACAATGCAAATGTATTTCACACCGTCAGGCAGCAGCCAAAAGATCAACATAAGCGTGATTCACTGTGGTCTGGGAAAATGAAATCCAAATGGGAACACCTGGGAGCCTGCTGGATTTCTTTTTCAAACTCAATGCTTTGTTCCAATTTATGGAGGGCTACCAAAGGACGGGAAGAAAAATTAGACTTGCAGATATTTTTGTTAACTACAAACATAGTTGGGATTACCTGTAAATTAATGCTATTTAGCTGCTCTTTCTAAAAAGAGATTTTAGCATTTTATTTGTGCTGTGTGAAAAGCATTTTTCATTCTCTTTGTATTTCTTTATGATTCCTCTATTTTGTAAAATATCTACAGACCTTCCCTTTTTCCATTGAGGCACAGGTAGGAGTTCAGCCTGCTCATTTCTAAAGCGACAGCTGTGCGCATCTGAAGGTAGAGCTGTTGAAAGTCTGTCCTGGTTTGTTTCCAGCACTTCACATCAGGACAAATAATTAGCTAAGTTGTCAGGTTGTACTTCTGTATGAAGATATTTGAATTTTTCATTTTCAGATAGCGTATTCTCCTTCACCTGACCTAGATACTACCCCTCAACACTTTTTACAGGTGGACCCCAAACAATTTTATGACTAGGGCTTTTTAGTTTTATTCTTCCTCTCTTGTCTAAAATAGCGGAGTGACTCTGGGGAAGAAACAAATGTAGAATGAGACATATGTGCCTCAAATAAAACATGTAGTTAAGAGAGTATATTTGTTCCTTGAGGTACTTCAAATTTGTGTGGATTTGTCAAAAGTGGTGTATAAATCAATTGTAGCAGCTTCACCCTAAAGTTTGCTACAAACTAATTTTAAACATTTTCAAATTTAAGGGCAGGAATTATCCTGGTCAACATAGTTTTTAATATGTCAAAATGCAAGATAAGGACATTTTAATCCTGTTTGCAACTATGAAGATATGACCTCCTTTATGTTGTAGGATGCCACTGCTCAAAACAAAGATTCTGCCAAAAATTGTTTGAAAATTTTTGATGGAGTATTTTTCAAATATATTTGTAGCCATTGAGATGCTTTTTGTGAAAATCTCCGTTTTGACAGGAAAAAATGCATGTGAAGTATTTTGAAAGACTGACATTCCAGAACTAGAAATTTTCATGTTTGCATTCCAAAACAGTGTTATAAATTATGAAAGTAATGTCTACCTCATGTATAAAATTGTGTATTACTCTACTTACCAAAAGGTTATTGAACAGAATATACATCTGATTCGGTGAATTGGAATACCCATTCAGCAGATATCAGTCAGCATAGAACTAATAACTGAAATTACATCATTTAACCAATTATCATTTTATAATTGTTTTTCAATTATTAAAATAAAAATAATTATAATTTTTGAAAAGCGTAATTCTCCAGTCCAGCAGTTGAAATTGTAGTCACAGGCCAACCAGGAAATGTTTGCAGTCTGCAGACCAAGGCTCAGACACAGTAATTGTGTAGAGAATTATTTGAAACAACAGATATATTCAGGGAAAATTAAAAAATTTCCTGAGTAGCTCATGAACAAAAAAAACCCCTGAAGATTGCAAAAAGTGTGCTGACTTCTGCAGGGGGTGTACAGTTGTCTCCGTCTCCTTCACAAAATCTCTGAAGAGCCTTCCCGTTTGAGACAGGCAGTCGGTCACTAATTCAGAGTCTGGAAGAAACAAGCACTTGTGTGAAACAACTGGCTTGGACCAAAAAGCTATGGTAGTGGAAAGGGGATGGAGTTTCTGAGCGGTTTTTGTTTCAGCCTCTTTTTCAAGGGCCATTGGATCCAGCATTTGCTGGCAAAGGCTGTCTCTCCTTCGTGGATCAGCTGAGGGTCAGGAACATACAGCAATCCGAAACATGTTGAGGTCCAACAGGAAGGACTGGAGCGGAATTGCTAAGCCTTAATTTGAGGCTAGCCATCTCAGCTCTAAGTGACATGAGTTTGAAACAGGTACGTCAGCTTGTAGTAAGAAAACAGCTATTGTGGTTTTTCTGCATTATCAATGAGTTATATGGCATCTGTCCTCTTGTGTCCATCCCAACTCCATCCCCCTGTCATTGTCATCTGCATCCCCTTCCCCCCTGCCCCGTTAACCATTTGCTTCACAAATTCCTTTTAGGAATTTTCTTGCAAAGTTATTCCATAAGCCAGTTTGACATTTCAGAACAGTGACCCTGCCTTTGAGACACCTTTATGACTATAAAAGTACATATCAACATATTTGAAATTCAGGAACATTAGCAGTGGAACCTGAGGGGGATATTGCTAATCCCTAAAAAGGCTGGCAATTGAACTTCTTCTCCTTAAGATGCTGAATTCAAAGCAACTTTCAACACTTTGCTCTCTAAGCTCAGCTGTATTTGAGTGCTTACTTTTGACCAGATAGATTAAAATTGCTCCATCGCTCTCTCACAATTGTTTACACGTTCATATTTAAATTACTAAGGAAATAGACTGACCTCCCATCCTACTCTATAACAGGAACATACACTTAGCAGTAGTGTAGTAGCGGCGTATGATCTAAGTCTGGTTGTAACTGGAACAAAAACCCCTGGGCATTCATATCCCGCTTCTGGGGAGTCTGCAAAAGGTGACCAGGAAGAAAAAGCCTTTGTAAGAGTCAAATAATTTTAAAGGGATTTATACCTTCATTGGGAAGGAAAAATGAAAAACCATCATTTTAAATTATTTCACAAATAGGTGGTTTAGGACAAATCTATAACAAGCATCGAGCAGTATTTTTGACACTCCGAATTTCATCCAGATAGTGCAATTCAATTAATGCCATCTTAAATGTTAATCAAAATGCACTACATGTGAACAGTAGAAGGAAAACTCGAGAGAAACATTTCAGATCTGACTTCCGAGCTCTTGCCTAGCTTAGTTGAAATTTCTGGTAAACACTTTCTTGTGGCTCTATTTATAGCTGCAGCTTCAGCTGAACTGCTTTTTATAAATAAGCTTGCTATGTCTTGTGCTCGGACTAAACTACAAAAAAGCACTTGCACATTGGCAAACGTGTCTCTGCGTCGGAAGCTGATGTAAGGCAGCTGTTGGATTTTCAATTCCACTGCTCGCTTACGCTGCGCTAATTTGGCCCATGCTGCAGAAAGAAGAGGACCCTAATTGGCAGAGGGATGTTATTAGATAAGCAGATGGGAATTGTCATAAATGATTTAAAAAACCCACCTTCCTAAGACTGTAGGGTATAAATACCTCCATACTGCATTTGCGAAGAAGCAAGAGGCTACATTACTCAGCAGGTTAGTGATGGGAAAGTGGCAGCTATGTAGCAGGAATGGCACTTTTACGTCTACTTTTACAGTAGACCTGAATTACTGCATGGGTCCATGATGCCCAAAAGAATTGGTTGCAAAGATCTCTGGTACTCTGAATGCTTGGGTTGTTTTTTTTAATAAATCTTGGATGTTCAGTAAAAATAAGATGCCTGGGAGAGTGCTGTTGTGAAAGTGCTTGCCAAAAGATACTAGTAGCAATAATAACAGTAATGCTGTTAGTTCTACAACTGTGGTTGCAGAAAAGAAAGGCAAAACAAACCAAGCTAGTCACAGATCCCCAAGCGGCACAGTAAGCGTAGTTACGTGCATGTATTAAAGCAGGATAACCGCAAGGTGAATATCAAAACTGGGACCCAGGTGCTACCAGGGTAGAGCAGTTTTACAGTCAATCCGTTGTTAAGAGGTTTGTACCCGGGAGACACTTACTTTCAGTGCCCCCAACTCGAGTGTTAGTGTGTGAGAGAGGCTTCAGCCACATTGCCTGAAATGGCCCAGCACCCTGTGAAAACCTGGGCCCGAGGAGGCGCCGGCTGAAGAGACCCCCAGTTCCCCCAGACTGGGGATCCTCACTCTGCTGGGAAGTCCACGCTTTGGTGCGGTTTTATTCAACCTCTCCACTTAAACGGGGATTTCTGGACTAGCGCAAACAGCCACGGGAAAAAGTCAGTCCCTTTCGGCCAGGCTTTGATCTAACCTTCTTCCCCAGCTTCCAAGGATGACGGAGCCGGCCCGTGGGGGCGCTGGAGCCCCGGGCCGGGCCGCAGGTCAGGCTGCCCTCTGAGATGGCCCTGAGGCCGCTGCTCAGAACTGGGCCCAAAACCTCATCACGCCTGGATGTCCGCGGCTCCACACGCCCAGGTTTAACTAACACCGCCCTGTGGAAACACCCACAGCTCCCACGGACCCCCTCCCCCTCGCCCTTGGCCGCGACCACCAGCGTGTAGGCCGTGCCCGGGGGCACGGTAGGGGGCTCGGCCCGGTGCTCCCCGCGTCGGCATCCCGCGTCGCGGCACTGCGTGTGGGACTCCCGGCCCGCCTCGGCCCCGCCGCCCGGGCCCTCCCTTCGCCGCCGGCAGAGCGTTGCCAGGTAACGGCGGCCGGCCGGCCGGCCGGCAGCATGGCCTCCCCCGCCCCGGCGGCGCCCCCGGCCGCCCCGGGGGCAGGAGTGGTAGAGGAGGCACTCGGTGGCGCGGCGGGAAGGAGGCGATGGCCTCCCCTCTCCGCCCTCTCCGCCTTCAGCTACATCCCGGTCAGACGGGAAGAACCTCCGGAGCTCAGCTATTTCCACCGGGAGGCCAAGGTGAGGGAGGGAAGGCAGCGAGCCGGGGAGAGCCAGGGGAGCCTCGCAGGGCCCGGTGGGGCTGGAGGGGGGTTTCTGCACAGCGTAAGGACGTTGTGCTCAGTCCCTGTGCGAGGGCTCGGCCCTCCTCGTGAGGGACCTGGTCAGGCGGGTGTCTCAAAAAATCCCGTTTATATTTCAAAGATCAGTGGAAATGCCATGTGTTAGTCACTAGCTAGGCTATCTAATGCCTAAATAGCAGGTTTTAGCTTCAGAAGCCTTTGTGAAAGGTAACGGGTGTTTGCTACTTGTGGATGGAAAATGAGGGTAATGTCTTTCACTGGATGGCAAGAGAAGGCAGAGACATGGATCACCAAGGATTAAGGACCAGCCGGCAACGCGGTGTCACCAAAATGCGAGACGTCTTTATGGGGAACACTAGGAAAGGCATATGTCACTAGGGTTGGATGTGGCACCTGTGTTTTTTCTGGTAACACATGCTCTGGGGGGTCCTTTAATAAGAAACTGCTCCATTTTCAGTTGAGGGAAAAGGTTTTCAATGTGCATCGTGCAAATTTTCTGTATGCTCAGCTTTAATAAAAAAAAAGAGCTACTCAAAACAATAACATCAATATATCCCTTGATAACTGAATGCTTTTGAAAGTGTTGCACTGACGATTAACATATAGTAACTGAAGTAGACTAGGAGGGAGCCTCACCCCTCACTCTTTGCTGCATTATATCACCCTTTTCCCTCATTCTTTCTGTCCTCATTTTTAAAATCAGAAATGAAAACAATCTTAGACCTTCAGCCTCAGCTGGGCTATGCTTCCTTGGTAGCAAACCTTTCTCTCTCTGAAAAGAGTCATATGAGACATTGAACTTAATGTTCTTTTCCCCCCGAAAAAACCCAACCCATCAAAAAGTTCTGAAATGCCTGTTATATCAATGTAATATAGCAGTATTATGGCAACATATATTTATTTGTAACAATAAATACACCCTGTGAATCCCCTCCCCACCCAAGTGAGAGGCTGCTGCCTCTCTTTTTTCAGTGGTGCCCAGTGATAGGACAAGAGGTAATGGGCACAAACTTGAATGTAGGAAGTTCTATCTAAAAATGATGAGGAACTTCTTTCCTTTGAGGGTGGCAGAGCACTGGAAGAGGCTGCCAGAGAGGTGGTGGAGTCTCCGACTCTGGAGACGTTCCAAACCCACCTGGATGCCGTCCTGTGCAACCTGCTCTAGGTGACCCTGCTCTGGCAGGGGGATTGGACTAGATGAACTCCAGACGTCCCTTCAAACCCCTGTGATTCTGTGAATGTGCAGGGCACTGGGGAGGGACAACTGGTGACCTGTGAAAGCCTGCAGGTTGTGTGGCTCTGGGATGTGGGCAGGGTGCAGACCACAGCACAGTGCTGGGCATTAAAGGCACAGCAAAACCGATTTCCAGCCTTGACTAGGTGGCCCTGCTAAAAGACAGGTAGATTTGTAATTTCAGACTCTTACATGTTGATTTCAGCATTACCTTGGGAAGGTGCTCTGAGCCAAAGGTGAGCGGGCACATATGGTGCCATGCTTAACAAAACACAGTAGGGAGAGCACAACAAGAGTAAGGCTAGGGCAGGTCAGAGGGCTGGCATGGCACACTGGGGGCTGGTGGAGCTCACAGTCTATTCAATCTGCATGGAATTAGCAACCATATGGTAGAGCTTTTGCTTACAATATAAAGTCTGCTTTCACACTCCCGATGACCTGGTTTGTGGAGAATGCTGCTCCAGTGGCATGGAAACAAAAAGTGATAACAGCTGTTTAATGGGTTTCTTTACAGCACAGGCCTCAGCCACAGGGGAGGAAGCAGATTCAACCCATTCTTCTGCACAATTAAGGAATTATATAATTTGAAATTTTTTATTTGTATAGGAAAAAGAATTTCATTCCTTGTTGTGGCTTAAATACCTAAAACCAACTGTGTGTCAGAGACTGAAGCGGAGAGAAATAGAGGAAGATGTGCTCAGCACATGGCCAGAAGCCAGAAATTCCTGCTTTTTAATCCCTTGGCTGACAGTTGCTCTCTCAATTGCTTTACATAAGTTACTGTAGCCAGTTTGTGTGGCGTTTCCTCTTCTGTGACATGGAGAAAGCTATTACCTATTTTATGTGTGTCTGGAATATTAATGAATGTTTTCAAAGTGCTTAGCTTTAGTAGCAGTACACAGAGGATGCCCACCCTGAGTGCAAATTTATTGTCTGCTCTGTGTGATTCACTTGCTCTGATGGGTTTAACTGTTCCCCACCATCACCGCCTAGGCCAACTAAGTCATCATTTAACAATAAAGAGAAACAACGGCAAAAATTTATCAATATATTGAGCACAGAAGTGTTGCCTCTACACATCTGGCAGAAGATCTTAAACAGATCATCTGGGACAGGGCTAGTTTTTAACATAACAGGCTGGCTACCTATCTGCAAGTTCCAGAAAGAACGAATTATCTCCTCTGACACAGGTAACAAATAACGGACAAATAATATCACGTGAATAAAAACAAAGGAACAAATAACATTCCCAGTGGTGAGCACAAATTAGATGCCCGCTAAAATTCTGAATTAAACTGGTAACGTGCGGAAGAAAGGAGAAGCAAGGAAGTACAGAAATAATGATGATGATGATGATGATGATGATGATGATGATGATGATAATGGAGGTGACAAATTAGATGGAGGATGCTCTTGAACATGCCTGAAATTCTGTGAGGCTTGATGGTTTCTGAGCAATGAAGAGATGGATAGGTTAAATATCAAATCACCTCTCCTCTTGGCAGACCAAGCAATGGAGATACCCTTCCAAATGAAGCCTGTCATTACAGTGGTGCCTCACTAGTGCTCTTACCTATGGTTTCCTTTTAATGGAACCATTATAGCCGCTTTGAGCTGCCCTGACTTGACTATTTTTGGAGGATAGCATTGTAAATGGTAAGACTCAAAATACAACAGTTTTTCAAAGGCTAAATTGGGCACACTGGAAAATTAGAGGTTAAAAAAAAGCCCAACAAAACGCACAGTTTTTCAAATTTGTAGCCAGCCATGCACAAAACCAGTGATCAATTAACATGTTTACCACAATATGGACCTTTTAATGAAGTTCGTTAACAACTGACAGCATATTTCAACAAGGATTTTGCTTTTCTTTCCTTGAAAACTTTTTTGGTTTTGAAATTCCTTTGATTCCACTGATGAGACCTTCTTGATTGGATTTCACAAATGCATTTATTAGCAGATCAGATCTTTAGTGTTGCTTATTTGGGTGCAACTATGCCAATAGGTATCATAAATAAAATAATATTCTGGCTTGGGGTGTGCTGTATTTTCATATGTGACATACATACATACTACTGGATCACAGGATTACCACCATGGCATGTTTCTGAACTCTTCTCAATTCCACTTTAATCAGAAATTAAATGGCAATTCCACTGCAGGACACCTTTGTCTTTTTCATTCCAAATGAATTGTGAAACTGCCTGCTTTCCTTTTATATTACAGTGCCAGAGCAGTTGACAAATTTATGAACTTAAGAAGGAGAATATAAAGTTCAGAAAAGTAAAACAAATAAACAAACAAAGCAGTTAAATTTCCAAAAGTTACAACAGATTACAGGGAAAAATTGAGGTAAATTGCTGCAAGGGAAATTTCAGAGCTGAACAGACTTTAAAAAGATACCACACGTCATTGGATGTTTTTATTGCACACTATTCCAAAGGAGTGACCTAAAATTTGCTAATGGTAGCTCAGTAATGTTACAGTTGCCATTCATCTAATGCTATATATGCACTGTTATTAAGTATTAAGTAATTAAGTATTGCTTCAACTACATATATTCTGTAACCTGTAAAGTTAAACAATACTGCGAATTAGCCATTTTTTCCCCTTTTCTCAAGACAGGAGATGCTTTCACTTATGATTCCATTTTTAAAAGACCAGAGGGTTACAACAAAAAACTTCACCGATGTGACAGAGAACATGCAAAGAGTCGCGGTCTTAACATTAATGAGGAGGTAACCCTTTGATAATTTCATATTTATTTTTGTTAAAGTTATTTTGTACTTTTTGACATGGCTGGAGACTGCGGCATTGTTTTACCCTTTATAATGCAGTCTACATGGTATCAAAGGAATTGGAAGGAGGACATAATTGTCCTCAGCCTGGAGGTTTAGGAAGAAGCATTAGCCAGTAAAGACCCCTGAGTTAGCTCCTGCTCTTTGGCATCCTGTAGATTTCCAGGTGACAAGCCGTATGCAAGTGAAAGCATGGAGAAAGAGATACACACAGCAAGGCAAACCCTCTGTTACAGACCTTCAGGGTCACTGAGAGTGACTTCTGAACTGCCTGTGCCCCTCGAGAGTTGCAGTTCAGGTGGTCCTGCAGCTGTTTCTGTGATGCTTGAAAACTTTTATCCCTGAGGACTGGATTCAGGGGCCCTAACTCAACCACTGCCCTCTGACATCCACCCTCCCTATGCCAGCATTTGCTGAGAGAGCCCAAATCTCTGAAGCTGTTTAGTTTGTTATACAACTTTACACCAGATTGCCCTGCAGGAAGGAAATTCATAGGAAGCTTGTGCAAAAGAGGGATCAATCAGAAGACCACGGACATGCCTGGAAAAGGCTGGGCAGAGCATCCAAGGCCAGAAGAATCTGGGTTTAGTGTGCAGCCTGATAGCTAAGGAAGTATGCAGCCATGTTTTTAAGCATCTGCCTTGAAAATAGAAATACGATAATATATATACCTCTATAGAAATATGTATTTTTCCATGCAGCATCTGAATAATACACATACATACACAAGTGTGTATATATCTATCTTTATATATACACACACAGAGGTAGAGGCTGTCAAAAACCAAATGAAGTGCAACCTCTGTGTGTTAATGGCCTCAAAATCCCAACGGGTTCCTGGCATGTAAAGAGATGGGTAGGCTAGGAATGGCTGCCTGTATCAGTGATTACATATCATAGAGATGGAAGAAGGAAGAGAGAGACAAAAGTTAAAATTACTGTAATCGCTGTGTAATAAAACTGCTGATATTTTGTAACAAAGGCCACTGCTTGTGATTCATCTCACTAGCAGCTATATATGCCAGATATTTCAGTGCATAGCCATAATGCCCCCAGACAGGGTAGGGAGTATTAGGTGCTCCCGAAGGAATCCCAGGAGTGCCCATTACAATCACCTGCTCATGCCTAGTAACTCAACCGCAAATCTGCGTGAGGCCAAAAAGCCATGTAAATAACTACTCCAATTAAAAATGAGCCTTTTTATTTAAACAAAACAAAGCCAACCCCTCTCCCCCAATAGCAAGCCCAGCCTTCAGCTGCGAAATTTGTGTAGAAACAGTTTATCGATGCAGAGTTAAGGTTTTTTACTAAGCTCCTGCGTCCTTTTCAGTAGCATCACTTTCCTACCAGTTTGCTTCCTAAAGCAAATGTGGGTGGGCCAGAATTCATACCAGCTCTGCTGGGCAGTGCACGCAAGGGACTCTGCCTGAACAGGTGTCCCTTAATCCAGCCCTTTAATTAGCGTGCAGACACATCAAACCCACAGCTGTTGAATATTACAACATAATCCTCCTGCACGTGATGACACCCAACACTGGACTTAGCCATAACTAAGGGCAGGTCACATACTCAACTCCTGCTCTTTAATTACCTCAGTGGCCCTCACAGACTTTATATAATAATAACAATGGTATTATAAAACATAATAAATAAGAAGGCGACAACCGACATCTTTCTAGTACAACATTGAAAGGAGACAGGCTGCATCCACCACAGTATGCGCCTTTCCTTGAAGTGGAAAAAAACCAAACCACTACACGCAAGCCCTTCATTTCCTGCAGAGAGCCTGGGTGCACCCAGGGAATCCAAGAGTACAGTCACAGATACTTGTTTTAGCTACACGCAGCACAGTGACTGCAGCGGCGTGTCTCCACAAGGCTGCCGTTGCTGATTTCAAGTGTTAACAGTGCTAGAATTACACACTGTGAAGGCGTGTGGCAGGATGCTTCCCAGCCAACTGTTGGAAAATCTGAAATCTGCTGAATGCCGAACATGGAAAGATGAAATGCCACTGTGCACAGTCAGCGCTGTGGGACCAAGGATGCTGAAAACTGAATCTCATTTATATAAAGGGAATGCAAACTATTGGGATTACATACTGCTGCCTGTCATTAGCACTGTAAACCCTCTATCGCTAGCAAAGTCTTTCTTGATGGTACAAAGATTCAGTCATTTCTCCTTCAACATATATCCACAACTGGAGAGGGGGGAGGAAATGGTCTTATTTTTTGCCTGCCACTCTTCTTGATTTTTGTTCTGGTGGGGTTAAAAGTTGGTGTACTGAATAGCTTTTCATGGCGTGGAGCAAGGTACACAGGAAGGGTAGAGAGAGAGTCAGGGTATGAATGTTTGTTTTGGAATAGGCTTTTCTGTGGTGGGTTTGGTTTGGGGGATTTTTTTTTTTTTAAAAAAAAAGGGTTTACAACCTTTTCCCAAGAATCTCAGGTCTAGTTCTGTCCATGAGTCTGGAAATGTCTCACAGCTGACAGCCCTGCTATGACAGCCCTCAGATCTGTGCTCCCACCTGCATCCTCACAGCAAACGCAGGGGCTCGTGTGCTTCATGGGTTCTATCATAAGTGCTGATACGGCTCAGACCTGTGCCTGTTGTAGCAAAGGTGTCATTTGTTTGCACCTGAACTGTGGTGTGGCGTCCACATTTTGATTCTCCTTGTAGCTATTATATTATAAGACTAGGTAAACACATTGGGGACCAAGGCTTACTGTGTTAGCCAGTGCGCAAGGATACAAGCAGCCTGATAAATCTGAGACCTTTGGCTAGGGAAAAAAAACCAAACAACTCCTGTCTTTCCCTTCTGACTCCAGAGCTCCCCATTGCTGTAGCACAGGAAGGAACTGCAGATTGCAGCCAGTGATTGCACAGTCACTTAAAGTGCAGTTTACGAAGAACAAGCTTAAAATAATCTTTTCTTGGTCAGGTTATTTTTCACTGAGTCCATTTCCCATCATTGCAGAGCAGTTATTTCTGTAATTTTACAGCTACAAGCATTTTTAGTAAAGCCTTTCACTGTGCAAAAATACAGTAGTATATGCTTTATGTCCTACAGGGATAGCTTGCATGGACTAGTGGTTGCTCAGGGTTTTTCTTTAGGCTTTTCACTGAATTGTGCAAGGAGAGTAGGTGTTCCTTTAACAGGGGCCACAAATTAAATCTCTCCTATTTTTCAAACAAATCATGTACAAGTGCACAAGAAAAATAAAAATGAAAACAAAATCTGTGCCACTTTCCAGTAACATAGCATTTAGTTTGCCAGCAATCACATGGTAATCGCCTCAGTGTGTGTGCCCATGTATGTAAAAAATTATCAGTCCACAGTAACTTACAGCACAGTTCCATATCTTATCATTTTGTCATCTAGTGATACATTCATGGTTTATTAATATACATAAAAAAACTAGGTCAGGGATGGAACAGTAAGAGTGCAGAACACTGCTAAATAAATATACATCCATATAGCAGATGCTGTACAGTTCTGTCTGTTATCTTGCCCCTGGCCACAGCACATTTAGCAATAGATAACTGCCAAGTATTCGCTCTGTGATTTTCTTATAGACTTTTATATTTTCACAGGAAATGGCAAGACCTGTCGCTGTTTTGTCATCTTCAGAGTATGGGAGACGCATAAATAAGCCCATAGAGCAGCCGATCAGAGATCATGCAAGGATTAATCACGTGCAGGCAGAATTCTACAGGAAAAATGGCATCACCTGCTTATTGGAAAAACCTTCTCCAGGCCTGGATCCATGCTAAATCTCTTGTATCTGTCTCTGCCAGCAATATTTATGTGGAAAAAAACACATCTTGCATCAAAAAGCAATATGGTGCTTCTGCCTTTTCATCTGCATTTTAGTTAATGAGAATGATTTAGATTAAAAATAGGATGAAATATCAGCTGTACTTGTCCTTATGCTAATTCAAATGCATGTCTTCCCCTTACAGTCTCATAAAAATCGCATGAAAAGCAGCATCAGCAAGAGCTAAACATTTTAGGCAGCAACACTGAAAGTGAGACCTGTTGGGTCAATAGCCATCTCTCTGCAATTTTAGGCAGTGCTTCTACATAACTATTCATAGACTTAACATTTCAGCAAGCTTGCTCCTCAAGGTACCAGTGGTAACTGACTTCTTAGTTCTTACAGTGTTGCTACAGAATTGTGAGGCGTCATTTTATTTGCACAGCAGCTGAAATGGGGATTCAACCCAGATTTTCCAAAATGGACAGGCTTACCCATAAATGGGCAAGTAAAGAAATGATCTCAGAGAGGTGCTTAGCAGTTTCAGTAGACTTCAAGTGGAAGTCAAAGGGAACTTCTGAGTAATTAGCATTTTAATAGACAAAATCTGGGCTTAGCTGATTTGAGACATCCATTTTGCTGGCTTTCACTATACAAATGGTGTCTGAGGGACTCTGTTCAAGAGTGTCACAAGAAAAATCATCTTTGGTTCTGTATCCAATGCTGAAAAAAAAAGAAAGAAAAAAGTAATACTAGCAGAACAAGCACTAAATAGTTTGGTAGAAAGGCTGGGAAAAAAACACAAGGATTTGAGCAGTAGTCATTTAAAAAGCATGTTTAGAGTAAATGTCTCAAACTGCTCAAACATTTAGTGCCTTGTATTCTCACTGAACCCAGTACTGAAGTTTTAAGGTAATTTCAGAAGAAATATCTCCTGCAGGATATGCATGAGTTTGGTTCTCAAGAGCCATTGATCCTGCTGTTGTGTAAAGCTGAGGCAGTATTCTTCAGAGAGGAACAACAGCCGGACTGATCATAGCAGAACAAGGACTGGAAGTCCATGGCTTTGACTGACACTGGAGTTCTGTCAGGTACTTACACATAGGAAATCTGTATCATTTGTCTCCTAGTGAAAAATAATAAAAACAAAGAACTTCTTAATCTGTGGCGTGGATAAGTAGAAAATTAGGCAATCAATAGCACTTATTTGGCATGGTGTGAGAAGTAGAGCACACAGAGCAGCCCATTCCGAGAGGTGTTTGTTACTGTCACTACTCATGACCTGCAAGTTCCTCTATATTCAGTGAGCTAGGGCCAAGAGAGCTGTAGCTGCTACATTCCTTTTCAACAATAAATATCTCGTTAAACAAATCCAGCGGCATTGAAAGAAAGGAATCACAGTGAGAAGGAAATGTTTTCTAATGATACCAGAATGCTTTTTCAAAAATTGGTATCAAATGTATACCAGTGAAGAATGAGATGGGATATGGCCATATTCTAGACAGGTTATTTTTAGTTTGGGACAGTCAGTACAAATTACTTCTTTTAAGTAGTCTTACTATTTACAAACCATCTGTGTTTGAAAAACTATGGAAAATCAAATCTGTTTGAGAACACCACCACCTTCTGGCCTGTGTGAGAAATAAGCATCACCAGCTCACTTGCACCGTGGAGAAAGGCATGAGTCACCAACACCAGTATCACTTTCCTCTCTCATTTCTTTGCTTGCGTCACACCCTTCTCTTTCAGTCCCTTCTCATCCCTCCTCACTTTTGAAGGCTTTTCACAGGCGATTCCTCCTACTACTTGTTTCTGAGTGGCTGACATCTCCCTTCAGTGCTCAGTGATGATTTCTTATGTATTAGGGAGAAGTTCCTTATGGATGTCTGCAAAGACATTTCAGTCATTTTCCTTTAATTTCTCTTTTGTTAGGATGACAACTGTTAGATTAGTGATGTGCTGTAAGCTTCCTATTACACTGTTGGGAAGTATCTCATTACCTCTGGGTTCTCCCTCACCTGTCAGTGCTGACATACTACCGTTAGTAAGGGTTCTATACCTGCAAAAAATTAACATGAACAGAATGCACAGCATGGCACAATGCAAATCATATTTTGGATCTGGATTTTGCATCCAAAGATCTCCAGGAATTGTTGGGACAGCTGACAGACACCTGCAGCTCACAAATTACTAACAGTAGCCTTAGGAGGAAAAAATGGCTATGTTCTGTGTCTACTGGTGAAATACATAGAACTTTAAGGTTGTAAAAGTTTCACCTTTTTTGTATCAAATCATAATAGTTAAAATAAAACCAGGTGATGCTGAGAATTCTGCTTTGCTACTCATAAATAATAATTCCACACAGGACAGGATGCACAAGCTAACCTGAAAATATGTTCTACGCAGCAGTTATGTGATCAGAACGAAGGCTATGTTGTTTTCCCTTCATCCATCTATAAAGCAACATGTCAAGTCAAGTCAGGGCACGCTTGTTCTGGCTGAAGTGGTTACTGGTTACAGTTCTAAATTCCGGCAGAAGGGTGGGACTGATACTCATGCATAAAAAAGGACTGCATAGGACATAGTTCTGTGTCAGACCTTCAGAGCATAGTACGTATTTAGGCTAGAACGGCAGGCTGTAAACTGAAGGAACTTTGGAGCGCATACATGACTCCATTTAGCCAGTTTAGATAAAACTGCCACCAAAGGCAATACTACAAATAATACATATCCAGAACATCGTGTGGCCTCCACAGAGAGCTGTGAAAGTCCACTACCCTGTGGCAGCTGTTCCTTTACAAAATAAAGTGAATCTTTTTAATAAAAACTCTCATATTCTGTGAGGCATTGCTATTTAGTGAGCAGCACTCTACATCTCTTAAGTATGAGCAATAAGCAGATACTGCTTGTGCAACTACTGCAAATTTTAGTTTTATGAAACACTTGGGAAATCACACGAACAGCTATGAGTAAATTGCACAATTTCTTTTTATACTGTCAAGAAAAGCCCTGATTGCTAGGTACATGGCACTTTCTGTACATTCAGCACCAGCCAGTATCCTTGAGTAGTCACATCTGTCTATTTGCAGTTGTGAGTTAGAACCAGTGAAAATACAAAGGAAACGCAGCACTGACTGGCACTTGTATCTGTTAACTTATAATAAATATTGACATAAAACTTACTTAAGAAAATATGTTGCTCTTTATTACTCTTTACATGTCAATTGTTCCAAATATTGGAAGATACCACATTCAGTAGCTCAAATCATCTTAGGTGGAGTTATTTAGAAAACAGAATTGTCCTTCCATGCACAATATTTACACTTTATAGTACAGAAAGTCAAGCTGTGATTTAGTATTATTCTGCAGTGTCAGGAGCGACGTCCATATGTATGAGGAAAGATTTTTTTGTGAAGATATTCTGCCATTTTTCTGCAATTTTGTAGACTCTCTATCTCAAAAAATGGAATCTGGAAATGAAAGAAAAATGATTGCTGGAAAGACCTTTTAATAAACAACTGGGTAAGATTGATGTTCATTAAGCAGATGTAAAATTACACATCAAAGATTTGTCTTTTTTAAAATTAAACATTTAATCCTAAACATATTATTGATCTGTAAATCACCTGAACAGAGATTACTGTAAACCGAAGAGTGACATCCATTACAGTTTATACTAAGTTAAATATAACCGACTTAGGCTTATGTGATACGTGAATATAAATGGAAAAGAAAATCTCAAACATCTAAAATTAACTGTTTTGGTCCAAAGTATGTTTAAAGATAAAAAGACCCCTATTAATTCAACAGGCAAAATAAAGGATATACTCTGTTGTGAAAATACTATTTACAATACAAAGCAGTTCCTTTTTTTTTTTAACTCCTCTTTTTAAACTCCAAATTCAGATCTTTTTAAAAAAGTATTTAAGTAAAAACCCCAATTCTACCGAACTCTTAGTCAACATTTTCATTTAAGTCAAGATTTGAACCTTAATCGCTGCAGAGAAGTACTCTTTCAAGCAGCCACTATTTGGCAGTAAACTAAACACAGGCAGAATACACTAACTGATCCAGGGAAGAAAAAGGAATTTCTGTAACACCCTCAAAAAGGCAAAAGCTAGGCAGAGCGCACATAACATAGAAAGGACAAGACTACATCTGCCTTGGGAAGTAATTGCAACTACAGTTTTAAGCATTATAAAATAATAATTTTTCACTTGTTTTGTTAGCCAGAGCAAAAGCAAACCACTGTCTTTGGGCTTTACCTGCACAACTTCATAACCAAGTAGTTGAAGATGTCTCTGTTTAATAGCTTCTTCTCCCAGCAGATTGCGGCTCTTAATGCAAAACCTATTTTGACCATCAACACAGAGGGCAATTCTGAAATCAAGCACAAGTGTAGCATCAAAAAAAATCAGTTACTTTAGTCACCACAACTACTGCAGTTCCCAAGAAGCACGAGACAATAACTCCTCTTGTACTCCCTAATACCTCCTGGAATTAGATGTTGTAGGATGGGAGTTACCTAGTTCACTCAATTTAAATCACTCAGCTTACAGGTGGGAGGGGGAAAGCCTGAAGCTTAGTGAAACTGATGTGAAAAGCTTATTTATATGCTCTGAACATAGTTCATACAAGTTAATAAGAGTTTGATATTTTTACTGCTACTATTGATAAGCTGTTTGAATTATTCTAGAAGGAAAAACATACAAAATACTTGTCTCAGCTTGAAAACATTTCAGCAGCTAAACTTAATTTACTAGTGTACCTGTTAAAGCTGTTAGAGTTTAACTTAAGTTTAAGGTAAATCTGTTTAAGTTAAACCTGTATGTATGGTTGGCAGCATCCAGATAATATTTTTTTCTACTTGGTGATAAATATCACATCAACTTAAAAATTTGTATATCCACTGTAAAAAAGTTACTTAAATTTTCAGTATGTTAAATATATTGTGACCTTATCTACACATGACAGCTGTAATTTAAAAAAAAAAATCAAAGCCCCTTCTTAAACATTAAAGCATGGGATTTTTGAAAGAACGTATATTACTCTGTGAGTCTTGTGAAGGTTAAGCTGGAGACAACATAACCTTTTCAAAGACTTTTGCTTTATCCACAAAAGTGCAGTTGCAAATACCACACAGGCAGGTTTCTTAACTTTGTATCCAAGGTTCCTCAAAATAATCCTTGTTTAACATATTTCTTAAACACCTATGCATTTTTCAATAAAAACAGCATCTGCAGTAAATATCCTCATTGCACAGGATTACTTACAGAAGTAAATTTGTGAACTCAAACTGGCTTAAACTGTGTTAAATCTATGCAGACACACTCAATTAGAATTAATTTGGTTTTAATTTAAAAATTAATTACAAAGATCAAAATACGTTACTGTAAGCCAAATCAGGATCACTTTGATCCTGACTGTCACTGAGTAAAGAGACTAATTGTCTGACACTGTATAGTCAGGAGGCAGAACAATGAGGAAAAAGGACAGATCATTAATTTTGCCAGCCTTGTCCCTTTGCCAGTGGTTTCAGTGTGAAACCTTAGCTTTGTTGAGGTCCATGGCAAAAGTCCAATTAGCTTAAATTTTGCAAGGGTTTCACCCTGGATGCTCTTTGTCAATGTTAACATTTTATCAGTAGTTTCTTTTATTCTCTTACCGTCTGTGTACCTCTTCACACTGGGCAGCAGGCAATACAAAACCTTCCTCATCTAATTTAATCTCAATATCTAGTATAGACGAAAAGAGAAGTGACATTAAAACTCATTTAATATAAAACACTGTTTGCTGTAATTCTCATCCTCTTACAGTTCATTGTTTTATAAAATAAATAATATCGCAATACTGTTTTCTGAATCACAGAGGCGTGCAAAAGATGTGTATAGACTATTTAACACAAATGAGTGATAATTAGTAACACTTCAGCCTTTCATAATGCTAAGAGCAAAGTAGTATTCCAAGTCCACTGAAAACCATAATGTAGTTAAATGGCACTTTGCTGGGCTGGCTGGCTAGGGCCTCTGGAACTTTGAGGGCTTTGGGGGAGACTGTCTCTCTCTGCCCCTCCCCTGTTTTTTTCTCACTAATTGTCTAATTTTATAGATGGTGTCAATTTGCAAATAGAGCTTTGGACATAAACCCTGCCAACTTTAACCCCATTTGGAAGCTGAAATACTGAATAACTCTGGAATCATCACTGTCTTGATTTTTTTTCTTTTATCCCTCTTACGGGTTCCAAGAGACTCTTCCGTCAACAGCTTATTTATCATCCACCCCTCCTGGGCACACATCTTTCCTCATCATTATCTTCTCTCAGTTTCCTCTCCTGGCGCACGGAAACACTCTGTTTTGCTCACTTCTCTCTTTCAGTCCACAAACCCCCACTGACTATATGAAGTCAACACTTCTTGCTAAGGGGAGAGGAGCCCAGCTGAGCAGGGCAGAGGGTTGACAACCTTCCAGTTCTCTCTCTCTCACCACCAAAGCAGAGAGATCAGGCAAGTGGCATGGCCTCATTTTGCTTTACGTTATACAAATTTCTTACAGGATAAGTAAAAGAGGAGCTGATAGTAAAAATACAGAATAGAAGAGTTAGCAGCTATTTTCAGTGCAGACTGGCTGTGTAAATTCCAAGTAACATTGCAGCTCTTTTCTCTCCCTGTTCTTTCTGATTTTGAAAATGCATTTACTTAAAGTTCCCATGACGTTTCCTCATTTCAGACCCTCTACAGAGTTTTGTATTCTAGTTTACTTTTTCTGTATTTGCACAATTCAGAATGCCCACAAAGGGAAAAAAATCAATCATTTTTATTTCTAGAAAATAACTGAGACTAAAGTTTTGACAGCATAAGCACACATTTTGTTATTAAAGAAATCTTACTTACCAACTGTATAGAAATATGGTGTTGATACCTGTGATGCAAAATATATTCTTTTTTTCAGTAAATAAAGTAATCCAGTCTTCACCCTTTTGAGGAGGTGAACATCCAGAGAACTGCGAGATGTGACAAAGGCCTTTACTTGATACTTTGGAAGGAGTCTGGGACCCTACATAATGACAGAAAACCAAATCAAACAAAAGAAAAAGGAAGACAACATTTTTGTAATTACCTCATATTAATGTAGCAAAATGTATTCTGTGCATTTCAAAGCCATGTCTATTGACACTTGGAGTCTGAGGTATGATCTGCTGGAAACTTAAAAAAAGACCCCAAAAGAACCACCAGAACATCCTCAGCAAGCTTCCATGCTATCACACTGAACATATCGCTCAAGAGAAATGCACAGCTGCTTCCATTCCTCTGCAGCCAGGCCAACATCAAAGTGCCTGATCTCTTTTGTGCTCCAAGACTTAACAAGCCAGACATAAAAAAGGAACAGTTGTTGGAAAAATACTCGGAAATACACAAAAACCACTTTAACTTCAAGCTAGTCAGTTCCATCAAACATAGAAATGTATCAAGTCAATCAAACAGGTAGAAATGCTTCATATTTTCATCAAGGGAAAAAGAAAAAAAGCTGTTTTGGCCAATTCCAATGGTTTTATCGGGAAGACAGTCCTCAACTAACTATCAAGAGGGCCCTAATGACCTTATCACCTCTTGTTAACATCAGTTCTGGTTTCATATGTACCATACCTCATAAAATGGGCACTCCAGAGTAACAGTCAGAAAAAGCTGGGTTAGCTGGGAGGTAACAATTCTGTCCAAACCAGGTGGCTGTGCTGAAACAACAATATTCAGGCTTTCAGGTGTACCTTCAACAAAGTATCTTTACACAAACCATCATGCAGAAGTTAGGTAAAGCTATTCAGTTCAATGCGCAGAGAAGCTACTTGATCGTTATCGTTCTTGATCATTGTCTGAATGAACAGAAAGATCAGTTATGAAATGATGCAGTGAGAAAAATAAGGAAATGATTTACAGAAATATCAACATAAAATACACAATTAGCAAGACTTAGTTAAGACTATGATACTCTTTCACACACATCAAAAAAAAAAAAACAAACCCAAAAAAAGATCTGACAGATGCAGGACAGTCTACAGGAAGGAATAAGTTTGAGTTGAGGTCTTAGAGAAATATCCCATTTCCTTCCTCCCTTCTCCCCAAGTTATAATCCCAGGATCTTGTTGTTTCACTCAGTTGTTTGGGTTTTTTTATCTGAAAGTAGTAGATAATGCTGAATAATTTCTGGAGATTTGTCTACAAGTGTATACTTGAAGCATTCATGTTACATGAAAAGTATTATTACAGAATGGTAAAAAACTGATGTATTGTAAGATGCTAATCATGCAGGTCATCTTCTCAAGTTCCTGTTCTGAACTTTGACCGCTGTAGTGGAATACCTTTTTTTGATTTAAAAGAACATATTCAAAGTAACTGGTACTATGAGTTTTCTCATTTTCTAAGTATTAGCTTGATAACTTTAAAAGGCATTCTGGTTTTTAGGACACGAGGAATGTCTGCTTCCTAAAAATCAACCCCTTAAGGTATTTCATATTGAACAGCTAAAAACTGAGTGACCAAAGTTTCTATTCACTTTGAAAACTTGACCTTTATATAGAGTTTTATTAACAGAGCAATCTTATCTGAGATCTTGAGAAGTCACTCATCTTTCTGGCATAGCTTATATATCCCTATAATTCTGCTAAATATGCTTTACTATCTAACACAGAATTACTTAAAATCTAAAGCCTACAACTGTGTTGTTCATAACAGGTTTGTGTCCAAAAGCATTGGATTATGCAATAGTTAGAGCCAAGGACAGGCTATCACATGGGGGATGTTCTAGAAGCTTACTAGACTGGAGAAAAAAAAATTGGGTGAAGGAAGGCCTTGCAGACAAGACATCTTAGAAGCAGCGGGTGAGCAGACTCAGATCTCCTAAGCAAGATGGGATAAACCATGGGGTAGATTTTTAAATTTCGTAATGTTTTCCTCAGTATGGTAAGACATAGAGCCAAATATGGGGCTATAGTGCTTGCTCAGAGGTAGAAAGGAAAGGAGCTCAGGGCACAGAACACAGATGGGCACAGGAAGCCTCCACCAGAGAAGTGTAGTCGGCAGACAGGATGCCAATGGAAGAGGTGTCACATAACCATATCAGATTCTAGATTAAAAGTACTTTAAAAACCAGGACGAAGCACCAATCTTTAAGCCTTGTGAAAACATGTGAGCCTTAGAATTCAATTTCCATTTTTACCTAGATAATTAAAAAAACTATACCAGCCTATCCTTAACTGCTCACATTTATGATGCTGTTAATATTTTACTGGTTCAGATCTCACTTGCATTTTAATTAAGCCAACAATTATGCACTGCAAATTAATTTTTTCAGCTTTATCCATTTACCCTTTTCAGCTTTCACAAGCTGATTGTAATACAATATGAAAGAGAAATACAACCAAGTTGGAAGTATGAACGTAACACAATAATCCTTATCCTGAAAGAACAGAAGAGTAGAGATGACAGCAGAAGTCCATACCCGGATCTACTTTGCCCCCACCTGAAAACCTGGACACGATGAAGGCTGGTGGAAGGAATAAATGCTAGACTCACTTACATGCAGTGGACCTTATGTGAATCATAAGGCAAAACAGTATTTGAAAAACACATTTTGTACTGCCTGAGATTTACAAATTCTGTGTCTATAATTGCAACATGTTCTTATCAATAATAGTAATTTAAATTCTTTTTGTCCCAATGCTACAATTAACCTTACTTGTCTCTAGAATTTGTACTGATCTTGACCAAAGTTTACAAGGAATTTTAGACTATTTTTTTAAATACAACAATGCATTATTTCTGTAGTAATAGGTGACCTTGCAAGTAACACAATTATAAGTAAGCTGTGGAACAGTTACTGAAATTTTTCTTGCATATTATAATTTGGTCACAATTTTAAAGGCTATGAACACATTTTCTGACAACTGTCATCATGTACCTTCCCCTTAGAGCCTCAGGAAGAGAGTGGTTTTGATGCTTAGGAAAATATCCAGAAATAAGGATTATGCAAAGTCACTGAGAACTTAACTTTAAAAAAACAGGCAGCAAAATCTTAAATCTAACCAGCAGCCCACAAGCAGAAGGTAATTTTAGCTTCACAATCAGTACTACTAGTATTTCTACTGTTTTTTGAAATAAGTTCTCCCTTGGGCTAGCCCCTGAGTAAAACACCTAAGAGCCGGTCCCAACCCTAAGGAGTGTAAGATCCAAGTAAGCAAACAGTTGGGGGAGAAGAAAAAGATACAGAAAAGTGAAGTGACTTGCCCAAAGCCACAAAGCAAATGGAAGGCTACACCCGGAATAAAAGTCAAGTCTCAGGACTCACTATCCAGTATTCCACCTTTATGCCACATCGTTCATGTGGCAGTCATTACAATGCAACAATTTAGAGAAAAATGAACCCACAATCACTAAACCATATTTTATGTCACTCATGCATCATTCCAAGTATCCCTGCCATTAAAAAATCTACCACTTTTGGTCTCAGTCTTGTTAGTTCCGTAATAAGTAGTCTCACTAGCCTTCCTAGTTTTACCAGTCTCGTAGTAACACAGTCTCAATTTATTGTGAATATTCACATCAGTCACTGCATAGGCAAAATGTTTAAACAGAGTTAAAAGTAACATGTTTCCTCCACAGAATAACTTAGCGTCTAAAACCTGTATGAGACAAAGGACAAACACAGGGAAAAACACAAGGTCAGTATTTTTTAAAAAAGCACAATTAACTGAAATAAAATTTTTAAGGGAATTCGAATCTCTCTTTAAGATTGTACAGTGCAATTTTCAAACTCTTCTAAATGATATAAACTGAAAGACAACTGCAACTGTGACAAGGAAGCAACAGTCTTCGGCCTCCTGATCACTACTCTCCAGTCGCCTTGATCAGGTCATTGTTGATTTGACAGATGAAAGTGGTAACAAATGGGTGCTTGACAAGAGACACACCATGTAATAGAAAGAAATGCGGAACATCACAATAGAAACACTGCTCCTTACCTTGAAGCTGTTGCAGAAAATAGGGACTAAATACTTTTGGCAGAAAATTTACTGGATAACGTTGAATCAGAACACACGAGTGCAGCAGGCTCAGTAAGGTGTGAGGCTGAAAGTGCCTAAAGCGAGTACGCAGTACGGTTTCAAGCTTCCTAAACAAGGAGGAAGCACTTGGAGGCAGATAGTTAAGAGTCCCAAATGGTATAATATATCCAGCAATCTGCTCGGTGGTAAATCTGTCAGCATCGGAAATGAAACCTTCTGCCACTGCATCAAAGATGGGCTTAGAAAGGATCATCTTTCGGCAGCAATACTGCATGACTTTGCTGACTGTTTGAGGATGCATGGAAAAGATGGACTTTGGAACATGTGTTTCCAGGGCCTCTGTAAAAATTTCTTCACGATGTCCAAAGTATAGGAAGGCTTCCAGTACATTCACCAGTTCATCACCCGTGAAATATGGAATATGCTTCGCAGAATGTTTACACAGTGCTGTGACTAAGGGAACTGCCTGAGTCTGATGAAGAACAACCAGTGAATTCAGTATTATGCTTGTGAACTTTGGGCTTAGCTGGGAAACTATGTTTAAAGTGACACCGTTCAGTCTGTTTAGCAAGTCTTGGTATTGTTCCCCTTCCCTGACAGTCACCTGCAGCATCTTATAAACCATCGCCATCTCCCTAGGACTCCACTTCTCAATGTCTTCTTCTTGCATGTGGTTGACAATTTGTTCCAGCGTCGCACAACTTGGGCTTTCCAACTCAAGCAAACTCTCTCCAAGAGCACACAGATTTTTAACAGTCAACTGCCCTTTAGCAAGCCGCTCCTCACCCTGTGAAAGCAAGCTTGCCATCAGTGTACTCTGGGGATCTATCCGTAGTTTTATCAAAGCTTGCAATGCATTCAGCAGCCCAGTGTTTGACACTTTTGAGGATTCAAATTCAAATTGGAAGCACAATGCCCTGAAAACTTCATTCTCTAACACTCCTTCAGGGTTTTTCAGACCATTGTCATCCACCTCAACTTCAGAAATCCTCTGCAGGGCTCCTGATGCCATAGTATCAGACATGACTTCCAGAGAGCCGAGAAAGTCAAAAATCTCTTTCGATGTACAAAGGCTGCTCAACTTCTTGAAAAATAGTTGTTCATCTATCCACACATTATTAAATTTGGTACTGCTCCCCGTATCTCCACAAAGATGCACAGTTTCATTAACAGAAAGAGGCTGTATCCGCAGTTGTACATGGTTTTTCCTACAAAACATATACTGAGATTTATCTTTGAAACATAGCATCCTCATGGCTACGGAGCTACAGTTTTGGGGCTTTCGCTGCCCACTGATAAAGCTCAACCTTTTGCTCAGGGTCATCAAAATGGACCTGCTTGCTGGTGTGGTGGATGAATAAAACTGGAAACTTTTTCGGCTAATCAAAGCCATATTGGATCAAGTAGGTTCTCGAAAGATACCTAGAGGAAGAAAAATACATATAGTTTGAAAAACAGCACCAGTGTCATTAAAACGCAGCAGAAAAAAAAACTTTTAGCGGCTGGACACGACAGGGCTGACCCCTCTCCCACGACCAGCGCCGCAAAGGCACTGCAAAGAAGAAACTGCCGGGTGCGGCGAGACCTGCGTGGCAGGTTGCAGCCCACCCCCGCTCCGTGTCTCCGTAAGGACACCACGGGGCGGGAGGGAGGGAAGGGGGAGGACACACGCGTTTCCCCCAACAGGAACTGCACGGCGGCGCTTTTCTCTTTAGCCTGGCGGGCCGGGGGCGCCGGGCGGCAGAGGGCCTCGCCGCCGTTACCGGCGGCTGGAGCGGCCCGAGGTGGGCTGGCAGCCGGGGGCGACGGGCGAGGCGGCACCGGCGGGGCCTCTCCGCCTCGTAGGCCCAACGCCTCCCTCCGCCGAGAGCAGCCAGGGACGGACAGGCCGAGGTGCGTCCCTCCCACCCCAGCGCCTACTGCTGCCCTGCCACGGGCCGGGGCGCCGCTCCCCCTCCCTCCTCCTCGTCCTCCCTCCGCCGCTGGGGGCACCCGGCGGTACCGGGGGATGGCGAACCGCGGGACCGCGGGCAGCCTCACCTCCGCCGCCATGACGGGCAGCGCGGGGGCTGGCGGGAGCTTCCGGCGCTCTCCCGGCGGGTACCTCCGGGCGCCGCCAGCTGCCGCCCTCCCCCCGCCGGGCCCGGCTCACCCTACCTTACTCGACCCCCGCAGGTCCGGCCTGGGGCGGCGGTGCCCGGGCGGGTGCGGAGCGCGGGCGCTCTGCCTTGGGAGCCGGATTTGTCCCCGTGTACGTATGGATCAAAAGCGCGTCCTTCAGCGCAAGTCATCCCGCTGGCCGCAGGTTAGCGGCGGTGGCGGGGAGGCGCTCTGAGGGAGGGCCGGGCGGGAGGCCCGGCCCGGCCCGGCGGCACCGGCGCTCTGGGAGGCTTGTGTTGCTGCAGCGGCGCTCAGGCCTCCGCTGCGGACCTGGCTTTGGCTCCCTGAAACCAGCGTCCTTCTTGAGGGCCGGCTCTCCGCCTTCCCAGCCGGGTGCCGGTTGGTCCAACCAAATTTTTCTGGACGGGAGATCAGCCCTGGGCCGTGGAAGGTGTCCCGCTGCTTTCATTGACGTTTTTTCAGGTTTTTACACTTAATCATGGTCGTAGAGGCAAAGTGATTCAGAGCAAGCCGGTAACTGTTGAAAAAATGACATGGGAGTGGGCATGGCTCTGAAGGCACGGTCCCACAACCCGGTTTAAAGCCACACAGGAACGTGTAAAGCTACTGCAGAGTTTCTCGTGTTCTTATCCTGTCCATGGCCACGCGGTTTGACATTTTTGGCAGACCAGGTACTGGAAGTAGGAAGTCTGGCCTCACAGTACGGCTGCGTAATTGTTAGGGGCAGCACATCTGGTTCAGTAAAACTCCGTGGCTGGCGTTCATAGATGGCTTGTTTGCTCCTACAGCATGTTGTGTTATGGTGCTGATGGGTTCCCTGTTAATCTTTTGTGGACTGTTTTCTGACTTTTCTAAGTACTTGATCAGATGGGCTATAATTCAGAATTTCATCCTTAGTTTCATGTTAAGCCCTGGTTTGAGCTAGGATGCGCTGGGTTGTTTTTTCAGCTTAAACTTTGTGGTGTTTTTTGGCATGCAACTACCAAAACATCAACACGTGAAGGGCTGCTGGTGTGGTAATACTGTTAAAGTTAGAGGAATTCTCTGGAAAGCTCAATAGTCAAGAATTACATTTTTTTCCCCCTCTCTTTATTTCAGTTGAACTCATATCACATAAGTGGAAGTGGCATAATGTCTTTGAAGAGTGTATAGTGCAGCAAAGCAAGAGTAATGTGGGCAGTATGTTCACCTGAGTGCAAGTGTGGTCCTGGTTTATGATTGTGTTCATCTGCAGGTAGGCATGACTTATTTTCCTTTCTTTTAGCAGGCATCGCTTGATCAGTTTGTGCTTGAAGCTCTCCTGGTTGATGACAGAGTGAAGATGCTCTCACAGGGAGAAACTCCTCAACTTCTGTAGATTAGATCGAATCAGGATCAAAGGAGTTTATTGATCTATTAATGACATACTTAACTGTCAGGCAGTTAATTAAACTACTGTTCAATCAGTTAATTGAACTATAATTCAAGATCAATAGCCAGAACGCAACAGAAACAATACTAGGCACTTAGAAAATATTAATAAATGCCTACAAATATTTAAACAACCTTCTGTATCTAATTCCAAGGAATTATCTAATTGTGGCCTCCCCCCTTCCCACAAGCACACATTTGCACTGTTACACACGCACGCAGTCCCCTCTCAGGGGTATGCATCTCAGGCACGATCCCCTCTTCTGGTTGTGTGGGTTGTCTTGTTTAGACACGCCTTCTGTGGGAGATGTGATTGCTCTGACTTTTGTGTCTCTGTGCAATCTAGTTGTCCACACACCAGTGAGAAAGCTCCCTGCAAGTTCACATACAGGCACCCAAGATGTGGGTAGCTACTTTTGCACCCTTTATTGTTGCTGTACTAGCTGCAGCGGAAGCAGCTCACGGTGTCTTAAGGGGAGGCTGCTCTGCCTGACTTAGGCAGAGATGACCACGCTGTTAGGGCAACATCTGGCCATGTCAAACCACGTTGTGACTGCTGTTCTTTCTCATGCCCTCTGCTCTCCCCCTGCTATTGCAAATTTTCGTACTTCTCTTATACATCTTTCCAAGCTGACTCTTTTGTTTGAAGTCTATTGGTTATCCTCTGGCTATAATGTTGGCAGCTTACCCCTCAGCTTTTTGTCTATAGAAGGCTTCTGTGCTATGGTGTGGTTCCAGTGGAAAACTGATTATCTCCCTTTCTGAGGTATGAGAAATAATGTAGTAATGAAACGCTGCTTCATCTTTATTGTTTTTCACCATTTATAGTCAGACATTGCCACCTGCTGACAAGAGAACAATTAGGGTGAAAACATAGCATGTGACTAGGATGAATCTGTATTACTACAGGGATCTGAGGGTATTTAAACTATTTCACATGAATTGTCATAATTTGTGTGTCATCAAATTTCTTAGTATTTCTTTTCAAAAAGGAGGGTGAAAAATCATTTTGTGGATTGTTTTGGTGTGTGCATCTTCTTCTGTGTACATGCACATGAAGCCAGTTATTTAAATGAATTTATTTAAAGTGACTGTTAAGGTAATTATTACTATTTTTAGGTAATATAATGTAATCAATTTAAAGTGAAAACTGTAATGAAGAATGTAGTAGAACAAAATACAATGAAAACCGTGAAATTTTCTAATAATTACATTTTTCATGGAATTCATGTATGGTACAGGCACTGTACTCTTAAGAAGCTATAACTTAATTTTACCACTTTTGATTTACAAGTATGTTTTAATAAAAAATTCTAATAGGAGGAACCTTCCAATATACTGTGGGGAGAAATATCATGCTGTATCAATAGGGTGCAGTAGTCATCTTCTGCACTTGAGCTATGTTGGTTTTCCCTTGAGAGAAACAGGAAAAAGTTATACTTCAAATTACTTAGCCACAGGTTTCCATAAGTCGGTGTGTGTGACTAGTACACCGAATGCTTTGTGTAGTTGAATCTGTGTGGGAGCAATAGGTGAAGTACAGCAAACCGGGCCCAGGCATGTGAAAAAAAAATCTGAAGTTGGGAAATGAAAATTACTCAATTGTAATTCTAGGTATTTGAGTTCTACTGCAGCTCCCTAGCAGTGACAAAATATTGACAGAAGATTGATTTGTAATATACGCACAAGAGACGTTCTGCTTGTCTCTTACTCACTGCTTCTTGAAGTTGTCCTTATATCTGTTGTGTTCTGTCTGTGTCAGAATCATGAAAGAAAACTTCTCGCATTTGAACTTTCATGGGACAGTTGAATGGATAAGGATATTTATCTCATTCATCCTGCTGCTTGAAAGACTTTGTGAGGGAGTGGCATTTTACACTACCGCAGATTCCTCTAAGGTGGTTTCTTGTTTTTAGGAGGAAAGAAGCCCAAACCGTCAATTCTGTAGTTACACTTGTGTAAAAGGCTCCTTTTTGAAATGTGAAATGAAAAACAATGTTTGTGTTCTAAAATATAGACATAGTGGACAGTAAAGCATAAAGGCATTCAGGCAAAAAATACTGATTTCAGAAAAGAAGAAACTGAGAATTTTTATTTATTTTTTTTGTCAGGCATTGTAGTTTGACTTCACCAGATCTATGTTTTGTTTGTTTTCAAATACATCTCGGAAAAGAGACAAAATCAATCACTGAATTAAAGTGGAAAATACAACTTGGATAATACAAATAGTATTTATTTTCATGAAACTAGTTTCTCTATTGTATTGTTTACAAACTAGATTCATGATACTGGGCATACTGCAATATTACTGCAATATCAAGGCAGTACAGCACATATGACCAATATTACGAGTCCTACGCAACTTGGCCTACAAAGCTTGGTTGTGATAAATGGCTTCTCTTCAGAGCAGGTGCCTCATTTCCAAGTTAAATTCCAATACTGCTATGCTTTAAAGTATCTCTTTTTTGATCTTATAAGCAAAGCAAAATCTTGCTGTTCTACGTGCAATGAATTCACTTTTTTTTCCTTCTTTTTATCCCTGCAGTGTCTATAAAAAAAAAAAAAAAGTGCTGTGTTTTGGGAAATGTGCTGTGATTTAAAAAGGAGGTTTTTGCTCCTCTATGCAACACAAAAGGGGCAGGCAAAAGCCATAGCTGAGGAAATACAGCAACAAGCAGGTGCCCATGGACTTGAAGCTGATATGCACTGTATAAGTGAAATGGACAAGGTGAGATACTCCATGCTGTTTTGAAAAATAGGTATTTAAGAGCTGCATTTTTGTTCATGTGCTTGAGTGGTGGCAGTTAATAATCGTGAAGGCTGAGCACATGCACCCACCTAAAATATACCATCTAGTTTTAAATTTTTGTTTCTCATACATCAGTAATTTGGACCAGTACTCACAGACGCTTAGTAGCCTTCTGCCAAAGGTACATCTTTCTTGTGATTTTTCTTATTAGAACAGTAAATGAATATATCTTTGATCTCTCTTCTAACAACAGTGCAGTGACTTCTTGAAAACTATTTATGTATGCAGTAGTGAATGAATTCTGTATTTACAGGTCAGCTCTCCTCTTGTTAGAAATGACGCTTTTTTTTTTCCCCTATTGGTTTTGTGTTGCATTGATGAGATCCTGTGTTCTATTAAGTGTGGGCTGCAGCATGACCCTGAGCTTTTGTGGGGTCTTCTTGAGTTACTTAGCATATGCACTCACTCCAGTTGACACTGGGTACACTCAAAATATATTCTAGAAAGAATTTGCTGTTATCCAAGGGTAAGAAGGTGAAAACTGTTAGTGTCTGTGTGACTAAAAGCAGTATGGACTGTAATTTTGTTCACAGAGTACTTTCAGCTGTATATCCTCAAGCAAAAACATTTGAAAAATCAAACAAACCAAATGTGATAGCCTGGTATTTCATATGAGATGAGCAGAAAATACCACCTAAAAAAGTTTTGTTTCACGCACTTGGAGATGTGAGAAGTTTATAAAAATAATTTGGTTCCCTTTTAGCAAGTTGCTTTCTTGGCGATACACTACATGTTGGGTAGCTGGATAGCTGCTTGTGAATGAATGTTCACTGAGTATGTAGCAAAGTGTTGCAAAGAGACTTCTACGCAGCCAGCAGGGAATGTGAAGATTCTCCTTATATTCTTCCATTCCATTTCGTCTGCATTTGACAGGTTTGGAGATTAGTTTCAGGACGGCAGTAGGCAGGATATTTCTAGCCTGCCACTTGAATAAATTTATTTTGTCAAATTTGGCAAGACAACTCAGAACTGCAAGTTATTGATGAGGTAGAAAGATGTACTGAATTGAGAATCTGAGAACTGGGCACTGGAGAAAAAAGTAATTTCTGCAGCTTTGTAGATCTCATCACTTAAGCTTTTCCTTACCCTTTACTGTAAATAAAGAGAACTTGTAGAAGTGTAGGTGTAATTGGGGAGGGAAAGGCAGGGTGACATAATGTACTGGAGCAAGAGCTTGTCTGAATTTGGTGGTGCCCCTTGTTAAGTCCTTGGGACATGTCAGATATGAGACTTTATTCCACAACATACACATTTCAGAGAAGTATGTGTGTATGCCTTAGGTGAGGAAGTAAGAGGTTTCTGTTTTGTCCGTATTTGTCAGTTAGAAGGCCCATCTTTATGTAGCTGTTGGGTATTTCTCAGACCTTGTCATCACTTAAAGGCATTGCCATGAAGGTCTGTGGGTGGAACAGGTGGCTACAAAGTCAATAGTCATAATGTAATCCTGTTGCCATACAGAAATGAATGGTCAAATACTGCTCAAGTCTGGGAAACACTGGCTGTTTCCAAGTAGAGTCTCTCACCTACACTCTCGTAGGTGAGAAAAGGTCATAAATCTTTGGTTGGTTGCTGTGATTGCTTTTTATGCTTGATGAAAGACTGAAATGAAGTGGAAGTGAGGTAGGAGCACTAAAACATGAGGCTAAATGGAGATCATCGTGGGTCACAGTGCATATGGTCAGTCTTGGATGAGTTACCTGAATAAGCATGTTTGCCATGATATGTATTATTCTGTGTAAGACGTCATCTGGGTGCCTGATTCCATCCTCTTCCTTCAGCAATCATTCACAGCTTGAGCAGACTGCCCACTGGTGTTGTGTGTCATTGCTGTCCTCAGCTGAGGAATACTTTTGAAGGAAAGAGAAAGAGTGGGACAAAGATCTAATGCCAAGGGTACAGGAAGAAGTGGAAGGTAGAGCAAAAAAACATGTAATTGTGTGAGGTGGTTGTTGGTCTAGCAATACATCAGACTTCTTGATAGTTGACACAAATCAATGCAGGACCTCTGTCCTTCCAGAGGCCAGGTGGCCCTGACTTTTCTTAAGGAGTCTGTCCACAAACATTTGGCTTCCAAAAGGTCTTTAAGTTTGCACAGGGGAATGTGTAGTGGAGCAAGCAAGAGTTCAGTGAACTAATCATACCTCTATTCTACTACACTACCTTTTACTTTCTATGCTTTTATCTTTTTCTTTTTTTTTTTTTGTAATGGAACATAATTTAAAGTAACTTTTTATGTGATACCAGTATACCCTCGCATTTTGTACCTGAAGATCTTGCTTTTGTTTGTGAAAGCAATAGTAATCTGCGACAGTGCACTGTAAAAGCTCTTGTATTTGTACTTAGAAAATCAGCTGTGGAAGCTTTGGACCCTTAAGGCCTTTTTTTGCACAGTTTTGGAAGTCTCTGGAATTTGTGGGTATTTGGAGTTCACCTGAACTTGTAAAAGAGAAAACCTTTGTTTGGAATGTTCCTGGACAACAACTCACTGAAGTCTGTCAAAGTACTGGGGCAATATGCTTGCATGCTTACTCTCTTCTCTTATCCTTCTCTAGACACGCTCTATTGCCCACTGTCAGAGGTGGGACACTGTTCCAGATGGTAATTTGAGTTGCTCCATGCAACTGGTTTTTGTCCTTCGGGAAGGTTTTGGAAAAAATGACAACAGCAACACCCCTTGATACTCTGTTTCTTTGTGTTCCTAATCTTTTTGGATTGTAGATGTAAGGGCTAACTTTTAGTATGCCTTGAGGAGGGGATAAGGTTTAAGTGATTTATTGCGTGAAGTGTTTAGAAGATAACTCCTCAAACTCTGAAGTTTTGAATTGCAGTCCTGAAACTGCTTGAAATGAAACATAGCATCTCATGCAATCTTTATTTGTATTTTCTCATAACCCTACTATTTTATTAAACTTAGAATGCTGGGAGAGAGTTTAAACTGAAACATACAGGGAGCAGTAAAAGGAGCTCAAGTTGCTTACTATGGGAAAGAGGAGGCTAAAGAGTGACCTGGTAGCAGCCTACTTGAGCCAAAGTCATCTTGGCAGCAGCAGACTACAACAGGAGGCAAAATCCACTGAGCGCAGCCTGATAAACTCAGATTTGACGCTAATGGAAGAAGTTCTTCTGCGTGGAAGAGGCTGCTCAGAAAAGTGGAATCCCTACCCTTAGAAGTTTTCAAAAGTCAGCTAGAGTCATAGCTGACCTAATGCAGTGCTGACAGTTAGTCCCACTCGGAGCATGGGGTGGGACTAGGTGACCTCCAGAGGTCTCTCCCAAGCAAGGTGTCTGTGATTCTGTGGAGCTGTGTTTCACATAGGTTGCTCGCTGTCCATGTCATTCAAAACCCAGAGCCCCTGAGGGTGCTATGAAAGAGCGTGTTGTGTCGGTGACCTGACAGGTAGCATGCTAGCACAGTGCTGCAGCCTAATATTGGTGGAAAGCTGGAATAATCAGAGAAACAGAGTGCTTTTTACTTGAGAAGTCATAAATGGTTGCATGAGACCTGTATTTATGGAACTGACACAACCCCAAATATAGGCAGTTCTTATCGACCTGGTATAATGGAAGGTAGCCCCCATAAAACTGTGGGAGATGTGAAAGATCAGTATTAGCAAAGGGGAGGTAAATGAATTGGGGATAGGATGAAGGGGCCAAAATGGATCAGGTTGTAGAGCACAGTGACTCGTTATCTCTGTTCAGAGCTACTTTAATTCCCTCAAAGCACAGGAGTTTTTTAGTGTCAAAGACAGAAGAAACATGGAAGTTATCAGACAGAACCAAATGGTCTCTAATGGAACTTAGAAATAATCCCCACAGTTTGTACAGCCACACATCAGTTACCTGTGTGAAATTATCAGAATTATGGCTGTGTGATTGTGCTCAAATATCCAAAATACTTTTTCCACTTGACAAAGCAAATGCTGTAGGCGTTGTGTATTTAAGCTATCTGAGTGCAGTTGCGAAGTATTCTTTGCGTGTGTACTAGCCTGTTCAAAATGCTGCCCTTTGGTGTTTATGTAGGATAATTCAGGTTGGAAGGGACTTCATGAGGTCATCTCACAGCAAGGTCAGCTAAGGTCAGAGCAGGTCCCCTGGGGCTTTACTCAGACTGGTATTGAAAACTCCAACCAGGATTATAAGTTGAATCCCCAAAATGACTTGAAAGACTTTCTGTGGTAAGTAAATACAAGTAAATACAAGTAAAATGAGATTAAACATTTTTCTGTGTACTTTTGGTAAAAGGAAGGGTGAAAGATAGTATCTAAGGCCACAAATAGGTATCAAGTGGCACCTTGTAACTTATTTGTTCTATTACTTGTAGTATAACCTGGAAACAGAAAAGGATCCTGTAGTTATTGTTATTTCCACTACCGGTACTGGAGACCCACCAGACACTGCCCGCAAGTTTGTAAAGAAAATTCAAGACACAACCTTGCCACCTGATCATTTCGCACATCTCCAGTATGGATTGCTAGGTGATTTAGTATTTTCTATATTATTGCAGCACTTGACTGTCAATGAATGATTTTTGTATTTTTTTTACTTGTGAATGGGTTGTTTGGGGTTTTTTTAAGTGCTTATAAAACATTTATTTTTATAACATGAACAACGTTTTTCTGTAATGTCCTCTATGAACAATAAAGGACAAGTGTCACAGAAATGATCTGAAGGTAAGCTACCAATTTAATTTTTTTATAGTTTAATTTTCTTTGCATAAACAGAATATGACGTAAGCTATCTATAATTGCGAAAGTTTTAATTTCGTGTCAAGTCTCTATGGACTAGATGAATTTACTTGACTTTGCGAGTAGTTGGGCATTTTTCTATACAGAGGGAAAGGCAATATAAAGTGTTCTTAAAAAATAAGGTTTAAAGATAATCCCTTCCCTTTAAATTTGCAATATTTTTTAGTTTTGAATGTCATACTTGTCAATAGAAGGACTGTAACTTCAGGTTAAAGATTGATATGCAAATTACAGATTTGGAAAAATGCATGTGATATATCTTGAGCTGATGGTAAGGTCAGTTTGAGCATTCAGGTTGTGTTTAAACAAACTCCATAAACTTCTGTTTGGACCTAGGTTATTTTTACCTGACAAATTTAAGTTGATAGGAGCAAGAAAACTTCTAGATTTCTAGTGAGGAAAGTACCCACTAAATGGAAATTTCTAGTGGATATATAATGTGGAAGTCTGAAATGTATGCATTCTAATCATGTAACATTTTGAGAAGATGTTATCCTATTGCCTAGTTATGCATTACAGTTTGTGAAATGGTTAGGTTTTTTATAGCTGACTGAATGCATATATGTGTATGAATATACGCAGATAAGAATTGTATTAATACTGATTTTTGTTGTAACAGATATTATTATAGTATCTAAGTTATAACACATTCTGTGATTCTAGTCTAAAAAGTTACCGGTCTTAAAATACATTCGTAGTATCCATTTCTGCTTGTCCAATGACGTGTTCACTCTCAGTAACATACTTAAGAGGGGTCGTAAGTCTTTTTAAAAGAAAAAGAGGGAAAAAAAAAGGCTATCATAAAGGAGAAAGGAATAGTCCATTGTTAGGTGGGAATAATAAGGGTCTAGTGGTTTACTTACAGAATTTGTGAAGACTACCTAACTGGTGGATTGTTAGATAAACATCTGTTAAGAGTGAGGTATGTGTTGTTGATCACTTTTAGGGTGGATCGGTGGTTTAGTTGATCTCTTTAAATCTCAGGTCCTCCATGAGCATACCTCCTGAGTCCACTGACTTTCAAACTGGTAACAAAGAGCATCTTCTTCTAACAGAACATCTTCACGACTGTTAAAGGGCAGAAAACCCAGTGCAGCAAAAATGAGATCTACGAAGAAATTTCTGATTCCTGGGGAGGAGGATGTTGGACCAGATTCCCTTATGCACATTTTCCTACATTTCTTACTTCATATTGTTTAAAATCACTCCTGTGTTTGATTTTTTTTTTTCCCAAGGTTCCGATATCTTTTAATTACTTTTAATACTCTCTCTGTTATGTTGTTGACATATATCAACAATTCTAACCTGAAAGGGAGGTAATTTCTTTTAGTAATTCACATACAGTTTATCAGTTTCACTCTTTTTCTAATTATTTCAGTTCCTTACATTTTTCTTGAAAGAGTGGTTTTCTGTTTTTTAAAAGCCCCAAACTAAAGCAATCATCTTCTGAAATGTGAAATATTGAAAGCAAAGTGTTTACAGAGAAATTGTGTCTTACGTTTGTGAGGGAGTTACCACTTTTTCAGCTCTACTTTGGGACAAAACCAAATTTTTTTAAGGTCATTGAGGTGTCCTGATAATATGCACTTTGCTATATCATATTCTTCTGTTTGCCTACAAGAAAATCCTGTGTTGTCTTTGCAGATCTTTGTCTGTGTAGCCTGGGTGGCTGACTGATTGACATTGTTACTCTTCCCTTGAATTTGCTAGGTCTGGGAGATTCAGAGTACACGTTCTTTTGTAATGGTGGAAAGACAGTAGACCGACGACTTAAAGAACTTGGTGCCCAGCACTTCTACAACACAGGATTAGCAGATGATTGTGTAGGGTAAGAGCTGAATAAATTTGGATTTTATTTCTTCAGCATGCAATAATTACATGTGAATTTGGCTAAACATTCTGAACTCTTTGAAATCCGTTGGACTTGGACACTCAACATGTCATAGGAATGAGTCGTGTCTGAACACGGTATGCCTTTTCAATCTCAATTGCCATTAAATAAAACTCCATTTTTAAAGTGTGAGCAAATATCTGTAGTGCCTGGAAAAATGGAGGATATTTAGCAGTTACAGAAATTAAGTAATTCAGAATAAGTGGAGGGATTCAGAAATGTAGGCAGTTTACTGAAGCAGATAAAAATATATCCAATTCCCAGTATGTGTGGTACTGGCTAATGGAATCTCTTTCTACATATGCATCAGACCTTTATCCAGGCTCACATCTTGCAGTAGAGCTGCTTTAAGCAAACCCTACAATGTTTTTTAATTTTTTTCTCGGTTCCATAAAACATCCTTTTTTTTTTTTTTTTCCTTTTTTTTTTTAATCGCTGTAGAGGAATTATTTAAGAAGGTTTTTTTATTATTATTGCTGTAGAGGAGTTATGTAAGAAAACAGCTTCCTTCCTGTTCTGTTGCTCTTTCTGGCCGGTAGGCTGCACTCTTGGCTTATTTATTTTGAACTGGAGATTATGTCAGTTCTGTGCATGATGATACAAGGCAGTTGAACACAAACATTACCATAACCATAAAACTTATATCTTGTGTTCTAAAATAATAAAAATAGAACATTAGTGTAAACTATTGATGTTACTGTTGCACAATGAAAAGTTGCATGTTTTACTACCACCTCTTCAACTTCCTGTTGTAAAGTTCAGTGTAAGAAAATAAAATGAGAAACTAGAAGAAGAGTAAGGCTGTTATATGCTTTAGACTCCATAAATTTACAAAGTGGTAATAACTAAATGAAAATACTTTTTTAACAAAAAAGTCATCTTGGTAACAGCTGCAGATATATGTTAAAAATAGAAAATGAATAGTATTTTTGGCTTTTGTTGTCTTTTTCATTATTTGAAATTAACAGTCCAGTAAGTCACAATAATTCATCCATTTCTTTCTCCTTTTTTTTCCCTTCCTTCCCAGTTTGGAATTAGTGGTTGATCCTTGGATTGATGGACTTTGGCTTGCCCTCAAGGAAGCGTTTATATTGCAGAAAGAAAGAGAAAGCATGAGCAGCGATGTAGATGCTGTTTCTAGCTCTCTCTCTGCAGCCCCCCAAATTGTGCATGAACTAAACTTAAGCTCAGAAGTACAGAACTTGAAGCTAGAAGATGAGGGAGTGAGGAGTTCTGATGTTCTGACACAGAAACTGGTTGACATCAATCTTGTGGCTTCAGCTGGAGACACTGAACCTTCACTTGTTCGTTCTGTCCCTCCTGTCTCTCAGTCTGCTCTTAATATTCCTGCCTTGCCACCAGAATATATAGAAGTGCAGTTTCAGGACGCCCATGGTGAGGTAAGGACTTCACTTTGAATGATGAAAGCCTCCAGCTCTGGTAGCAGCATGAGTGTGTATTCCTACATATGGCTCAAAAGTGGATACGTACATAAGGGAGATATGTCCCTGAACGCAGGAGGTTTATGAATTGTAAGTGAAAGGTCCATTTATATTGTGAAAATATAGTTACCACCATATGAGTTATGGACACTCATGTCAAAGTATAATTTAGCTAAATAATAATTTGTCATTGCAGTGCCAGGAATGGAAGAATTAAAATCCTCAGTGGCTTATGTTAGGATGGTAAAAACATCTTCCTGTAGAAAGGAGTATAGTGCAGTTTCTGTTAAATTTTTAGTACTTGCAGAATGCCTTAAGAGGGTGTAAAATTGCTCAAAATCTTGCTGCATATTTCATAACAGAGCAACTTGTCATTGTGAAAACATGATTGTAATTTTACTATTGGAAATGGAAGATGAACTGTAGAGGAAAAGCCAGTGAGCTTTTCCTATGACGCCATGTTGAGCAAAGGCCTGCTGTACAAAGAGAAGAATTAGCACGAGCTGGGGATCATCTCCAGACAGCATAATTTAGTGTTCAAAATGAACTGGAAAGCGTGACTCAGACTTTTCTGGTTGCCTGCAGATGTTTTGGTTATCTGTGTGAGGGAGCAGTGAGGGATGGCTGCTCTTTACGGGACAGGGAGCCAGGAGCTGGGTGTGGTAACACAGCCAGCCCCGTTCCCTGATACCCAAGCAATGCAAACCAGGAGATGACAGCCAGGATCAGCCAAGAGTGTGGATCATCAGGCAAGTTTGTGGAAATGAGTCAGGTCTGGGGCCAAGCCAGCAAGTTGGTCTGCAGATCGAGGCCTGGATCAACAGCGTCTGTGGCCAGCCATGGACATGGTTGTGGCTGAGCTGCTGACCAATACTCCTGTGGTGTAGCTCAGGCGGGGACTGAAGACCCAGGGCTGAGTTGAGATGGGGCTCCTGCGCCCATGAGCAGAGGTGGAGGTGGTGTCCTCTGGTCAGGCTGATCAGGACCATGAAAGCCCATTAGTATCCTCAGGGCCCAGACGCCCTCTCTGTTGAGAGCATCAATGGTAGTGCTGAGAGAATCACTTAGTCTAGCTAATAAAATTATGTAAGAGTGTATGAATTTAAACACTGGATGATTTTGCTTTTCTTTTAGACCTCATATTATGGTTGGTTTTGCTCAGGTTGTTGAATTAAATGATCCATATTATTGAAACACATTTATGATTTAGAGGTACTCTTCGATTAAAGACTTGGGTTGAAAGTAGTACTACAGTGGTTAAAAGAGCCCATTTTCTTATTTTGAAGTCACAGCATATATTCTTGCTGATCTCTGAAATAATTGATTGGTTCTAATATTGATGCCTTAACTTTTCTGTAAATAGGAAAAAAAAGTAAATTTTGCTTTCAAACAGCAAATTGAAAACGATGAATCTGCTAATGTGGAATACAGTGAGAGATTAAAGATTATAGTCCAGATTTTAGGTATAAAGCTGGATGGTTGTCTTGAGCCTTGGAAAGAATCAAATGCAGGTTGTTTTTTTTCCTTTGGCACTATTTTTGACATAGTTGGCTAGACCTTGTCAACAAGTAGGTCCCACATGTCATACTTGTAAAAACAAACATGACACTACAATGAAAAGAGGTGAGTGCATCAGCTGGACTGTGATAACTATCTCCATTCCTATTCCCTCCAAATCAAGTTTAAGGCATAATGCTTAAATCGTGATCTCATTATGCCTTGAACTTGACTTGGAGGGAATATGAATGGGGGCAGTTATCATAGTCCAGCAGATGCATAATAACTTGATATGGCCTAAGCCCTTAATCACCACGTCAGAATTTTAAGAGAATAATAAAACTTCCAACTGCTGGTCTCAAGTGATTCTCCTGTCTCCTGGGGTTTTTTTGGTTGGTTTTTTTGGTGTTTTTTTTTTAAAATATGAAATCTTCAGATTTACCAATATTCTCTTACTGGTAGCATAATTCCTTTCCATTTGACAGAGTATTGTTATGGACATTTGGTGTCTCCTACCTCTTTTCATTTTTGTCTGAATTGATCTCAAATGAAGCTTGCTGACAATAATGATGGAGAAATGAGGGCTGTAGTCTGATCTTCAAGTGACAGCCTTTGACAGAGGTGGTCTGGAATTATTCTTGGTGCCTGTTAACAATTCTTGGGGCACATTTTCACCTGTGTAGAAATGTTGTGGCATAACATGATGCTGTTTTGTAGTGTGGAGTTTGCTGATTAGCTCTACATTTAACTGTAGTTTTTAAAATTCCTCTTATAAAGTGCCTGTAATAATAGCCCCTTCTGCACCGCAAAGTCTTAATCTGTAAGTCTGCAGTGATGTTTTTAAATAGCTTCTGTTCTTACTTCTTATGTCCATTCTGTACACCAGGTAATCCTTTTGTTAGGCAGGAGTTTTTTGGGTTTTAACGTAAATGCCATTTTCTAACTGGCTGTTTTCAAGGCAGCTTGTGGAAAAGGAAATAGCTAGCTGCATTTGATAGTAGTTTAGGCCCATTAGACTGTTCAAGCCTGCTGACTTTTTATAGTTGAATATATGCCTGTTACTGCTTGAATGTGATTTTTAAAAATGTAGAGCAAAACACCCTGTATATAGAAGATTCATGTTTTTCCTCATTGTTTTGAAATTGTACCAACAGTAATTCCTGTATGTCATAGTAAGCTGTCATTCAGCTGATTTGCATTTTTAGTGTAAGTTTTCGTGTCCTCTTTTTCAGAATCCACATCTGTCCTCAGTGATTTCAGAGGGAACAACCTTCGAAGTGCCAATTACAAAAGCAGTTCAGCTCACTAGCAAAGATGCAATAAAAACTGCATTGCTCTTAGAACTTGATATTGCAGTAAGTTAGTGATGGCTTTTTCTTTAGTGGGTTAAAATAAAGGGTGAAATGCATGTGTATTATATATAATAACTGGAGGGAAAATTACTTATTTGACTGTTTAAAAAGAAAAAATAATTCCCTATACAACAAGATATCAGCTTAGGCTGATCCATTTTGTAAATGCAAAGCTTGATTTGTTCACTGAAGCATATGACTCCATGGAAGTCAAAACAGAAATAAAGTGTCAAATTAATTTCTTTGTTGTTCCATGGATATTGTATTGACTGAAATACCTTTTTGAAGGGAATTTACAGTGGAGAAGGGCAGGCAAGGAATATTGAAAATTATTAAACTTTCAGTTTTTAAGTATACAACTTAAGAAATACTCAGAAACTGTATAGGAAATTGTGACTTCCTTGTGGTAGGTAATCTACAGAAGTAAATTGACTAGTATGATCAAGTGATAAGAATCTCAAGCAGTATTTCTGGCTCTGGCATTCAGTTGCTCTGACTTGTTAATGTCATACTCAAACTGTCAACCTCTGTTACCCTAGATGTAAAAACTGTTTTAGTTTATTCAGGGAAGATCATATTTTTTATGTTGGTTTGAAGATGAAAGGCAGAGAGCGCTCGATATTACTTTATAAGAAATCTTTAAAAGGAAGATATGTTGCTTTGGAGCAGTTTGCCAAATTTGTAGAATTATGCCTTTGGGACATTGTGATTTTGGCACTAACTTTTATTGGACTCTATTAGCCTAATCTGCATCAATTTCCATGGGACATCTTTAAGTCTCAGTTATAAATAGAGTCTGTTTAAAGTTTTGATCAAGTTAGTCTCTGAGATGACATGGGTTTTTGCATATATTTGTGTGTATACATGTATCCTGTCATCAGCACACACTGAAAATTTGAACATTTTGTGCCTTCTTTTCCTCACATTCTCAACAGACTGTGTATGCAGGTCACCTCACCTGATGCATAAGAGAAACTTAATGATAAAAGTATAATTCTGTATGTTTCTATAACAGGCAGAAGCTTGAGTAGGGTTTTAGCAGTTGAGCACAAGAACCTCAACCAACTAAGTATAATTTAGATCTTAAGATCTGAGATACCTTTTAATTTTCAGTGCCCTTCTCTTGCTGTTTCTCTTTTTTCCTCCAGAAAACAAAAACAATTGGGGTCATTTCAGTCACAGTTCATCAAATAGTTTAACCAGCGAATTTTCTTTTAGTGATAATGTATCTCTATACAAAGTTGTGTTAATTATGAAGACTTCATTTCTCTGCTCTTCTCGAACCAGAAAACAAATGACATCAGTCATTAATGATCTGGGCTGATTATATAACGCATCCTCTTAATGCGTATTTATTTTCCGTCTGTTTAGGCTGCTCAGCAGTTCTTATTAAAGTGTCCAAATTATTTAAAACAGATAAGGAAAGATTTTTCTAATTAGTGAGGTTAAGCCTGAAAATAAAACATGAGTATTTAGTTTCTGATGTGGTCCAAACAGTGAAGTGCTAGTACAGAGTAAAAGAACGTATGATTTCATGTGACTGTGATACTAGGAAGATTGCTGCTGTTAGGAATGGGGATGCTGTTGGCCTTGGTTTATGATACAATTTAATAGAAATTATTTCATATTTTAAAACAGGATACAGTCTTTGATTATCAGCCTGGAGATGCCTTCTGTGTAGTATGTCCCAACAATATCAATGAAGTGGAAGAACTTCTTCAAATCTTGGGACTTTCTGAAAAAGGAGAGTATTTGGTTTGTGTAAAGGTTAAGGAGGGCACTAAAAAGAAAGGTACGGTGTGATGCACTGGTCATGAACAAATACTCCTTTCTGTGTTGGTAGTAGTTGGTATGCATACTTCTGAATGTTTTTGTCTTTAGTATTGGGGCACAGCTGTCATTTCATAGAGGCATGTTGGAAGTCACAGAGATGTATTAAAAAAGAGAGAGGATGCATAGAATGCTGCTGCTGGTTTTACTATGGATAAGTTAGCTTCTGTCTGGGACTTGAGCCTGGCATTGGTGTTCATCCATCTCATTCTTCCTCTGTGCTCCTTCATGTTTATGGAAATGAGTCTTTAATCACATAACCTAACAATCCCCAACTTGAAAGTAAAATCTGTCCTTGCACAGCACTTCACATCAATCTGTTTTACATCCAAAGAGGGCCATACCCCTGAAGCAGAAGGCTTAGTGCTGCTGCAAAGTGCCTTTTAAGGGGCTTGTAGGTCTATGTGGATCTGTTCTGCTGAGTCTTACGATCCCACTCCTCAGAAGGGTAGCTGCAGGTTTAAAGTATGCCCACGTACTTGGACCTGTGAGAATTACCCTTCTCTTGCCTTGCAGTTGGTGTCTTAATGGTGCTGCTGAGTTGTGCCTTTAATTGTATAGGATGGGGTAGGGCTCTTTGTTGTTCCAGCCTATGGGTAAATCAGATCCCATGGTGAGATTCCCTGCATGATTGAGGGCAACACAACTTGTCCCTTAAGTATGAGATGTAAATGGACCCCTGTTCTTGGAATTGGCAAGTAACTCACTTGTTAATGAGGTGAGTTTATATGACAGGCCATGTTGTAACATCATATGGGATGTCCAGGCCCAGCTGATCCCCATGCTTGACCCCCACTGCAAAAACTAACTTCCGCTGGGAGCGGTCACCAGTTAGATTTGGCGCAGAGCCAGTATCGGTTAAAGCCTGGTCCCTGTGCTGGGGATGAGCCCTACGTCTGCAGGGCTGGTCTGACTGTTACTCAGCCCCACTGTGCTGAACACCCTCCGCCTGCACCGCCCCTCTTGGGGAGCCCTCATTGTCCTTGTTCCTCTGGGACAGACCCCCCAAACACACCTGCTTCTTCCAAAAAAAAAAAAAAAGGGTCCCAGGAGGGTCCCAGCTTTTTAACAATCTCCCTTCAGACCAGGGCTGGTCCTGAGTATCCTCAAGCTCAAGGCAATGTCACACCATCCAGGGCCCAACCACCACGCGCAGGCAAGCAGCAAGAGATTGGGTGGTGTGGGGGGATTTCACAGATATGCTGCTTCTACTGTTTACAGTATTTACAGATTTTACAGAACCAAGCACATTTTCAAATGAATCAATTAAAAGGGAAGGGTATAGCAAAGGAGGAGGTAATGGAGAGCCAAAAGCATGAGATCTTCATAGGAAGGTGGGCTTGAAATTTTGTCCCTCCTGAAGGCTAGTAGGTTCTTCTGTGCAAATCAGAGCCCTGCTACCTGGATGCATAAAATTTGAATCTCTCTCTGTAAGTTAAAGACTGTGTGAGTAGCATGTTTGAAGCGAAGGCCTCCTTGACTAGGCACAGAGAGAGATTCTCTCCTTCCTGCCTACAGTAGTTCCCTTTCTTCTGCTATGCTGATGTTGCAGGAAGGACATAAAGCTGCCCTAACGGGGCACTTTGAGTTCATCAGTGTCAGAGCACTTTCCTTGTGGAACAGAGCCTGTATAATCAAGTGAACACCGTTTAGCTCCTTGATTGTTTTTGTATAGCAAAAAAACTGTCCTTCCAAGGCAAAGTTGTTAAAATAATTGAGGGAAACTTGGAATTTCAGTGCTTTCATCCTATGTGTAAATAAGCCCGGTTATTGCACCTCTGGCTGCCTAATGTAGCACTAATTGGGGAAAAAAAGTGAAATTATGCATTATTTATGCAACATTTTGCCGTATCTTGTATGTAAACTGGCATGCCTGTTTGTGAATCTTAATGAATGATAATGGAAAGGAAAATCATAGAACTGGATTACAGCACAGGGAATTAAAGTTCTTGGTTCTGCTCTTGAGTCTTCTGGGTGACCCAGAGCAAGTCATGCTGACTCCATACACTTGCTTCAGATACTTGGCCAGGACCTAGCAAGTTGCTGCTGATCCACTGATCTCCAATCATAGCTTATACACTGACCTCTGTCCACTGCAGTTATGAAGTTAAATGGTTTAGGAACAAACCTAAATTCATTTCTTTGGAGCTGTACTGGTGAGCAGAGACTCATTAAGTTACTATAACCAAATTACTTGTTGTTGCTAATCCATACCAAAGAATTCAGCTGTATGATGCACCTTTGCAATTCCTAGCAATGTTCCAGAGTTGCTTTCCTTTTAAGATGGTTGTCTTTTAACTGCATGCACATTTCTGAGGAATTTGCAGTAACTTATTATGGTTGTGGGTTTACTGAATGAAGCTCCCTGAATAACCTGGGAGAAGAGAAGAGCATGAACAGCAGCAGACTGTGCCTCTGCTGCATCTTCAAGATTTACTGGCAATTCCACTGAATTTTGTTTACAGCCTCTCTCTGTTCAGTCTATGAATTTTTTTATGAAGTAGATGAGATCAATTGAGAGGACAAAACAGAAATTATTTGCAGTCTGGTACAAAGTCTATACTGGATTTCTGTAGTCGTTTTTTTATTGTATGTAGGAGTATCCTAAGAAGAGGATTAAGTACTTCTTGTAACATGCTTGTCAGTATGTTCATATGATGTGAAAATGGATGCTTCTTTCCTGCATTATACTTATGCCAATCCTCTTATCTTCTAAAAGTAAAATTTGTTCTTTGTAGCAAGGGTTCAGTCAAGTGATGCTGATACAAAGAGATAATTTAGCAAGTTATGTAGGTATATTCTTGGAATGAAAATTCTGTAGTATTCAAGGGCTCTTGAGCATGGAAAAAAAAGCATAGTAAGAATCAGTAGCTGGATGTCAAAGCCAAGAAACATTGTCAAGAGAAATCCCAACATGCAAGTTGGGTATGTAAGGAAGCAATCTGGGAGCTGTAGAGCTTATTAATTAAAGATGTTTTGTCACATAAATGGTCCTATATTGCTTTTGGAGTTAACTTAGAATAGCCACTTTAGCATGACATAGCATGATGCTGATGAGCCTGGCTGCACCCTAGCTGACTCCATGAAGAGATAGACGGGATGTCAGTGTACCTCCTTCCCAGAAATGGAACCTGTAGAGAGTACGGGAGGGATTATATGCTTGTACAGAAACTCCTTGGATCTACTGAGCCTCAGAAGCTCCAGCTTGGCACTGGCTGCATATACCTTTGGTTAGAACATTAGAAAACTTCAGTGTGTTCTGATTTTCAGGAGTGCTTATTGATGGAGGGGGGAAAAATGTGGATGTTCTTTTTCCTGGTAAGCATTCCTCTGAATTTCTTCAAGGTGGAAAGTGGTAACAAAGCCTTGAGTGGTTCAGCAATGAAATTTATTTGAATGCTCATGTATTACACCCCTCTGTTTCCTGCTTTCCTGATAAATTTTGACTGTTCTGTGAAAAATTGTCATTGATACTTCTTTGGAATAATCTCTTGCTGTTTAGTTTACAATTTCCACTAACCAGCTAGGGTTCAACCATACAGAATTGCATGCAGTTTAGCTCTCTTGTATTTCTTGAAGGAACAAAGCACTCTGTGATGCCATTTTTGGATGTTAATGGATGCATGGGTTTTTTTGTTTTTTTTCTCCCACTGAACTAGGAGCAACTCATCCACAACACATCCCTGAAAGAAGCACTCTGAAATTCATTCTAACCTGGTGTCTGGAAATCAGAGCAATTCCCAAAAAGGTGTTTATGTGTTTGTTCTTTTAAAAAGAAATCCTTAGTAATTCTATGCTGTATGGCACTTACAGATGTATCCTTGCTTTGTTTGTAGTTACTATGTTTCTTGGAGAATAAGGATTGTCAGTTTGTATGCTGCTGTTTTTACTTTATTCTGAGAAATTCACTTCTGGTAATTTATCTGGCAAACTGTGAAATACTGAAATCTCTATTCCTGTTCTGCAGTACCTTGATTTATAACTATTCTGGAAGTAAATAGAAAAGTATTAGATATTTGGTGCCGGGTAACTGGAAGGCTGACTGAACCTGGACCCATAGGCGTTTTAAAGAAATCATTCTTTCTGATCAGAGGGAGCCATATCTGTCAAATTTTGTCACTGAAAATATCTTTGTTGCTCTATGCAAGCATACCATAATACATACAAAACCATACTAATACTTTGAATTATTTTAAAACTTTTCTTTAGCATTTCAGTAACCTGGCAGATTTGAGGAAAGATTTTCACTTGTACAGTATTTATTCAACGTGTGAATATTATTTTCCTTTCATCCTGTGCCTGCAAAGAACCGGAAGCTTGCAGCTGGCAATGCACGTGTATTTCCGGTATTGTCAAAACACATTTTAGAGATAACTTTGTATGAAGGTTGAAGCAAAACAGTTCTGTTGGTTGGGTCTCTGATGTAAATCAGTTTTTGGAAGGACCTTTTCACGCATTTTAGTGGATTTCACAGCAGAAGAGAAGAGAATCTTCCAATTGTTTCAACCTTTTCAGAACTGCATTTAACAATTTTGAAAATTTGTCTCGACAATAAGAGTAGGCAGAGCATGCTGGCTAGGGAATATCACTCAAGCCAGTTTTTATAACCTATCTGCTTTATTACCTGTTCAGCGTAGAATGTGCTTCATGTAACTCCATAATCAAAACTGTTGTCTGGAAGCTCAGTGTTTGAGCACACTCAAATTACTTTCCAAGTATTCTTTTGTGTAGAATGTGTCATCTGATTGCACTTAGTGTTTTGGATCACTTTTCTTTTAGACACTGTGTCTATTTCCACCTTGCTTTTGGAAAAAAACCTTGTAACTATTTACATCGGATTTTTACTTTATCTTACAGTGCTCAATTTAATTTTCTCTTAAGGAAAGTTTGCAGTAGCATTATGTAGGCATAAAGTATGGAATAAAACACCACAGCAACATTTACATGACTCATTAAATACCATACTTTATTTATAGTAATACCTCTTCTAAGACTTTTTATTATTCCTTTCCCAGCTTCTGTAACTTAACAAATGGTGGTTTGTCTTGAATTTATTTGTGTTATGGAGCTGTTTACTTAACTAAAGTGCAAATAAATAAATAAGAAAACCTTTCATAAATTTGAGATTTATCAGGGAATGGGTTGTGCCTGTTTGCTGTCTCTCCCCACTCAGGCTAAGTAGGATTTTCTGACCTGCTAGCTTGTCCCAGACATTAGAGGAGCAGCCAAAAAAAAACCCCCAAAAAACCCAAACAAAAAAACAACACAGAAAATAAAAGAAATGTATATTTTTCATAGTAAGTGAAAGTGTGCATTAGGAAATAAAATGTATTATCCATTAACCTGTCAGGTGACTGCTTCCTGTCCCCAGGCAACCCAAGTTTTTCCCCAGTTTTGTGACGATTTTCCCAAATGGGCAGGGTTTTTTTATCCTCCACTCTTACTTTCTTCTCTGCAGGCATTTTTGCGAGCTCTTGTAGAATGTACTAGTGATGCGGGAGAAAAACGGAGGCTTCAAGAGCTTTGCAGCAGACAAGGAGCCTCTGATTACACACGCTTTATTAGAGAGTCTAATGTTTGCTTGCTGGATTTACTTCATGCTTTTCCAAGCTGCAGGCCTTCACTTAACCTGTTGATTGGTAAGTGACTGATTTAGACTTAATTAGGTTTTGTTTCTGAAAATGCATCAAACTAAACGTTCAGTTTCCCAAGAAAGGGGAATAACTGTTCCATTAACTGCCTTAGAAATATTGTAGTATTCATAGCGATGAAACTAAAACTCTTTTTGGGGAACAGAGCTCTGTGTATGTAGTCTTTGGCCTTCATTCTGCAAACACTTAAGTGCATACCTGTGCTTCAGTTGACTCTGGATTGCTCCTGTGCATGAAAAATAAGCATAAGGTGTTTGCAGGATTAGGGTCTGTTACTCCACTGTGTGTGTTCTGGCATTTGCTGTGCCCGATTTTTCTGGTATTGCTTGCTTGTTGTCACTATTCCTCACCACACTGTTCACTTAGCGATATGTCTGTCTCCTTTTAATATGCCCTTCTTCTCAGCCAAAATATGCAGTCTGCATGCTAGGGCAAGTCATTCCTTTGAAGACACTGTATCTATGTATGTATATGTACCTATGTAGATACAAATGTGTGTTTGGGAGGGTGATATATATATAGAGAATGGGTTTCTCATTAAAAAAATGCCCAGTAAACTCCTGTCTCTGTTACTGCTTTGGAGGACTTTTTTAAGCTGTGATTTCAAAATGTGCATAGGTATCATAGTGGTTTGAAACTGAATAGGCACATCTGCTTCTGGGACGTTATATGTAGGAAACTTTCAGTCAAGCAATTCCTATTTTCAGAGCTTTTGAGCTCCATAAAGCAGTCTTAGATGAAAGGCAGGGAAAATTAAATTTCAAGCTTCCCTTTGTCCACTGACTACTGGCATCTCTTCTGTGCACCTTACAGTTGTTTTTAATTGACCAACAACCCCATACATTAACTGCTGTGGCTTCATTTTATGGTGTGTCTAACAGATGCTCCACAAAGTCTAAAAAACATTCGAAATAACGTTCACTCTTAATAACTTATTTCTGAGACATAAACACTGAATGTTAATAGAGTAACATTACAGTTAAATTGTAATATGCTTGTAATCTGTTTTAGTGTAAACACTCATTATGTGGTATTTTCATTGGGGTGTCTCAAACAGTAAGTGATGCTTTTATTTTATTTTATTTTTTTAATTTTTCAGAACATCTTCCTAAATTACAAGCCAGATCCTATTCAGTGTCAAGGTAATGAAATATTTAAATGATATCTTCTTGGTTATTTAGGTATGTTTTTTTTCTCAAGTGTGTTTGTGTGTGTGTGTGTGTTATGATCTAAAGAAGAAAGAGAGGAATGAAGGATAAAACCTTAGGAAAAAGCAATTGTGTCCCTGTTGCAAAAACAGCCCAGGGCTTGACTGTTTCAAACAACATTGTTTTGAGAGTCTGGCAAGACTTTGATAGAGTTCTCAATAGCAAGCTCACACATGTGTGAATCTGATAGAGAGGAATTTGTATTCACTTTTCTAGGCACTGGCCTCTGAGTCCAATCTTAAGACGTTTTCTAACTATATATGAATATCACACAATTAACTGAACACTGCTAACTATATATAAATATCACACAGTTAACTGAAGACTGAGAATCTTGATTCAAGTGAGGTGGTTTGGGCTGCAAATGGACCTGCTGTAAGATTGTACAGCTATCTCTCAGGTTTGGGGTTTTTTTAAAATACTTTTTTTTTTACAGTTCAAACTTATATCAGCCAGGAAAACTGTGTTTTGTATTCAGTATTGTGGAGTTTCCTGCCTCTCCCACTAGACCAGTTTCACGGAAAGGGGTATGTACAGGCTGGCTTGCTGAGTTAGTTGCACCTCTACTGCACCCCAATAAAAACACTCTGGATACCAAAGGAGGAAGCCCTTCAACTGAAAAGGTACAAATATTAGATCTAAACTCCCTTAACCATTAAATTTATACATGTTTGAAACAATTGCAGGTTTCTTTGTTCACTGCTGTGATGTAATGCAGGTGTTTTGGCAGTATGCATTTTCATTTTGCAGTTCTACCCTACTTGTGAGTTTATCCTTCTCTGTGTAACATGTTTGGAATTTCATTTCTAAGTTGCTAAACTCAGGTATCCACAAATAAAGTAAAACATGAGTGGTGAAACTTCCCGTTGCTGAAAGGCCAGAGTTGTTTTCCAACCCACAGTAGTCTTAAGTGAGTCTTGGAAGACGTTTTCATGGACTAAAATACCACTGTGCAATTAAGTGATTATGGCCATTAGTGTTGTAGGAGAGAGGCACTTGGTCACTTCCAGGTGGCAGATAATAGGGGAGAATCATAAACCTCTGACTCCTTGTCAGGTCTCATGCAGTTTGCAAAGGCCAAGTTACTGAATGTGACCCAGAGGACAATCTTCTGTCGTATTTCTGATGTGCATCAAAGATGGTTTGGCATAGTGGGTATTATTAAGAGAAGATACTTCCCCCCCTCCCCCGCCCCCCTTTTCCTTTTGTGACAGAGAAACTATGTAATTAATTGGTCTCAAAGTTATTTGGTGTAAGCTAATTATTAAAAATTTGGAATTCTACTATATAATTAATATGACAAAAGAACTACTGCCAGTCTAATCTATATTTGATAAAGAAAAATGGAAACAAGCATAGAATTTGGTTACAAGAAAACTGTGCCAATAATTCAAGATGTTGGTCTGGCAAAATGGAAGGAAAATCCACACAAGTTATCTGAATTTTTTAAAACAAACTCCAAAGCCAAACTGATTAATATGATTATTACAAAATGAGCCTGAATGAAGTTCAGAACTATTTGCATCTGCTGCGCAAGCTAGAATTCAGCATAGATAAATGTGCAGCAATACACATAGATTGCAGAAATATGTGGAAGACCAATACAATGATGAGTGTGATCTTATGCAAAAATAGCTTAGATTAATTGAAAGCACTTTACAGTGTAAATGTGTTTACCATTTGCAGTATTTTTTAAAGGAATGACCAGTTTGGAATCGTTCATAGAGAAAATAACTTCCTAACTCGTGTGGTTTGAAAAAATAAATGTAACAGAAATACAAATATTGCCCCCTGGAGCAAGAATTATACTATTTTTTATCATCATCAAACCAGAAAAATAATCCTGTTTAACATTCTAGTATCTATAGTAAATTAAATGATAAGAAATGAGTAGTGCTAAATCACTGAGGTTTACAGAGCAAAGTTTAAATAACTTGGTCTAGTGCTTCATTCCTTCCTTAAACTTGAAGGTAAATTCAAATCCTTTCATAATTAATATGCAAAATAAATTGGATGTTTGCTGATGACTTTAATGGATGAAGCTCTGCTATGGCTGCTGCTGAGTCTTGAATAATCTTTTAAAGAACTAAAAATAGTCATCTCTCATTTTCTAAACGTTAGCCACACCTCAGAGAATAGTTGTGGAGCTCCTATGAAAATCATATTTAGACTTCCTTGCAGACACAGATCTGAAGATCAGAATTAGAGTTTATCGGTGCAATGATAGAAACTATTTTCCAAGGTCTTTGAGCAGTTATCTGCCTCCCCTCACCCATATGCATTTTTGGAGATCATGTTAAACTTTGATGATAATTAAGAAAGCAAGGTCAGTATCAGTAGGCTTCAATTTGCTGTAAACAAGTCCTTACCTCCACTGGAATATTTTTAGAAGTCCACAATGTAAAAAAAGTTTGAGTTGTCTATAATAGCAATAAGCTTTACTTCCCTTTGTGTACCAACACAAATTTCATTAACTTTTTTAATGGTATTCCTCAAATTTATGGTGCAATCAACTTTCATACTCAGAAACTCATGTTTGTGTGATTTTTGCCTAGTTTTTCTCCAGATTAATTAATAGGTCTGTAAGTATGGTGTGGGGTTTTTTTCAGAAACTCATGTGAAATTTTATTCCAGATGTCTGTATGGCATTAAAATAAACTCTGAAGCTCAGAATTTGAAAGGGTGTGGACACATACGCTATGTAAATATCCTAAAGGTTCTGAAACTTTCATGGCGTTTTCACTGCTTAAGAATATTCTTCAATTGTATTGTATCTAATTTCATTTTAGATATCTATTTTTGCTCGTCCAAACAATACTTTCCACTTACCTGCAGACCCATCTGTCCCATTCATAATGGTTGGTCCAGGAACAGGAATTTCACCATTTATTGGTTTCCTACAACATAGGTATGTACCAAATTGTTACCTGGAAAGCAGCTTTTTTATGTTGAGGAAAATACAGCCTCAGGTTTTGAGTACAAATATAGTTAATTTTTATTCCTTTTTTAGCTTATTGTAACAGTGGTATGCCTATTAGAATGTCTTACTAATTTTAAATAAGCAGTGTTTGTTTATTTATTTGTTTTTCAAATGAGTAAAACTTACACTTTCATCTGACTGTATTTAATATCCGTAGTGGATATATAAGAAATTGGGTGAACAGCAGAAATAGTAATAAGAAATTAAATCTTTTATGTGTGTGTTGCTAGTGGAAGCCCTGTAAGTGGTTGGCAGTTGTTAGAAACAGTATTGATTGGCTTAACTTTGGTATTCAAAATCCATTTCCTTCTGAAGTTACATCTATATTAAAAGCCTTGGCATGCTGAATGTCAAGTTTTCTCCCACATTCCCCTATTTCTGTGTGTTTACAGATTTTGATGTTTTAAGATCAGGAGCTTGACACCTGAACCCTCAACTGGGCAGTAATCTTGGCTTTTGTGGGTTTGTATTTGAGGGAAGGTAGATCCCTTTTTTTTCCCCTCCAATTCCAGCAGCATAATTTTGCAAGACAACAAGGCGCTTGTTCAAAAAGTGAGAGGTACCTCATCACCAAGAATGTGTAAAAACATGATCATTTGGAGGAAACAATGAATGGGAAGAGTGGAATATTTGGGCAGGAATTTGGGCAGGTTGCAAGTTTTATAGGTATCCAACACATCTTGTATCGTTCCTACGTGATTCATTTGTTCCAGCAAGATGATGGAGTTTATTGCATCCTGTAACAATTATTTTAAAACCATTTTATTTGAGAGAAAAGTGAAATTTTGACATGATGTGTCTGACTCCATGCTCCTGCTTTAACCAGATCATTATGTACAAACCGTACTCCTTAGTTTTCATCCCCAAATACACCTTTATCTCTCAGAACTATTTTGCATTTTATTTTAAAGGATTCATAGCATTTCGTAAGCATTTTATCAATGATAAATAAAATCTCTTTCTGAAATTATAACTAGAAAGTTGCAGCTAAAACTCCTATAAAGTAATACTTGTAGCATTATTTCAAGAAAATACAATAACTCTTCTGATGATGTAGTAGTAAATAGATCGCTATTCGTAGTCTTGGAGCTTCTACAGCTAAATGGAAAGTGTGCTAAAAATGCTTTGTGCTGAGTTTCCCCCGGTGTTTTTACAGGACTTCCAATGAAGGATAAAGGGTAGTGATCTCCTTATTCAGCAGTCAGGATTGTTTTGTGAGACGTTTGAAAATGTCAGAGTTGACTATACCAATAGGAAACTGTGGGGGGAAAAAAAAAAACCAACCACAAACCACCTTTGAAGTTGATTGATTTTGAGCTGGGCCAAAAGTGACTACTCAAGAAAATCAGAGAAGGAGGGTTTGACTGTGATTTACCTTATGCTATTTCACATTTCTGCCAATACAGAGGTTTATTAAAGCACTACTTTAAATGAGAATTAGGTTATGGGTGTTTTAGACTCTGCACTTCCTAAACCAGGATTGGATTTACATACCGTCAGTACATTCTTCTTTTTTGGTCTGTTTAGGCAAAAGCTCAGAGAAGAACATACAGACTGGGAATTTGGAGAGACGTGGCTGTTTTTTGGTTGTCGGCATCAAGATCGAGACTATTTGTTCAAGCAAGTTTGCTATTTAACATTAATTTTGTATTCATGAGAGAATACTTATCTCAGAGCCATTACTAACAATTTGTATTGCCTTTCAGAGATGAGCTCAGATGTTTTCTTGAAAATGGCACGTTAACTCACCTTAAAGTTTGTTTCTCAAGAGACTCTTCAACTGCAGAAGTAGCCCCGCCTAAATATGTGCAAGATGTCATTAGGCTTTATGCTAAGGAAGTTGCCAGAGTCCTGCTGAAAGAGGGAGGTTACTTCTATGTATGTGGGTGAGTAGAGTGGAGACGGACTGTCTCAGGAAGAGAACAGAGTTAGCAGAAGTTTGAGGCTTTAGAAAGACTTAGAGCTGTCTGAAAGAAAGGACCGACACAATGCTGAAATAGCCTTTCTGGATTGCTTGAATTTCATCACTATGTCTATTTTTTCCAAAATAATATTTAAAGTAGAGCTTGTAACCACATAGTTCCACTGGTTGCTTTAATCACTTAGTACTACTCTTCCTTTTTTTAGTATTCAATTAAGCTATAGGAGGTTTCAAGCTAATAAATCTCTCTTGAGAAGATGAGATACTTGAATACATGTGATGGTAAACTGTACAGCTGTGAGATAGCAGCAGTCCTCTGCTGTGTCCCAGGCTTGGATGGGCCAGAATGCTAAAGCTCAGTGATAGTAACATATTTTAAAGTGGGAAGCTTTATTTGTGGATGCTAACTTACCTGGAGGTTTGAGATTTTTAGGAATTTTGTTGATAAATGGACAAACTGTTTGAATATAGAGCCCGATGTCAGTACTTTTTCTTGCAAGAATAAATGTCAGCTATTTGTATTAAAAATAGCATTATTCATAAGTGAGGGTTTTGTGAGGGTTGGGGTTTTTTTTCATGTTGTAACTATATGGTGATATAATAATAAAAAAATACTTCAGCAGGTCCAGTTCTCCGTAAAAGAAAATAGTTATTCAGTGGCAGCTCAACTAGGGTTCCAAGGTTTTTTTTCTTATAAATTACAGCATGCTGAAAACTTTCTAGTGTTTGATTGAGAGAAACCCTTGTTACTGTCAGTGTTCAGCTACATGAAAACTCAGAGAGAATCTTGCCATACAATATATGAGCTGTGTGTGGATTTGGGATATTTATTTTTTTTAATGCCTCTTTTGCAATAGTATCCTGCCTCTGAAGCTATTGATAAAAGGAAAAAATATACTATTACGCATTTTGCTCCCCCCGTCCTGTTTTGTTTTTTCAGAGATAAGAAGCACATGGCTGATGGTGTAAGTGATGCTGTAGTGGACATTATAAGCGTGGAAATGGAAGTTGACAAATTGGAAGCAATGAAAATCCTGGCCATGCTTCGAGAAGCAAAACGATATTTGCAGGATGTTTGGAGCTAAACATTTAGCTTTTCCTATGCATTTGTAACACAAAAGATTTTGTTTCACACTTACGCTTTTGACTAAAAGTTATTGTCAGAAGTGCTGTCTGTAGTCACAGAAATCTTAACTTTCTCTATTGACCTTTCAGACAGGAATATGAAACCTTTTAAATGACAACGAGCCTGGCTGCCTTTTGATGCATATGATTTTTTAACGACGTTACATAATGGACTGTCTCAGTGCCTTGATTCTCTCATTTTAAGATTGGTTTCACGTAGAAAGTAAAAACTTCTGTACTTGTACAAGCATAATTGTGTGTTTACATTACATCATGTATTTTTTCCTATAATGTATACATCAAGAAGCTACAGAGTAAATATGATGTTACACACTAATTTGTGCGTCATCAAATACGTTACTGACTTGCCAAGATTTATTTGAACATGTATTGGGTTTGTGTGGCAAGGTTTTGGTAGCAGGATGGCTTCTGTGAGAAGCTGCTAGAAACTTCCCCGATGTTGGCTCTGAGATGGACCCGCTGAGCCCATCAGTGACAGTGGTAGTGCCTCTGGGATAACATAGTTAAGAAGGAGCTGGAGGGGGAATGTGGAAACTGTGGGGTAGCAGCAGCCGGAGAGAGGAGGTGCTCCAGGCAGGTAGATATCTGCTCCACCGCGGATGTCCATGGGCTGCAGGGGAAGCTCTGCTCAGGTGCCTGGAGCACCTCCTCCCCCTCCTTCTTCACTGACCTTGGTGTCTGCAGAGTTGTTGCTCTCACACATTCTCACGCTTCTCCCTGGCTGCTGCTACCCCACAGTTTCTGCCGCCCCCCTTCTTAACTGTGTTATCCCAGAGGTGCTACCACTGTTGCCAATGGGCTCGGCCTTGGCCAGCAGCGGGTCCATCTTGGAGCTGGCTGGCATCGGCTCTATCGGACATGGGGAAAACTTCTGGCAGCTTCTCACAGAAGCCACCCCTGTAGCGTCCCTGGTACCAAAATCTTGCCATGCAAACACAATGCACTTGCCTTCATTTTACACAAAGGGAAAGCCAGGCAAGGAAAGGCTACTGAATTGCCCAAAGTGAAGAAGGAAATGAACAGACTTGAGCTGCTGTTTCTACTAGTGCCATGCTACTGATTAACTCATAGATCCATCTTTCTCATGCATTTCCTCAGTAATTATTGCAGCAATTATTGCACTGTCTGATATCATAGAAAAATGCAGAGGTGTTTTTTAAGGCTGAGTTTGAGTAACTTTTGCACAGTGGCATGGAAAGATCTAAGCCTCAAACGTTTTGGGAAGGGGTCAGTCACTCTGCGCTCTACACAAATTCTCTCCTGGGACTGGTGTGTAGGAGGTGCCAGCAACGGGTGTGTGAGAGTAGCGGTGTCCGTGTGGGGTTGTTGGTGAGTATCAAACCAGACTAGCCAGAAAGTCAGGTAAGTGTCTTGTGAGACAACTGGAGGAGTTGGCTCCTGGAGGTACCAGAAGGTTCAGGCCTACTGCTGGAGAGACCATGGGGTCTGGGGGTCAAGTGAGGCCCCTTTGCAGGTCTGCATGTGTCTGTGCATGAGGCAACTGGGGAGAGGGGGGTCCAGGGCCAGCTACCAGGTGCGCTGTGTGTCTAAGCCTAGCTACTGGTGGGATCCCCAGTCTATGTGTCTGTCAGTGTTGGTGGGACCCACGTTGCATGTATGTATGTATATATTTTCCACTAACGGCCTTTAGCCCGCTCAGCTAGAGAGAGGAACCGCTGCTGATTGGACCAGGGGTCACTCCCAGTTCAGGTGAGGGCCTGATACAGACTGGCATATATGTGTATAACAGAGGACATTCTTACCCTCAGATTTCATCCCTGAAAGAAAGCACTTTTAAATATATTTTTAAATAAAGCCCAAGCCTGTATTTTCCAAAACTTAGTGCTTTGGGGGTTGATTTGTTTGAGTTTTTTTAATGTTTTACCACCTGGTATTTAGTGCATCCAGTCTGACTGAAGATGAGGTCACATGTGGGAACCATGTATATTCTTCTACATGCGAGGCCACATCCAAATTTTGAAGCAGAGGTCTTGTGCCGCTCCCCCTTGGCGCAGTTTCACAAATGGCTGCATGAGTGTATAGGGCTAAGCAGAAGTTCAGTGAAAGCATGAGCCGTTTCTACTCCCACGGCATCCTTTGTACTGTCCCGGGAAGCATAGCTGTATGGCTGATGATTGACACAGTAGCTGCTGCCACCGTCTCTTCAGGCCACTATGAGGTGGTTAGTTAAAATGTTGGGGTTTTTGTGTTTTGGGGGTTTTTTTACCCGCTTTGCCTGTGCCAGTCGTGCCAGATACCTGGCCAGTGTAAGACGTGGTAGTACCTCCTGTGCCCTTGGCATGTTCCACACAGCAGGTCTCTGAAGCCCAGGTACTGCTTAGATTATACTCAGGAACATGGTGGAATCAGGTTATGACATTTTGTTTGTTTGGTTGCTTGGTTTTTTTACAAGGTCTATTTTTTATTGTTCTTGTCAGCTGCACCCGCTGTTA
>VFFE01007197.1:1939831-2147371 GCA_008921705.1 Burhinus oedicnemus
GTGCATCCAGTCTGACTGAAGATGAGGTCACATGTGGGAACCATGTATATTCTTCTACATGCGAGGCCACATCCAAATTTTGAAGCAGAGGTCTTGTGCCGCTCCCCCTTGGCGCAGTTTCACAAATGGCTGCATGAGTGTATAGGGCTAAGCAGAAGTTCAGTGAAAGCATGAGCCGTTTCTACTCCCACGGCATCCTTTGTACTGTCCCGGGAAGCATAGCTGTATGGCTGATGATTGACACAGTAGCTGCTGCCACCGTCTCTTCAGGCCACTATGAGGTGGTTAGTTAAAATGTTGGGGTTTTTGTGTTTTGGGGGTTTTTTTACCCGCTTTGCCTGTGCCAGTCGTGCCAGATACCTGGCCAGTGTAAGACGTGGTAGTACCTCCTGTGCCCTTGGCATGTTCCACACAGCAGGTCTCTGAAGCCCAGGTACTGCTTAGATTATACTCAGGAACATGGTGGAATCAGGTTATGACATTTTGTTTGTTTGGTTGCTTGGTTTTTTTACAAGGTCTATTTTTTATTGTTCTTGTCAGCTGCACCCGCTGTTATGTGTCAGTCAGCTTCAGCTATGTCCTGCTTTTGGGGAGACTCCTGGGACAGAAGGATTTTCCTCTTCCTTGCCCAACAGAAATATCTGTGCAGCTGGACATTTCTTCTGGTGGAATTGTCTTCCTCACTTGAAGCTTCATTCTTTTGTAATTATTTTCATGTATTTTTCTTGTGCCTTGAGATTATTTTTTTAAATAGAGCCCAGCAGTGATAATTAGTTTCTACTAAGGCTTTTAAAGCATTTATCAGGCGGGTTATATTGTTCGGATTTTATTCATCTGGTTAGATATGATCAAGACAGTGAAAGTGTTACTATTCCAATATATTCAATAAATTAAAAAAAATCAATTTCTGCTTGTTAGGTATTCTTCAATTTCCTACTTATCCCTTTCAGTCATTCGTATTGCTGCGTAGGGCAGGAGATACGGAATGTCAGAGAGTTAGTGGCATCTGCACACGTTTTATCTGAACTCTTCCAATAACCAGTGGCTTACTGCTCTGTTAGTTATTGTAAATACTCTGAAAATCCTTACTTTTTTGAAACCATCCCTGAATGTTATGCAAGTACTTCTCCAGCAGTTATATTTTAGGCTGCCTAACAGCAATTACTGTTACTAGACAAAGATGTGTTGTCACATAAACCATACGGATAATATACACTGCATGTTTTATCTAAATGTTACCGTGCAGTAACTTCCCAGATGATAGTATTTCTGTGCTGTTGAGGAGAGAAATACTTTTTCAGGTTGCCTGCTTGGCTAAAGTAGTGCCTGTGGTGGCAGATATGATATCAGATGCCTATACCTGAAGACTATGCTTTTTAAAACCTGTGTCAGCACCATGCCATACATAATTTTAAACGTATCTGACTCAAAAATCCTCTTCTTGAATGGACAAGTTCAGCTGCAGCCATATATCGTGCTAAATTCCACTTAAATAACCATTTATATTCAGTTTATTATTCTGTAGGTGATTTTTGTTTTTAAAAAAGAATAAAAGAACACTTACAGCAAACAGATATGAAATGACCTGCCTAAAGCTCAACTTTGAGCTTTATGGTTCACATGAGGTCATATGCTTGCAACTTTTATTTTCTATAATGTAAACATGGATATTGTAATTGCATATTTTTGCATGTAGCAATTTGATATGTTGATGGTCTTGCACAACCAATTTATTAGTGTCTCAGTTTCACTGGATGTCCCTTATATAAAAGGAACCCTTTTTTTTTTTTTTTTCCCCTTGAGTAGCTCTGTCATCCTGCATCTCAGCCTGACAGCTTCAGGTTTTTTCCTGCTCTTCAAATGGAAACTTTATGCCTCCATCTCTGGATCCATTTCACACCAGTTATGCTTCGTCTGATTTGGGAAGACCAAAACTGAATCCAGTAGTCCAATTTCAGACCTGACTGATTATACAATAAATAACAACAGAATATTTTCGGTATTATTTTCTATTCTGTTCTGATTTTGGGGGTGTTATGGAGCAATAAAAATGGGAGAATCACTGCATGCCTGCTGCTGATTATGGTCTACAAGCCCTGGTCACTTATGGTGAACTGAGAAATGAATCTACATTGGCAGAATGGTATGAGCAATTGATTTGGATCTGAAAATTGTGCTGGTTGATGCAACGGTTTAATATAAGAGTTATAGACTATCTTAATGAATCTCGAGAGCCTGCTCTCCAACTGAAGAGAATGTGTAAGTATAAAATGCTGCTCAGTGTTATTAGAGTTGCCTATCATAAAGAAATCAAAATACTTTGAAATTGATGGCAAAAGCAGTATGTCAATATGTTTAATCTCAGAACCCTATTCAAATATCTTTCATATTGAAAAAAATTGAAATTTTATACAAATGCAAATTACAGTCTTGAAAAGTTGATTCAGCATCACTACAAATTACATTCACTTTCATTAACATTTGAATAAATGCTCTACTTTTGGTGGAAAAGGTTTGTCACGTTGACAAAGCACTCAAAGCCAATTGTGCTTATTAGAAAAGAAAAGGTTCTATAGTTGGTTTCAAAACAGCAGTTTTTTGAGTCTCCATCAGTCAGAGGCATCCAGTCAGTCTAATCTGCTTTTAACTCTATTGCTTAGATGATTGATTGGATTTCTTTAACTTCTCTTTTTTAAAATGCATTTTATTGTAACATGCTAGAAGATCAGCAGTGCTGTTTCCGGTACTTTCTCCTCAATGGTGGCACAATGGTATTTTTTAATTGTTTTTCAGGCTGTGTGAGAAAACAGTGTCAATTGCCCTTGATTTATGAACATCACCAAACCAAAACAGAATTACGAGGCTATGACTACTCTGTGTTTTTTGGCAGGGCCAGATGTTGAAATAGGCACTTGTGCGTACACGTACCTCTTTCTGTGTGTTTGTATGAACTGCTCTATCTTCCAGCTAAGTGCTAGCTCCCTGCTTGTGATCCGTGTAGACCGCTGCTTCTTGAGACTAAGATGGTACTGCACTCTTTTGCTTTTGGTGAGGACAGATTCCTATAGAATAAGCCTGACCTAAGTCACCGGCACTCATTTTTGTTTTCTAAAAAGATGAGACGGAAGCAGTGTATGAGCTACCGAAGCTACAGGCAGATAAACACCTTCTGGCTCTTGGAAGACGCTGTTTTCAAGGCAGAATCTCCTTCCTTTTTTCACGTTACAGTTCCTAAACATGCTGGGAAGGGGTGGCATTGATGCCAATGGAAGCCCCAGAGACACAGCCTGACAGTAGTAAATGTGTAGGTTTTTTAGGTTTTCCTTGCCTAAAAACAGCTGGAGCAAACACAGATAGGAGGGGGAGAAAGAAATTCTGTAACATTTTTTAAATAAATGATTGGATGTCCAAGAATTTCATGCAAGCTGGTTTTTGAAACATCTGTTCCTAACGAGAAGCAGAACACACTGATTTTTTTTTTAAGTTATTTTTGTAAAATTCTCAAACTAAAAGCTAATTCTCAAGTAGAGAGGGCTATATTTCTTACCAATGGACAAGTTTGTTCAGGCTCTTATGTCTTTGCACAAGGAGAGTATTGCATTTTAAGGTAAATGGAAACATTTTTCATGTTCGGAAAACTTTCTACAAAAGTCAATTCTGAACTCGTAGGAAATGGGAAGAATAATTCTTTCAGGAGTTTGTAGTGATTTTTCTTTTTTTTTTTTTTTAATGGGCTGTGTGAAACATCTTTGTTTTATTCATACACGCGCGTGTATATATCTAAACATAAGTGTACATGTATCTATGCATTACGAAGATCTCAGTATAGTTTTTGTCCTTACTTTACAGGTAAGGCATATTTTAAAATATCTGTCTGGATAACTCTGTCCTTCAGTTTACACAGCTTTATCTTACTACTCAAATACATGTAGACCTTTATTCAGAAAATTTCAAATGAACACTTCCAAGAAAAAAATAGCCGCTGGGTAGTTCTCTCTAGTCATCCAGTGCTATTGGAAGAATATAGGATTTTTCTTACCATTTCATTTTGCAGAGAGAGAGAACCTTATGAATGCATGAACAATAAATAAAAAAAGGGGCATAAATCTGTAAACTGATGTACAGATGTGGTAGAAATATTTTTTTCCTTCCTTCCTTCATTGTTTCTTATAGTGCCTATAGCATGCTAGAGGCTTTCAAACACAACTGATCTAGTTCATATTAATCTGAATAACTGTAAAGGCTATTGTAGAGTTGCGTATTACCAACGACATTGCTGTCAAAATATAGGGGAATGAGAGAATCTATGTATTTTGTAAATAGGTTATTATTCAATGTTTCTGTTTATGTATTCAGCATGTAGATTGTGAGTCCAGTCTAGATTATCTTTGAAAGGTCATAACAACCAGGAGAGGTCCCTGAGGGCTGGAGGAAAATAAATGTCACTCCTGTCTTCAAGATGGACCAGAATGAAGATCTGAATAACTACAGGCTGGTCAGCGTCACCTTGATCCCTGGGAAGGTGATGGAGCAAATCCTCCTGGAAACCATTTCTAAGGGTGACCTGGATTAGCCATCATGGATGATGAGGAAATAGTGCCTGACCAATGTGGTAGCCTTCTAAAATAAGAAGACTGTCTTTCTGGATCAGGGGAGAGCTGTGGATGTCATTTGTTCTCAGTTGTAGTGAGGCTTTCAACGCTGTCTTACTGATGAAATACAAACTAAAGAAGCGAACGGTGAGGTGGATTGAAAACTGGCTGAACTGCTGGTCTCCAGTGATTGTGATTGGCTCAGCTGGATGCCAGTCACTAGTGGTGTACCCCAGGGGACAATACTGGGTCCAGTCCTGTTTAACATCTTCATTAATGACCTGGATGATGGGGCAGAGCACGCACTCAGCAAGCTGGCAGATGATGCATGACAGGGGGTGCAGTAGTGCTTGATAGACAAGATGAATGGGCTGCCTTTTAGAGGGACCCTGAGAGGCCGGAGCACAGAGCCAACAGGAACCTCACTTGCAAGTGACCTTTGCAAGTGCCTGTCCTCAGCTTGGCTGCTGGCACCTCTCTTATACGGACTGTAGTTTCCCCCAGGTAGAAAGCTTCTGACTTGAGCTCCAGGCAATGAAAAGATATTCCCCAAGGAAACCTGCAAATGAAGAGGGCATCCTGTAGAGGTTACTCAAAGCTTGCACGTTAGGGAGTTTGAGGTGTTCTTTGATGCCTCTGATATCTACAGCTTTGTCTGATGGTCTGTATTTTGTTTTCCTGACAATGCTTTCCCAAATGTTCAATGTTACACATATTTGGAAGGGGCAGGCTCGGGGAGGGGATTTCATGGACCACTGCTACAGTCTATCCAGTACAGCCATTTCCCTTTCCCTGATGTTTGCATTAAAAATGATCACATTTTTTTCCTAATAAAACTCTGTGTTGAAGTTCAACATTATTTTTCCATTATAAGGTTTTCAGCAGTATCTTAAGTGCTGGTATGCGACTACATTTGGTTTGTGTTCCTGCTTTGTTTTGGGCCAAAGCCAGTTTAATCTCTTAAGAGAAAATATTCAAGGCATGGTATGAACTACTGCAATTCAGTACATCTTGGCAAGTTCATCCTCAATAGAGCTAAATTAAAAACAAACTGGTTGACTTACTGTGAGTCAGGTGGCAAAAAAGGGTGCACACAGGTTTCAGTAAGACAAAGTATACATGCCAGCTGGCCTAATAAACCAAATTTTGTGTTGTATTTTTACTGTTGGGCTTGTGCAAAGAATGATTACATTGCTATTTTTTGAGTCATGTATTGAGGCTCTGCAGCACTGGATGATAGTCAGCTTTGATCTGGACAGAGATCCAGGTAATTGTGAGTTTCAGATGATCACTTATAATTAAGTTTCTAATGCATCTGAAGAGGATGGTTAATACTTACTTGTAATGTTGGTGTGCACGGTAGACAACTCTGCAAGTTTCAAGTAGAAAGTAGGTGTTAATATACGGCTAAGCCTACCGGGGTTAACCCACAACACTCCACTTTGAAATGAGGGACTCGCGGATTTGGAACACACCCGCTCCTGTCAGTGAGGGACTCTGTAAATTCTTGTATTTATGACCTGGTGATGGCTGAATAGTAAAATGAACTGTTTCACGAGTTATTTGTCATCGCTTTGTATGTGCAGCATGCCAATCCGTGTTTTATAATATATGATAACATAACATAGCAGTTAAATTACTATTAGACTTCTGGTTCGTTTTGCCAAAGATCTCAGTGAAATTGTTACTCCCCTCGCTGATGAGTTATGGTTACTTGGGGCAACACATTTGCTTTAAATTATTTTCTCATTAAAATCCATAAAATCTCCAAAAAGATACAATTCTTGTTAAATAACTAGTTTTCAGATTCTGTGTAGCTCTGAGTATAAATGTGAACCACTGTAAATTAGGTTGTTTCAAATGTTATAGTATTATGCATATTTAATGTAACAATTTATCTCATGTCATGCAGTCCCTCATCATCAGATTGCACAAACCACCTCCTTGCCTCTTAATTCTTTTATAATACCGTAGCGTCAACTCCAGCTGTTAATTGTATGGAAAAGCTGGACTAACGAGGTCTTTTTCTGTAATGTAACAACGTGGAATCTTTGAAAAGGTTTAGCTAATTTCTCTTTCTGTTTTGTTTCTTGCTTCTTTGTCCTTGCACCTTCACATATGCGCTTCTGTCATCTGCTTATCTTCTTTTGCAGATGCATTTATTCCTCTGATAACCTCTCTTCTCTCCTCTGCCCATACTCCTGGCTGTGTTTCTCATGCTAGAAGGTATCCTGTTGGTAGTTTGCATATTTGCATTCGAACTTATCTACCTCCAAAGGTGATTATGCCTTCCTGAAGTTATCTCATGTTTTCCGTGCATTTTTGTGTTTCATGACAATAATTCCAATGGCAGTATCTAAGCTGGAATTCTTTCTTTTTTTTTCTTTTTTCTTGTGTAGGGATCTGGGAATTCTGTTGCAATAAAATGTAAGGAAGCATATAGAAATGACTGAAAGCCAGGAGTCAACAATGGAAGAACTTTTTTCTACCTCTTGCTGTAGCAAGCCACTCCAGCCAGTAAGTCAGCTTCAATGAGGACCCAGCTTAAGTGCCTCTATGCAGATGCACACAAGTAGCATGGGGAACAAACAAGAGGAGTTAGAGACGTGCACATGGCTCCAGGGCTAGGATCTCATTGGCATTGCAGAAACATGGTGGGATGGCTCCTAAGACTGGAGTGTTGGAATGGAGGGATACAGGCTTTTTAGGAAGGACAGGCAGGGAAGACGAGGAAGGGGTGTTATCCTCTATGTCAATGAACAGCTGGAGTGCGTGGATCTCCACCTGGGGATGGATGAAGAGCCAACTGAGAGCTTATGGGTCAGGATTAGAGGGAACGCAGGGGCAGGTGATGTTACAGTGGGAGTCTGCTACAGGCCGCCTGACCAGGATGACAGAGTGGATGAGGCCCTCTATAGACAGATAGAAGCGGCATCACGTTCACAGGCCCTGGTCCTCATGGGGACTTCAGCCACCCCAATATCTGTTGGGGGGACAACACAGTGGGGCACAAGCAATCCAGGAAGTTCTTGGAACGCGTTGATGACAGCTTCCTTCTGCGAGTGGTAGAGGAGCCAACGAGGAGAGGTGCCATGCTGGACCTTGTCCTTACCAACAAGGAGGGGCTAGTGGAGAATGTCAAGCTCGAGGGTAGCCCTGGCTGCAGTGATCATGAAATGGTAGAGTTCAGGATCCTTAGGGCAGTAAGAAGCTTGCGCAGCAAGCTTGCTACCCTAGACGTCAGGAGAGCAGACTTCGGCCTCTTGAGCGATCTGCTTGGTAGCATTCCATGGGATAAAGCACTGGAGGGGAGAGGGGCCCAAGAAAGCTGGTTAATATTCAAGGATAACCTCCTCCAAGCTCAGGAGCGATGTATCCCAGCAAAGAGGAAGTCAGGCAAAAAAGCCAGGAGCCCTGCATGGATGAACAAGGAGCTCCTCGACATACTCAAAAACGAAAAGAAGGCCTACAGAGGGTGGAAGCAAGGACAGGTAGCCTGGGAGGAATACAGAGAAACTGTCCGAGCCCAGCTAGAATTAAATCTGGCCAGGGACATCAAGGGCAACAAGAAAAACTTCTGTAACTTTGTCAATGATAAAAGGAAGACTAGGGAAGATGTGGGCCCTCTCCAGAAGGAAAGAGGAGACCTGGTCACCCGGGATATGGAGAAGGCTGAGGTAGTCAGTGACTTCTTTGCCTCAGTCTTCACCAGCAAGGGCTCTAACCACACGGCCCAAGTCACAGAAGGCAAAGACAGGGGCTATAAGAATGAAGAACTGCCCACTGTAGGTGAAGATCAAGTATGAGAACATCTAAGGAACCTGAAGGTTCACAAGTCCATGGGACCTGGTGAAATCCATCTGTGGTTCCTGAGGGAACTGGCAGATGAAGTTGCTAAGCCGCTTTCCATTATATTTGAAAAGTCGTGGCAGTCCAGTGAAGTTCCCACTGACTGTAAAGGGGGAAACATAAGCCTCATTTTCAAAAACAGAAAAAAGGAAGACGCAGGAAACTACAGGCCAGTCAGTCTCACCTCTACCCCCAGCAAGATCATGGAGCAGATCCTCTTGGAAACTCTGCTAAGGCACATGGAAAATGAGGAGGTGATCTGTGACAGCCAACATGGTTTCACCAAGGGCAAGGCAGGCCTGACAAATTTGGTGGACTTCTATGACGGCGTTAGAGCATTGGTGGATAAGGCGAGAGCAACAGATGTCATTTATCTGGACTTGTGCAAAGTGTTTGACACTGTCCCACATGACATCCTGGACTCTGTAAATTGGAGAGACACAGATTTGATGAATGGGCCACTCTGTGGATAAGGAACGGGCTGGATGGCCACACTCAAAGGGTTGTGGTCGACGGCTCAATGTCCAAGTGGAAACCAGTGATGAGTGACATTCCTCAGGGACTGGTACTGGGACCAGTGTTGTTTAACATTTGTGTCGATGACATGGACATTGGGATTGAGTGCACCCTCGGCAAGTCTGCTGACAACACCAAGCTGTGTGGTGTGGTTGACACGCTGGAGGGAAGGGATGCCATCCACAGGGACCTGGACAGGCTTGAGAGGTGGGCCTGTGCCAACCTCATGAAGTTCAATAAGGCCAAATGCAAGGTCCTGAGCGCGGGTTAGGGAAATCCCATGCACAAATACAGGCTGGGCAGAGAACAGTTTGAGAGCAGCCCTGAGGCGAAGGACTTGGGTGTGTTGGTAGATGAGAAGCTCAACAAGAGCCGGCAATGTGCGCTTGCAGCACAGAAGGCTAACCATATCCTGGGCTGCATCAAAAGAAGTGTGGCCAGCAGGTCGAAGGAGGTGATTCTGCCCCTCTGCTCCACTCTGGTGAGACCCTGTCTGGAGTACTGCATCCAGCCCTGGAGTTCTCAGCAGAAGAATGACATGGACCTATTGGAGCGAGTCCAGAGGAGGGCCACAAAGATGATCGGAGGGCTGGAGCACCACTCCTTTGAAGACAGGCTGAGAGAGTTGGGGTTGTTCAGCCTGGAGAAGGCTCCAGGGGGACCTTATAGCAGCCTTCCAGTACTTGAAGGGGCCTACAGGAAATCTGGAGAGGGACTTTTGACAAGGGCATGTAGTGATAGGACGAGGGGTAATGGCTTCAAACTGGAAGAGGGTAGAGGTTAGATTTAGAATAGATCTCAGGAATAAATTCTTTGCTCTGAGGGTGGTGAGACACTGGAACAGGTTGCCCAGAGAGGCTGTGGAGGCCCCATCCCTGGGGGTGTTCAAGACCAGGCTGGATGGGGCTTTGAGCAACCTGGACTAGAGGGAGGTGTCCTTGCCCATGGCAGGGTGGTTGAACTAGATGATCTTTAAGGTCCCTTCCAACCTAAACCATGATTCTATCATTCTATGATTCTATTTCAGAAATGATTGCTAGAAAATCACATTTTTTTAATAGAACAAATACTTTATTTGTCTCTTCATGAATTGATTCTGTGTCTCTGAACTCATAGCAGGGGATTTCTGCAGATTCTGGGTTGTCCTTTGCAGAGGATATGCCCTTCTTTTTCTCTGACAGACCATTCAGAATAGAGGAAGAGCTGGAAATACTATTTTTTTCTCTAGCATAGATACTAGTGACCTCCTAGTGAATATGATGCAGATAGCCATGTCATCCTTTGGGTTTATTTAATTCCAGGTTCAAAAATCTCCTGTCAATGGAAACAAAGAATACACATGCATAATATCTTGCCTCCAGCACTGGTTGTATGTAAGATGACAAAAAAAGAGTGTGCATCCTCTTTTTCCTGTTCTTACCATCACCCAGGCAGGCTGTGTTTGTGGAAATCAGCCCCTGGCAAGCCAGCACATAAGCAATCAATGATCAATGTAGCATACATAGATTTCTGTTGCTGTAAACCTGCCCATGGCATCTGCATCAGCCTTTTTTTAAGAAAGGAGGAGAAGGATCATTAAAGTGCGAATAACGTATCTGAAGAGTCATGAGTATTTGTTTTCGGTATACTTGATTTTCATTCTCAGATTTTTGTCTTCTTGCTGCATGCTGAGGTTGAGAATGTTTCTTGGCAGGGCGCCTGTGATTCATTGCTTGCATGGGTGAGAATAAACACAGCAGCTTTCCTGAGACAGACTGCCCAGTTTATCTCAGCTAGCAAACTGCAGTAGAGGAATACAATAAAGGCCACAGGTGGACTTGCTTTCTGAGGAGGCAGAGGATGCTTGCGCTGCTGTCAGCTGCTGGGGCCTCTGCTGTCTTGTAGTCAGCTTTAATTTGCAATTGAAGTCAGACAAAAATTCCACCAAAGTCAGCAATATGGGAAATGTGCAGAACTAACACGGTCAATCACCTGCTTTGAAGTATGAATGTTTTCTGGCCAACTTAAGTTCCTAGTGAGCTAGTGTTTTGGAAAGTGGCATGTGCATCTGCCTTCAGTGAATTCTTTGACCTCTCCAGGAGAGTAAATGTGTCCTGCAGTGTGTCCCCATGTTGGATGCTACCGAGTATATCAACAGTAGCCTCCTGTGCTCCTCAAACACTCTTGTCCTGTTACACAAAGACTACATCGCCTATCACTCCTTGCCAGTGCCAGAGAATACATTTTAATGGTGTTTATAATACCTACCTTCTTTAAGGTGGGGAAGAACGAAAAGGGCAAAATGCTTTTGGAAATGGCAGACTGGGTGATGTTAAAAGAAGTTGTCTGACATTATCTTGTAGAAAGTAAAAACTAAGGATAGCACAGATTTACTAGGGAAAAAAATGTCTAATTGCTTTAGAGGAAATTGTTACTATAATTAAAATAAGAAAAAATATGATGTTATCTCAGAAGTGAACAGGGATAGAACTTCTAAGCAAATAATACTGTCAGCCAGCAGAAATCTGTGCTGGGCCATCAGTATGGAACTTTTATCTCCTAAATTAGAGATTGTGGTTGGATGGCACAACCTCTCTGTAACCCAAGTCTTTTGTGAAATCATCAGTGAAAACATCATAATGTTAAGGGTGAAGCATAAAAGAAATTAATTGTGTCTTTATTTCAGATGATCAAACACATTATTTACAGTGTCCCATCCTCATTGTGTCACAGTGAATAATTATTGCTATGATCCACTGTCGTCTGTTGTTTGTGTTCTAGTCTAGCTAATACCTGTCATTCCATTTCTGCAAATTTTTACATTCAGTTGATTCTACTTACCTGCCATTACCTATATATTCCTATACTCTCTTCCCACAATTTTGTTTTTACCAATTGGATCAGAGAAAGTATACAAGAGCTACTGCTAGTTTTACTCTTTTGAGTTTTGTGGCTGTATTCTTTGTACTATTCCTGCTCATGTGGACATGCCTCAATAGCACCGGTACCACACAAACAGAGAGACAACCAGAGAGGACGCACATGAAGAGATACCCATTGTGATGACCTTTGTAAGGAGAGCTGAAAGTATCATGACAACGTTCAGAAGTAAATAAAAGATCACTTTAAAAGAAAGCAGTAGGAGAAAACGCAGTGATGCTGTCCATTGATTTAAGTTCATAACAATTTTAAAAGACCTGAAAATGATAGCAAAGTCTAGAGACTGTTTAACAAATTTAACCTCAAGCACTTCTATTTATCATTTTTGGCTCATAGAATTAGTTTCATTTCAGAAGCAATGACAGATAAACTTCTTGATTTATGATATATTTTGGCTGAGGCCTGAAATAGCCTCTTAAAAGCCTTGTAGCAGAAATTTTTGTACCGAGCTATGGGAGGATCGATCTCCAACAGAACGTAAAGCAAAGTCCTAGTGTAGCCACAAAGTCACACCTTACAAAAGAGGTTCATCAATCCTGATGCTCTGTATAATTTTCTTTTTAAGAGATATAATCCTTCGTAGTGAAACTGCTGTTAATGAGATGTCAAAAAAAAAACACCACCAAAAAATGTTTTTAAAGCAGCAACTTGTTTTTCAAAACTGGTGTTTTTGTTCCTTGGATCTATGCTTCTTAGAATGGCTTAACTGCAGTGCTTAAGTTTTAGGCAACTGCAACAACTAAGAAGCCGGGCAGTGAGAGCATTTGGGAGCTGGAATTCTGGGCCTGGCTGGGCTTTAGTTTAGGGAAATCTTTATGAATGTCGGTGTTTCTGGTCTCCCAAAGACACACACATATCAGAGCTTGCCAGGGCTTTTCAAGCAGGCTTAATTATTTACACTACTAATTGTCTTGGATGCATTTAGAAATTTGACCCTGTCCTTAGCATTTGAGTTTATTTGGTTATCTTTTATTCTCTTTCCCTTCCCACACACTCTTTCTCATTGCTTTGCTCTAGTATTTAAATATGCGTTAGATTGGTTTTTGAGGAAGAACAAAAAACAAAGGAGGATTCTAGAAACATTGCCCATTCATGTGGGAATGGTATCAAGAAAGCCAAAGTTAACAATTCCGAGGGATGTTGAAGGCATTAAGAAGACCCTAGACTAGTAACAACAGGCTGAACAAAGAAAACATGCTGAGTAGGGAAGGTGCTCTAGTGCCATTTGAAACACAGAGGGTCGAGATACTCAGTTGCTACTTTGCCTCAGTCTTCACCAACAAGGTCTTCCGGGCCTCTCTCCTTTGAGAGAAGGAACTACCAGCAGTGGATGTGGATCAGTTCAAGAACTACTTGAGAACGCTCAACTCATCCAAGCCCAGAGGACCAGACAGGCTGCATCTCAAAGTGCTGAGAGAACTGGCTGATGTATGTCATAGTGAGGCTGCTCTCTATCATCTTTGACATGTTGAAGAGACTGCGGAAGATCCTTAGTGACTGAAGGAAAGCAAACATTGCACCAGCTTTAATACAAACTAAAAGAACAACTAGAGGAATGACAGACTGGTTAACCTCTTCTTGTTCTCTGGACAAATCACGGAGCGAGTTTTTTTGGAGTACACTTCTGGGTAGAAGTAGATTGGGAAAGTCAGCATGGATTTAACAAAGGTATATCATGCCTGACCAATGTGAGTTCCTTCTAGAACAACATGACTGGATTTGTGGAGGAGGGGAGAACAGTGGATGTGATTTACCTTAACTTTAGCAAGACTTTTAGCACTGTCATCCACAATATCTCTGTATCTAAGTGTTATGGATTCAGCTTGGCCAGCAGCTAAGCACCACACAATCTCTCACTCACAGCCTCTGCTCCCCCTAGCAGGATGGAACAGAGAATAGGAAGAACAAAAGTGAAGAACTCATCAGTCGAGATAAAGACAGTTTAATAAGTGAAGGAAAGAAGTGGGGAAAGAAACCACACGACAGTTGTGCAAAGGCAATCACTCGGCACTTCCCACCAGCAGACGGATGCCCAGCGAGTCTTGGAGCAACAGTTGCCTTGGAAGACTGAGTGCCTGGAGGGCAGCTCTGCAGAAGAAGACTTGGCAATTTTGGTAGACCCAAGCTAAATACGAGGTAGCAGTGTGCCCTGGCAGCAAAGAAGGCCCAACAGTATGTTGAGTTGTGTTAACAGCCAGTATGCTGAGGGAAGCAACTATTCCCCTTTACTCAGCACTTGTAAGACCACATCTGGAATACTGTATCCAGTTTTGGCCCCTTAATACAGGAAAGACTCTATTAGGGAGACCTAATATTAATGGGATGGAATTAGCTATAATTTTTCTTTCATTATGAGGAAACAGTTTGCTGAAGAGTCTGGATGAGCTACTAGCTAAGCCAAGCATTGTTTCTTCCCAGAATACCATGTGTAGGGAATTCCAAAATACCAGAACCAATCAGCTTTGGTACAATTTCAGAGTACCTCCTGAGCGCCGTTAGATAGCTGCAGACTATATATTTGCAGGATTGCACTGAGGCAAAACAACCAGGCACAATACCAGGTGTTAGTATAAATAAAACGTGGACCCACTGCACAAAAGCAATAGAACATTCAGCCTTAAGTTTATTTATCTACATTTATTGCTTTTTTTTATGAAAGAGAAGAAAAAGGATTTTGTATGCGTGTTTATCTTGCTTTGTTTTTTTGAATCCAGCCAGTAAGGATGCATAGCAGTTTAGGTAAAACCCATCTAATAAACTGTTAAGGTAGTATCATGTAATTTTCTTTAAATGAAGAAGCCAACTTGCCTGATTTTTCAATATTTTTGTTTTAATTTTTGGAAAATAAAAATCTAAGGAAAAAAATGTGAGGTATGAAATTGATCGAAGGACTAATACCTTGTGTTTCCTTTCTGAGCTTCTGCTTATGTTTGTGTGAATTAAATTAAAAGACCCAGATATAGTGGATCCCATTATCTCCCCAACCATGGTTTTGGATAATACATGGAGAAGCAATTGATGCTGCCAGAAAATCAATAGATAGTTTACAGAAAGGAGTACCTTCTTCAGGAGTACATATAGTTTGAGAACTGAAAAAGAAAATTCCAGTGTTTAAAATGTATTCTAGTTTTATTACCTGTAAATAGATCAATCTATTTTCTTGCCAAATATAATTGTTAAGGCTCGTCTGCCTTCAGATACTTAATCAACATAATGGTAATAGTTTTGTACAGTGTGTGATTCTGTAGGTTTTGACATGTAGCAGAGAGAAATTTTATGCTTGTGTATCCTTTTTTTGAAAGCTACATGCTTGGTTCCTTGAAATGTAAGAGGTTGGGCTGAGAGCCTGTGTGAAAATTACCCTTAAAATTAAGAAACATTCACATAATCTAAACTTATTTAAATATGACTTGGGAAGTTAGGTGTTCTCAATTATTTACAAAAATCTAGATTTGGAGTTATTAAGTATAGTTGTGGTAAAGCTTATAAAACTGCTTTCATTCACGTTTCGGATAGGAAACAAACATGCTTAATATTTGGATAAAATTAATTTTGAGTTTTGTGAGGGTAGGAAGGGCTAAATATTTATGTGTGTGTATTGGAAAAGAAATGATTTCACGCCTTTAATATATATCAAAATCAACTAAAATTCAAAATTTGAATCTTGGCACTTAATAGCCTGAAGACATCCATCAACTTTGTATTTATTTATTTGGGGTTTCTTTATTGTTTTTATTTTTTATGGGAAATGTATTAGTAAATGATATTTTCCCCTTTCTTATTTTCTCGTGATGTTTTTCAGACTCTCTTTGAGCCAGCACTGGTTGAATAAACATTTCGATCTGTCAATGAAATAACGAGAAATACTTTGCACACAGTTGTAATATTAGCAACAAAAAACTCAAGTTGGTCTGTTTAAAATGTTGTGTGCAAAACCCGGTAAGTAATAACATTTCCTATCTATTAAAATATAAAAGCTGCAACTGAATGGGAGATTAACCACTCACCTATTATGCTGCAGTGCTATTCTGAAAGCAGTCATTTTTGCTAACTGACCCAAAGCTTCAATCTTTAGAAGACCTCCTTGAATATTCCCTCAAGTACTCGATGAAAAGCTTAGAAACTTCAGGCATCTTTGAAATGCCTTCTGTCACTTTAGCTGTTGTAACACGAAAAAGAGCCTTTTGGACACTCAGTCATTCCATTCTAGTGAAAAGCCGAATATGTCGTGGAAAGCAGCACCTCCTGCAGTTTTCTTTCACTCAGAGGAGCAGTGACCAAATGCAAGTGTTAAAGGAAAACCTGCTCCTGAGGTCAAAGCTTCAGCTTAAAAGTCTTAAGCTGTCATTTGTTCTAGGAGTTTTCTTCTACTCAGAATCACTGTTTGAAGACTGTCTCCTTCATAATAACTTAACTTGGCTTCTGGAAGTAAAGGAGAATTCTTATTCTCTTCTCTTTGGTCAGAGATGTTGGCAACTGTGTGTTACATGGCACCTGAATCAGGCCCATTTCCCAAAACAACTCTTCAGGAAATCTTCAGACACAAACAGCTGTAGCAAATCTGGTTCCCCGAATGTCTAGAGCCTACTGCTTCTTCTGTTTCCATACGACCCATGCAACTACCCATGCGTATGATAACTCATCCAAAACCACATCTTCCAATTTTGCACTATCAGACTCATAGCAAGGGATTGATAGGGACTGTGTGCTTTCAACTTGTGATATCTTTTTGATTTTCACAATTTTTACATACTGCAGAGAAACACCAGAACTCAATTAAGTCAATAATAAAATATTCAAGAAGGAAAATTTTTAAGCTATGGCTTGTGGTGGTACGGGAGAAGCTAAGACATCTTCAGAGCCAGTTTTTAAGTGATTACTGCAATGAGAACATTACCTTTATGTTTGTGATATGGATGACAGACACTAATTCATAGGAATGGATCGTGGGAATTCCCTCTCATCTGTTTACCAAGAATTCACCCGCCATTTTTCTGAACTAAAATTTTGCTATAAACTGGCTGTTGTGTACTGATCTCAAGTGCGAACTTGCTGCTGTCAATGATTGTCAGTGTTCTGTACAATCAGGTTGGTGAGGTTTAGTAGTCTGTTATCGGCTCTACTGAACCGACAAATGTGATAGATGTCCAGTGTTTGTGCTTGCTGCCGCCACAGATACTGTCTCTACTGCTCAAGGGGAGATTGCTCCATCACAGCATTTCATTCTATCCATCGAGTTTTCTCTGGAACCAGAGCGTTTTCCACCCACTTTGCTCTTCTGGTGAGCTCTAGGCATCAACAACTGGTTTGCCAACCCCAGGTCCTCCTATCTGGGTCAGGTGCCTTTGGTTTACGCCAGCAGAACACTCCTGAGCAGAACAACCTTCACCACCGAGACTATATGGGCAGAAGACCTGAAAATGCCTGATGACATGAAACTTCCCAAACTTTGCATAAACTTGTCTGCTTTTTGCTGACAATTTGCTTCACAGGTATTCAAAATGTTACCGGTAACAATCTCTTTGTTTATTTGCAAAAGTTTAACACCACAGTCCATAAACTATTTAACATAACGTGTTCCCAGTTATCAACTGGTTCAATTCTATGCCATGCTGCAGACGTACCTCAACATGATGTCTGTTTATTGTTTTCAGTCATTTTGTGAAAAGTCTGCATGAAGCAGCCTTTTAGCTTGCAAAGTGACTGAAAATGTTTACAATAGTATAAAAGGAAATTTAAGTTGAATGAGGCCTCTGGACATTGTTATCAACTGCATCGTATTGACTGATGCCTTCAGGCCTAGGATGGAAACCAACACAGGATTCTCGCTTCATCCATCTGGGTGCTCCTTTGCCATCCTGGGAAAGCATCTTACTCCGTCCCTGCACTGATCCTACTGACTGTGAAAGCTTCTCCTCTGTGGTGGCAAAAATGTGCTGTTAATACATTCATTCTTTAAATGGAAGCGTTTGTTACAAAATGCTGGAATAACTGCTAAAGTTTACATATACAGATTGGGATTTTTACTTTTCTCCAGAAGGAGGACACCTCTCTGCAGGTCTCAGGCTGCAGAGCATGCCTGGTGCCCCTCGCTGGGCCTGGGCAGTGGAAGATGGTCTTCTAGCATGCAGCAGATGCGTGCCTGTTGAGGGTCTGTGCTGCCAAGTAAGGGAGCTGTGAGAGGCAGTCACAAGAGTGCACAGCATCAGAGATGCTGAGAAAGCGATTAACAAGACCTTCTCTGAGACGCTGCAGGTTCAAGAGCCCGACTCCCCCACTGCACGGGGTAGGCAGAGTTTTTGCCTATCAGGTTTGGAAGTCAAGACTCCCAGGGTGGCTAAAGCTGGAGGGCTACAGCTTCTGGCACCAGAGGAAAGGTTCCTGATCTACTGGAAGGTTTACAACTACGGGATAGACTCAGAGACCCCATAGCAGACAAGGGGCTGGGACCTCTGTCTAATGAAGCAACCAAATCTGCTGTACTTGATCCATGCAGTAGCGCCAGGAGGAAGTAGCAAGTGAAAATAATGGGATACCCTTGCTGAGATGGATGGAGGCCACCATCTGACAACTTGACCTGTCCCCTGGGGTGGTTTGCTGCTTGTCCGTAGATCCAATTCAGGAGGTTGTGGAGAGACTCCTGAGGCTTATCCAGTTCTCAGGCTATTAATCCCTGCTGCTTTTACCATGAGGTCACCAGCAATGTTGCCAGGGGAGACCTGGAACGTATCAAGCATGACTCTGTGACTATAGGGGTCATCACCCCTACAGTCAAGGGCCTGGAGCCCAGGTTGTCCTGCCAGTGGGCCTGTCTGCTTGCTTACTTTGATGTCCCCTGTACACCTAGGGCTTTATTTGAACTGCTGTCTCCTGTTTCATATCTGAGCTTTATCAGCTTCTGTGTTCTCTTTCCACAGTACAGATAGGTATGTTCGGTCGTGCAGTGTTGGGCCACCAGGTTGACTAAGATGCCAAAAGAGATAGTGTTATCTGAGCTTGGGTGTGGTTCTGTGCAAATGAATCTTGCCCTGCAGCAGAGATAATCAGCTCATATTTGCAGTGATGTGTCTGGGTTATACTGCTTGGGTGTCTGCAGCTACGCTCTGCTGGATCGTATAGATGTGTTCCTGCTGGAACCATCAGTTTTATCAGATATGAATTCTCGATGGTTTCCAGTTGGACATACTCCTTGAGCACAGGCTAACATCTGCACTTTCTCTCTGTGAGACAGGTCCTGATTCCCATGTATATATTCCCAACTTTTCATTTCCCTGTTTTAGAGGCTGCTGTTTCTTCTGCAGTTCTAGGATATTATAGTCTGTCAGAAGTGGGAAAAGACTGTGTGAGAGAAGTTTGCAAGCTAGTGGACAAAGATCTGTTACAGCCTGGTTCTGTGTGGACAAGGGCAACTCAAAATGAGTATCTCAAATCCTGCACTGGAGTGGTGGAATTTGTCTTCTTGGGGATTTTTGAAACCTGCCTGAACTGGACCTGGAGCAACCCCATCTAGCTTTGGAATTTAGCCTCATCTGCAGCAGAGGAAGGTCTTAGATGACATACAGAGTTCCCTTTCAACCTAAATCCTTCGATGATCCTATGAAATGATCATGTCTAATCACATAAGGCTAAATGCGAGGCACACTTATCTGTACGCATTCATGTGCCCAGGTGAGCAAGGAAGTGAACAAGCTGTCCTTCCTGCAGCTGGGAGAGGAAAAAAAGCTGTTAGCAAATAGCAATACTTAAATGATAAAGACAATGTATACGGCTACGAGATAATGTAGGTGTAGAGAACATGTGTACAACTGAGCCGATTTCCTATCAGCTATTGTCACTCCTGTGGGGTAACTGGTCAAGGCTAAGAAGACTGTCAAAAGTTTCAGGAGTCTAACTCCCAAAGTGATGAAGTAGGAAGCACCATGCACAGCACCGCTGTTTCAAACAACTACAGGACCTGTTCTTCCTATCAAGTCTTCTGTATTCTTTTACACTTTGAGTCCATTTCCATTATGAGTTACATAGAAATACCGTTCTTTTTTGCAGTGTGGTACTGCGCCACACTAGGACGTTTTTTAAGTTCACCCTTTGGTCTTGAAAAAAATGTGCAGTTTGATTTTTTTCTGTATTTCTTCCAACACACATGGAATTTAGTGGATTCAAATGATTAACAAATATTGGCAGTCAGGTCTTTGTTTTTTCAGCTTGCATGCCAAGTGTTAGCAGGATTCTATTTAAAATGGTTGAGATAATGATCTCTCTCCTTGTAGCATGTTACTTTATCTGGTCTGTACAGCCCATTTTTTCTCTCAGTCAACTTATATGTCGTGTAAAGCAGATAAAAAATAAAATCCAAATCTTTGTACTGTAGCAAATTTAGCTTTGAATAAATATTCTCAAATTTAAATGGGTAAGTGCAAAATTTTCATTATATTTCTGTTAAAAATATATATTAACTGGAAAACAATGGGCTCCATTGGCTTCAAAAGGAAATACATGTCATAATTTTGAATTGTACTCAAACTGAACTGTGAAATCAATTTGAGTTTACATTATAAAAAATAATACAAATTATTTTGATTTTATATTATATTTTCATGTAATTCTTTTATATTTGTAGCTACAGTTCAGTAAAATAGTTCATTGATTTTAGTGGGGCTTTTGCTTTAGCATTCAGAAGATATTATCTTAAATATATTCTTCTAGAACCACTCAAAGGTGTTTAAACCATTGATTCCCTTTCCAACATTGTTTTTTTCCATGGTGAAAGTACAGCAGCATTGGGAATTCCTGGCTGGAAGGCCTCCTTCTCTGGAGGTCGCTAGTCCAACGTCTGGCTCAGAGCACTCCTACCCCCAGCACTACCTCTGGTCAGTTCTGGCACTGTCCAGCTGAGTCTTGAAAACCACTAAGGATGGAGAGGATATGTATCTATATATACATCGGTATAACTTTTCATAGTTTAGATTTCCGCTTCAAATTCTAAAACTATTATGGTTATACAGAGAGAATTAATGGAAGAGAGCGGAAGATGGTTTACTTTTAGAAAGTTTCAAAGCTTTGCTGCTGGTCTTCTACCGAATTGTTCAGGATCTGTTCTAAATCCTTTTGAAGTCAGCAAGCATCAGGGAAAAAGAGCAGACCTGAGTGCAGTCACAGCCACCGGCTTTAGGATCAGTGGAAATTTTCCACACTGGTCCGTTTCGACGACAGAGTGCTGATACACCAAAGGTGAAACACCCGATGGAAATGTGTCAACACAGATGAAGATTCCAAAAAATGTTAAATACCTTTCTGCCTTGTTTCTGGACAGTTTGGCTACCTGCCTCTTCACTCCTCAGCAGGTTACCCACAAGCTGCTCTAACGCAAGGTTTCCAGATTCCCTTTGGAACCGAAATGACACATAGCAGGTTTTCACTTCCGTTAGATTTCTTTTGAACCTGTTGGCATTGCATCCTCTCTGCTGGATGAATTTGTTTCAAGGTTTGGAGGCAACCAGCAATTGCTATCTAGATCAGGCCTTGATCATATCTTCTGTGGGTGGATCTACTCTACAACACCTGTAAAATCAATAGAAAGGGTGATAGGAGCTGCTTTCCTGTAGTTTCTGGTGTTCTGCCTCTTCTCAGATGTGGAAAAAACACTGCAAAAGTAGTGCAAGAGTGGATGCAGAATGAACCTTAAGTGTACTAAACTGGTCACGGTTAAGTGTGATTTTAGGCAGAGCATAATTCTTAGCCTTTGAAACAGAATAAATTTTTGAACATAAAGAAAAAGTGTGCTTTTAGGTATGTTATTTGGTTAGTAAAAAATGGTGACGTATATTCATTTGTAAGAGTCTGTAATATTTGAAAGTGTCTATACTACTTACTACATGTGATTTCTTGCCTGTTGTACCAATAATCAGAAGAGAGGTTCATGAGTGACAATCTAATCATATTTAATTTAACTTCTATAGGTTTAATATTTAAACATCTCCTCAGTGACTTGATTTATGTAAAGAGCTGGTCTTGAAAATATTGTTTATCCCTAGGGAACAATCTTTTCTTCGTGTCTATTGTATCTCCCGAATTCCATCTCTTCCCTACCAATATTACTTTACATTTTGTAGTATTCTGTGCTGGTGTTTTTACTGCATAATGATATGTTTTCTCTACTTAAAAGAATAGTAATTGTTGGAGAATAATCAACTCATTTCATCCCTTGCTAAACCAGCAAATCATTAACAGAGAATATGGATGGTGGTTCAGAAATCACCACTTTTACTCCACTGCAAAGGGGGAAATTGTAAGTACATTAAATCAATACAAGTAAAGTTTTGTGATGGAAGGAATGAATATTTTTTTTTTTTGTAATAACACTAGAAAGAAGCATGACAATGAACTATGTGACAGCCTGTTATCAGCATGTCAGCACTTGCAAACTTGTTTCTGGCATTAGGACAGTGTGATTTTCTTGGATGAGCTCTTTCTAAGGTAGGGTACGTAGAAGTAAATTTTCTGGGTTAACTAAAAGCAAGTTTCTTTAAAGTCATTGGACTCTTGCAAAATTCCACTTTATCCCCAGATCTCCCTTTCACGACAGATTTCTTTGCAGATTGTCATATCACATCGTCTGAAAAAGTTTACAGAGAAACATCATACTAGAAAGAAGCAGAGAATCTGTGGCTGCAGTTACAGGCAGAGATATGGGTTCTTACCCACATCAAAAGGACTGTGATGGCACTCTGAAGGTATTTGGGAGTCGTCAGCATAGATTTATGAAGGGGAAATCATGTCTGAACAACCTGACAGCCTTCCACAATGAGATGACTGGCTTGGCAGATGAGGGGAGAGCAGTGGATGTTCTTTATCTTGAGTTTGGAAAGGCTTTCAACATTGCCTCCTGTAACATCCTGCTTAGACAAGCTGATGAAGTACAGGATAGATGAGTAGACAGTGACTGAAAACTAGCTGAACTGCTGGGCTCAGACAGTTATGATCAGCAGCACGAAGCCCAGCTGGAGGCCAGCCTCTCTTGGTGTGCCCCAGGAGCTAATGCTGGGTCCAATCCTGCTTGTCATTAATGACCTGGATGATGGGACAGTGCACTCTCAGCAAGCTGGCAGATGATGCAGAATTGGGCCGGGGGGTTAGTGGTTGATAAACAAGATGAATGTGCTGCCTTTCAGAAGGACCTTGACAGGCTGGCACATGGAGCTAGCAGGAATCTCATGAAGTTTAGGAAAAGGGAACGCCAAGTCCTGCACATGGGAGGATTAGCCTCATGAAGTTTAACAACAGGAAATGCGAAGTCCTGAACACCGGGAGGAACAATCCCATGCATCAGCATCTGCTAAGGGCCAAGTGGCTGGCAAGTAGCGCTGCAGAAAAGGACCTGGCATCCTGATGGACAAGTTGAACATGAGCCAACAGTGCCCTTGCTGCAAAGAGGGCCAACAGCATCCTGCACTGCATTAGGAAAGGTGTTTCCAGCAGGTCAGGGGAAGTGATCCTTCCTCTCTGCTCAGCACTGGTGAGACACATCCAGTCTGCTGTGGCTGGTTTTGGGATCCCCAGTGCAACAAAGGCGTGGACATACTGTAGCATGTCCAGCAAAGGGCCACAAAGATGGTCAAGGAATTTGAGCATGTGTCATACTAATAGCAAAATAATATCTTATTTACATAACAATTTTTTGTTTGTTTTATTTGCTTTTATTTATTATTTGTTTTTGTTTATTATTTACTTTTATTTATTTACTTCCTAATTTCACTTACAAAATAAATTATATTATGTAAAACAATAACATATGAAGCCAAAAGAAGAGAGTAAGTAGAAATAAGAGTGATTTTTTTTTTGTTGTTAACTTGTGTTCTTTTGAGAACTGATTTGGCTGAGAAGTGTGATATTACCTCTTTTTTAATTAAAAAAATGGTGAAAAATTTCAATGTTTTGGAAAGCGAAGGGGGTGGGCATGACTTAAGAACTACCATCACACCATCTCTAAAAACTGAGGCTGTATGACACAGAGTTTGAATTTAGAATGAGCTGTTATTTCATCAAGATTGAACACGTAATACATTAATTATGAAAGCAACTATTTCATTTCTGTGATATATAGTTTAAGAATAATTTTAAATCATATAAATATATTGCCTTTCTTTGGATGTCTGTGTTGGAAAAGCATTTCAGGGAAAGATGGGGAAGAGGTAGGAAAATGTGAGGTGCAGCAGACTCTTAAATGTACTTTCTGCACCAAGCCAATAAAAATCAAGTTTGTTGTGCCCTAAAGCCAAATGTTATACTTTAACTTTGCCCTCAGATGGCAGCTAAAAAGGAGCATCACAGTTTTAAGACACAGGATCCTAGAGGCACAGATCAGACTTATCAAGTGGCTCCTTGGCCTCCCCTGTCCCACCCCAGGTAAACAAATAAAGTGAATCCTAAGCTAAGTGACCTGCCTCTGGTAATGCTCACTGTCTTAGGGTCACGTTCCACTGACAATGTTTGAATTAAAAGGTCCTAACATAAATAATCTATAAACTATATGAATAACCTTGTCGTAAAGAAACAACTTGTTTTATCCATTTGTGATTAATTGCTGCAGACTGGCCCCTTTACAATTGTATGTTTACATAAAGAATGAAGCAAAATGGAAATGCCATCAAAGATCTTTTCATTATGTGCGGGAAAAACCTGACCTGGTATCTGTTTGAGTAACCTGCTGGTGGTACAAGGTTTGTAGTCCAGCTCTTCTGCATGATAAGCGTGCAAAAATAGATTAAACCATTGCTTTCCTGGAGACAGAAATCCTCATGATCTCTGAAACTTGTTTTCTCTCCTCCTCTGGGTGCCTTTGGACTTGGCTGACTACTCACTGTTAAGTCTGTGGAAAAATTGCCATTGTTATGGTGACAGTGAGGAGCAGCCGGTGGATGCAATTGTGCTTGCACCTTCATTTGTGCAAGCGCCACTCCTGGATACAGGGTGCAAAAGGAGCAGGAAGGGACGAAGTGATCCCCAATGGCACCCCCAGAAAGTCACCATAGTGTTAGTATTTGGAAACTGCAGCTGAGCTGTGAAATGTCAGCAGTTTTGTCTCGGTTCCCTCACAGTATGCTATTTGCATCTGTTCATCTTTCCAGCTTTCACCCAAGCGATTACGGGTTTCTTTTTGAGCGAATTGGTCCCAGACAGTCAGGCCTCAGAACAGCAAGAAAGACCACATAGGTCTGCATTTGATTATGCATCATCTGAGTGTTAAAATGTTAGCTGAATTGCTTCAGAAGTGTTAGAAGGGCACAAATGGAGCACAAGGAGATAAACACATGAAGCAAAAATACAGATGACAGAAAGGAAAGGCATCAGAAACACCACAACAAGGGATGAGTGTATGGCAAAGAGACAGCAAATCTCTCTGTCTTAGGTTGTTACTGACTTATTTGTGCAAAACCATGTTCTTAATTTCCTGGAAAGGTGCCATTTATCTTGCTAGTGTCTCCCGTAATCGGCTGATCAGAAGAAGCCTGTGGTTTCTGTCTGAGCCTATCTCTGAAAGTTGGACACCCCATGCCTTGAAATCCCATCATGCTGACTTCTTTCAGGGATAGCAGTCAGTCTTAGTCAAATGCATTACAAAGAGGAGGTCATCAGCACCATGACACCCAAAGTAACCTCTCATTAGCTACCCACCATTCTACAATGCTGTAAATGGCTTTTCTCTCTCTTGCTGTCCTGTGGATATTTGAGACTGAGTGTCCTGTTGCAGAAAACGTCACTGACTCTTCATTCCTCTATATTTTCCTGTTTAGTTGTATTTGGCTCAAGATAGGACTAAATGAAAACCCTGAGCAGATTCAATGCAGTACTTGATGCAGTACTTGCTTTAACATCTCTTGCCCTCCTTATGAAAGGGTAAAACGAGAAACTTAGATCTGAACCGTTTGAAATCTGGCATGTCTGAAACCTAGGAAGCTAGAGTGTGAAAGCAGAAGAGCTTGAAATGTCCTCTTGCTTTCAAGTATCACTAAAAAGGAGAGCCTCCACTCATTGTTTCCACATAAACTCAAAGGTCATGTTGGACCTACCTGCGGGGAAATAATGCATTTTGCTATTCGCACTTTTTCTGCTCTCACTGCCTCATCCATGAGAGCTCCAAAGTCCCAGGTGCCAGCCTGGGTGCTGTTGCCTGTGACAAAACAGGTCAAGCCCAGCTTGCATCTGCCTTGGCTGGCTCCTTGCCTCTTTGTCAGGCTGGCAGGTCCCACTGGGCACACGATCGCTGTGACCTTGGAAGGTCCTTCTGACAGAACGCTCCAGAGATGAGGTCGCCAGCGCTGGGCACTGGTGGCCCCGCTCCTCATTTACAGGCTGATGGATAAAACCACTGCACAATGGTACCTGCATTCAACTGCTTACAGGTTTGTGTTTTTATACTCCCCCCCTTATGCCACGCTTTTCAAGTTTCTCTTAGCCCGGTCTCTGATTTTCCTGGGTAAAACTAGTGAAGCTGGTTATGCTTCACTTCATGGGCACTGGCTCTTCTGTGCTACTTTTTCATATCTAGCCCAGAGGTGATGAAGTGAAAGAAGCCCCAAAAGGACAGGAAGATGGAGATCTCAGTATAAAAGCAGAAACTTTTGCAGAATAGGCGGAAGAATTGTTTATTTAGTGTATAAATGAAATCCATAATACTAACTTCACCCATATGCCACTTTTTTCATAGGAGATGATCTGTTGGTTGTTGGAGATAGTCTAGTGTACCTGGTACTTTCATGACAGATTTTCCCAACCTGAGAATTTACTATTTAAAAATACAAAATTCCTCACATTTAATTTTACATCTAGTTGCCTTCCTCCTTTTATCTGAATTAATAATTTGTTTGAATGATTTATTTTTTGGAATAAGCTTATCCCTACACACAGACACCTTATCAAAGCATGTCATGTGTATTTGTATTAACGGGATAATTTACTGGTAGGATTTTCTGTTCAGTGCCAGAGTTCTCTATCTCGAGTGATTATTTCTGTCATCACATGCTTTGCTTATTTATTTTTTGGCTGACCTTTTGCAGGCATTGTCTTTCGTAAATAAGCATCAGTCAGGAAAATCATGACTTGCAAATTGCACGCTCCTTCAGTACTTACAAGCCATCAACTGTTGTTGATGAGTACGGAGAAAACATGAAAAAAAGAATGGCCCTGTGAGCAAGGCTTTTGTACAGGACTCAGAAAATCTGTTTTAATTTGTGGTTGTGCAACACACTTCTTATGTGGCCTCTGGAGAATTGTGTAGGTTCAGAATCCAAGCTGTATAAACATGATAATAGTAATTCCTGCACTTTATATTTACCTTGCTGTTGCATTACAGCCTATCCAGAAAACACTATGAGTTTTACTACTGTCACGCAATGCCTAGAACAGTGGTCTGTGGTCTCCTCAGGGTCCACAATAACACAAAATAGTGTTAGAAGCAACAAATCATCCCTCTTTTTGCATATGTTCAATGGAAAATAATCAGTGAGCCTGCTGTGACTTACCCTGGAGACACAGCATTAAATGTTCTTGACTCATACACACCAGCCATTTCTAAGTTCCTATCATTTATCGAGAGGATGGCTCTAAGAATCAGAGAAAGACAGTGAAGAAAACATTTCTTTGTCAGACTCAATCACCCATAAATATTGGTGAAATAGATTTGTGTCTGCACTGGCAACCATTTCTTAACACTTCATCAGGGACGATGTGCTGTCCCCTGAACGAGGACAAATCTGTAAGTGTATGGAATGGGTGGAAGGCTGATGATACACCAGTTGGAAAGAGTGCCTACAAAGTTTACGTGCATTTCATTAAAATTATGTCCAATGTCAGAAATCCATGTTGCAAGAATTATCAAGCTTATTATTAATTAGAATTCCTCCAGAAAGGAAGGGAGTTACTATGTACTTATACTAAATTCATCTGAATCTCCAGCATGAAAATGAATCACATTCCACATCTTTTTTGCTTGGTGAACATGAATAAATTTGTATTTGTGTAGCTAAGACTGCATAGTTTTACACTCAAAACATAATTTCTGACTTCCCAGGGAAAGCGCTCCAAATTCAAACAGGAAATAAGAAAATAAATCATTTCACCTTCAGGTTACTTCAAAATACTTAATTTGGCTGGTCATGTCCTCTGTATCCAGCAGCTGCATAGACCTAATTTCCAGAAAAGTAATAAAAAGGCTTGACAATTATACTATCCCAACGTTGGGTGGAATATCCATTCCTGACCCCTGAAAGTGAACAGTTAGCATCTGACAAGAAGTAAAATCCCTGTCCTTTGCTTGCATATTCACAAATACTGGTAATGATCGCTGGCATTGAGCCCAGTTTCTCCAGAAAGTGAGAATTCACGCTGTTCTCCCTGAGTCTAAAGAAGTCCCTGTGGCTCTTTGTTTAGCAGATCATTCAAAGCACTTCACTGGAGAAATGTATTAAATATACAGGCTGAGCATTGGGAATTTTCATACACAAATGAAGTCTGACAAGAGCAGACCAGAAACAAATGCTCAGGTTAGTTTAATATTCCACCCTGGCAGCCCATGTGGAGAGCTGACAACCACTGGCCTTGCTAGGGCTATTGGAAAGCATCAAAGAGTTTTCAAAATTTGGCAGCGCTCAGTGCAGCTGCAGTTGTTGACAAGACAGGAATTGGGCCCTGGTGGTTCCTGAAGGAGATTCTGCACACAAAGTCATGGTAGAACGAAGACCGAGGCACTTACAAATCTGATTTAAAACTTGCAACTCTTCACGGTGTAATAGCTAAGACTTTAGACTGTTGTATTTGAAGATCATTAGGAAAGCTCTCACAAACTCTTTTTTTCTTGACCTGTTGAGAGAGATCATGGTCTAGAAAAAACATTTGACTCACACGAGATTCTGTTTTTCAAAGTTTTTAGCATTTTTGAGAGATTTTTTTTGCCACTGAAGGAGATGGTACACTAGAAGCAGAAGAGCTGTTGATGCATATGGTGTGTAGCACTTTGTCAAATCACACATGGATAGCATTGGCGTTCCTCCAATTCTGTGTAACTGAGGACCTCCAGAGGAGAAATCTTGACTAACTTTCTGGCATCTGTAGCAGGAGACAGACAGGAGACTGAGCAAGAAGTGATAAAGCACAAGGATTTAAAACAGCAGGCTGAATTTTGAAAGCAGATACTTGCATTGGCAGCAGCTGAAACAGCCCCAGCATCAGAAAGAACACCTACTGAACCAATATGAAGAGTCAAGTTGCACAGTCTCTTCTTTCACCAGCCATGTGACCTTTAGGACCAAGAGAAAAATTTGCAGGCAAGCTGCAGAAGTAGTTTAAATCAAAATGAGTATTATTAGGTTTTATGCTTTGATATGAACTTTCTGTGCCTCTCCGAAATGTCCATTTTCGTATCTTTCACTGTTTTGCACTCTCAGAAGAATTCATTCTAGCTTTATTCTGTATTTATCTCTTGTTTCTTCATCCTTTTTTTTATCGTTTCCGGTGTAATTACAGTCCTCCTGCTTCTCCCTGTTAAGCTGCTTTCATATAAGTCCTCTTTTTCTAACCCCATCCATCCTTCTCGTCTGCCTTGAGCTCTGGCAACTGTGTCTGTTGTTCCAGGTCCCCCCAGGTTATTGTCTACAATGGATCCTGTACTCAGAACTGCCCCCACAACCCCTTCCACTACCCCTCAGCACATCTTGCATGTCTTCCCACCACTCATGTATCCTGCTCTACACGATGCTTGACTGAGGCCTGCAATGGGAGAGATTATAGGCAGCAGTGAGAACCAAGGCAGCTTGGAGAACAGAAATCCCATTCAAGGTGCGGCCCTCAGTGATTCTTTCCTAATCCAAAAAAGGTTGCTGTCAAGCTGGAGGGTCATGGCTCTGCTGGGAGATGCTGCGTCCTGTGCCAATGAGAATGAGTGTTAGCTCACAATTCCTTGGAATAACTTGGATGCGCTGATCGGAGATGTGTTCATTGGAATTGGTGCACTTCGATATACTTGTTAGTACTAAGAGCCTGTCAAAGCCAAATCTGATGAAATGAACCTTTGTTAAAGTTGAAATTGCTTTAATAAAAATTGTGGGGAAGGGAAAGGCATCTGAGACAGCTTCATAGCTGCGTGAGTGGACTCTTGCTCCCCGCTGCCTGAACAACTTCATCACCCGTTCCAAACAATTCAGTTCTTAAAGACAACATTGTGCAAAGTTTCTGCAGTTGTTCTAGTGTTTAATGAAAACAAATTTCAAGGCAGTAATGTGCTGCTGGCAAAACGACTGATTCTCTTCAGGTTGCTCTATGTCTAGGTCCTACTAAACTTTCTTTCTTCGAGGTCTCTCAAAGACCATGTATAGTGATACTGTCCAGAAGGACTAGCAGGGTGTTTAGAGCATTTTTGATTCAAGAATGGATTACTTAAATATACAAAATGGGTTTGACTTTTGTTTTAAGCTTTGCTGCTCGTTTTTTCTTTGCTTTCAGGGGTGTGCTGTCTTTTGAAAAGGTAACATTCCAAGTCAGAAATACAAAAAAATTATCAGATGCATATGATGAAAATAAGGCAATACAACCCAGCCAGTTTATTGTATAGGTTAGCGACAGCAGAGAGTAGGGAAAAAATATTCATTTCAGGTAAATCATCCATCTCAATAAATAATAATTACATTCTAAGCTCTACAATTTTTTTCCTATATTGTTTTGCTATAAGACAGAAGACAGCAATATTTTTTTAAAAAGGTCTTTGTGTACATGAAGAATAGTGAACTACAGGGGTTGTTTATATTGGACCGCAATGTGAATTCTACCCAAAGGATTGCAGGGTGCAATGGAGAGTGTCCATTCATTTGGCTTGTTTTCAGTTTGTGTGCTATGTTCCTTCAAAAAGCAAACAAGTGGATCAGACCCACTAGGGCAGGTGATCCGTTCTCCTGGGAGTAGCTGAGACTGTTCCTGGGGGGGTCTTGGAGCCCACAGACTTGGGGGCAAAGGCAAAGAACTGGAGCCTGCAGTGCACAGGGAGAGACTACTGGGAGAAACAGGGAGCAGAGAAAACCCACACCTGAGAGGCGACAGAGTGAAAACCCAAAGGCTAAAGAGGATTGTGCAGAGTTTCACACAGTCCAGAAAGTTCTTGATCAAACTGAAAGCAAGACTAAAACAGAGAGGGGCAAAAGTGGTTTATGAGCTTTTAAAATTTCTGGTTTGCTCGTTTTTATCATTTAGGGGTTTTTGGCACCTTTTACTTACTTTCACTGTTTAGACAGTTAAGTGTTCTACGTTCTTAGATACAAGATAAAACCTACTTTCCTTTTTTTTTTTTTGCTTTGTTTCATTTAAAAACGTCATTCTGAACAGAAGTTCACTGTAAGCTCATTACTGAGATCACCTCAAAACTCTGGTTGATTTGGGGTGCTTTTATAAATGGCAAGAGCATGAGCATACAACTATTTCACTTACCTATTCTTCAAATAACCTAAGTATAAATAAACTGTATTCACATAATATATAATAGAACATATATAAAAAGCAAAAAATGTAAATAAATGACCATTACAGTAAAAAAATCAAGCAATTTAAAATTCTTGCTGATTTTGTGCATTTTAGTCTACTGAGTTATTACAAAGCACATTCTAATTTTCCAGTTCTGGCTGCCTGATCGATTGTGAGGTGTGGGTTCCGCAGTCTTTCAGACATGTTATAGGTCTCTGGTGTTTCAACTCATTCCGTTCCACTATCCAATCACTGAAATACCAACATAATGTTACTGTAAACATTGTATTGTTCTTACTCAGGTGTTGTTAGGATTAATGTCAAACTGCAAACTGTTTTGCCCTTTCTGCTGGGTTTCTGAATGTGTTTCATGCCTGTACAATTCCCAGTTGTCAGCCCTGGCAGGCAACATTCATTGGCATTGGCAAGATAGAAGGTCTCCCATTGGTAGTAAACTGCAGAGATGTACGTGGCTAAAGATCGAATGAGCGCAGCTTAATAAAGCAGACGGGAATTTGCAGTCAAGTCCAAACATGCGATGGTTGTGTTGGCTGGGATTCTGTACTGGGGACTCTCAGAAGATTCAGACATTTGGCATCAGATAGAGACTTGGGGCTTTGGGCCAACAGTTTGGGTTGTTATTCCAGTTTTCCGTCCTCTCGTGCACGGTTCATTCACTCGTCTGCACTTTATCCCGCAGTTCTTCCTTCCTAAGGGGTTCTCCTGCCTTGCCTGAGCTTGCTCTCTCTCATCATTGTCTCCAGAGCTGCTTGTTTATTCTCAGTGGAAGAAGTTTTATATCTTCATTTTTATGTTTGAATGGACTTATGCTGACCTGGAATTTGAGAGAAAAATCTGTGAAACAGCTGCCATAGCTTAGCAAAACTCGCTGAAACTTGGACGAGCCCTTCACTGCCCTACCCCATGGCACCAGGAACAGAAAAATGCAGTGACTTTTTTTTTTTCTTAAAATGTTTGATGTTTTAAATGTTGTGGATAGATAATTATTTGGCAAAGACTTTGAAAATAATTCCCAGTAAGACAGTCAGGCAGATGCAGACTTTTCTACTGACACATGAAATCTGTTAAAAGGTACTATTGATAAAGAAGTTTCCTTTCAGGCATTTTCTGTAACAGTGTCCTCTAGTGGCTGCTGGTGATATTACAAGTTTTGGAGCACCGCGTTAAAAAGTCTTCTTACGGGACCTGTGATCTGAAGTCGTTACAGATGAATTGCAGCAAAAGCTTGTTTTAGCTGTAGAAGAAAACAAAGCTGGTAAATATGCCATCAGTTTAAAAATCCCTGAATAAACATTTATATTTTCCCCCTGCCACTGAAAAACTTATTCAAACAAAAAAATCAAGATATGTGTAAGTATTTAATATATCATTTGTGTAATGCGCATATAGATGCACATTCAATATGCCCAGCATTTGAAGGTCAGGTATTTTCAGCCAGTGAAACTGGACAAGTTCAAACAAGCTGACGAGTTTCTACAAACTGCACAGCCTTCAGATAAAATGAAACATTTTCTGACATAAGGTTTCCAGAATGCCATCCATCCAAATCTGAGTATACAGTGTACTCCTCTGGTCGATTTGGTGTTATGTAGCTGTGTTTTAGCTTGTACAGAATTGATTGTGACTGCGGTGAGAGCGAGGTGATGCTAGTTAACATCACAGTAGATATTGTGCCTGAAAATGAGACATAAAAAATTTAATTTTAGATTATATAGCGAACCTTTGTACTGAATCTTAGTTCTGAACTATTTTGAAATATTTTTGAACAGTGCCCGGTGCATCTATTTGGTTAGCTAGTTTTGAGGAAGTGATTGGGAGCTAATTCCAGTTCTAATCTTGGTGTTAGTAGAAGGGCTCATGTCACTGCACGTACATTAGACATTCAGTTATGATATATCTTTCTTACACCAGTGAGCATTGGTGCAACACACTGTAGCAATATTCAGACTAATAAATACGGTGTGCCTTTATATTTTAAATTGACTAAAACCAAGAAGGTTTCCCCTTTTTTTCAGGGATAAACCCTCACACTAAACAGCTTTTACAGATTCATTTTGAGTTAATAATATGCCAGATTTCATTTCCAATTTATATTAGCATAGAAATTTTTTTTTTTTTGAGAAACTCCATTTTTATTTTTTCACACTCATCCTACTTAGAACATAATTTTTTTCAGTAATCTTCCAACATGAATTTTACTTTTAGTTACTATCCTTATGAAGTCTGTGCTATTTTCAGAAGGAAGTGACACTTGTTTTCCACACGACACGCACAGCAGCACACGTTCATAATCTCACAGATTCCTTGTAGGTCAAGTGCTACGGTGAGTGTCATGACTGGACTTCCAGTTGCCACAAACCTGACTGGCCTCGATGAACATCTTTTAATGTTACCCCGAGCATTATCCGAGGAAGTCCTCTGCAGTCTTCTCCTATGATGAATGAATGTAGATAGATAACTTTTGCATGTATGCTATTTTTTTACTTCAGGGAATTCTAATTAGTTAGAAGAACAGGCTGCTTTAATAGGTGCAGACAATTATTCTACACACTAATTTTTCTGCCAGAGCCATTCTCTCTTCTATACCTTTGCCAAAGAAGTGGCCACCATGGCAGTAGAGTCTGCCAAATTTATTGCAATCTGTTTTAAGATGAACACAGGAAGAAATATTCTTTTTTTTTTCCATATGAATTGCTATTTCCAGAATCTGTGTTTTCCAGAGATTCCCTAGACAGTAAGGGTTTGTTTAATCAGCCCTTTAAGGATCACTGTTCTTGTTTGCATCCAAAAGAACTGTCTACTGCTGCTGCTGGGAATAAACAATAGCAGTGCTGCTGTGTTTGCTCTTTATTCCCTCTCTGTATCAGCCACAGAAAAGATGTGTTATCATTTACTTGAAGAGTGTAAGTTCATTTTTCTTTGCTGTAAAGTCATGATAATACTCCTCGAGACAGTACTTCTGATAGTCTCTAACTCACAGAAGCTCTGCATTTTGAGAATCTGTCTCTCTCAAAATTCCCATTAGAAATAAATGGAACAAGAATACACAGAATGAAGTTTACATGCAGGATTTGGATTTTGTCCTTTTTCTTTACCTTCGGCTAGAATTCAGAGTATCTTGAAACTTTTTGCTGCTAGTATATAGCAGACACGTGGATTCACTCATTCTGACTTGGATTCCCCATCACCTGCTGGAAATAATTTTCTTTAGATAGTTTAGTGTACCCTTGAAATGATATACTACAGTGTATTTATTTGTAGTCACCCCAGGTCCTCCTAACCCTATGGGATGAGGTTCCAGGTTAACACTCCAGATGTCCCTCCTTCCTTTTTGGTGAGAGTTTTGTACATGCAGGATGCTTCTCCCTCTCTGGCAGGAGGCAACCCTTGGGAAAGTGGGAAGTGCTTGTGTCCCAGCACAGTGCCTTTCATCCAAGAGACAGAGGACCCCCTGTGTCACTGTGTTTGATCCCATTTCAGACAGCCCTTTCTGGACCTCAAAGGGTCCGGGTAATGTTGGGTAAGCTGGGATCCTGACGCTCCCGGCAGCCCCTCTTAGGTTACTCAGGTCAGCCTGTCTTCCCTCCCTCCCTTCCCTCTGTGTCCACCGTATCTGACTGCCCTGTACACACAGGCAGTAAAGCACACCAGACTGAGGGCTCCTGAGCAGGTCTGGCGATCGCAGATGTCACATACTGAAATCCCTGCTTTAGCTTTTCCGGGAGAAGGGACTGTTTTCATGTGCTCCTGCTTATCCTAACCACTGGTTTAAAATCATACTTCAACAAATAAAGATTAGAAGATACGGGTCAAATCACTGTAGCAAATCAACACAGGACTTAAAAACTTGCAGGAGAATTTACTTAATACTGGAGGATTTGTATTTCCCTCACTGAACTGGAGAAGTTAAATCTCTCTGAAAGGCAGTGTGTCTAAAAGATACACGAGACTTATTTCCAAAAGCTGCTTGAAAGCACAAGAAATCCCAGGATCATGAGAAACAGTAAAAATCTACCTGTCAGTGCAAATCCTACCAGTTGCAGCTTGTTTTTTCCTGTCATCTTGGATGCAGAGGTGATCAGAAGGCTCACAAGCCCTTGTTTTCCATAATAATATCACCTGCAGCCTTCTCCTGTCTTGTGCTGCATAGAGTTTGAATGACATGAAGTAATTATAGCAAGCTTTATCAGCAAAATTCAAACCCACCGGGCTTTTGAAGATCAAAAGGCTGTCACAGATATGATCAGTTCCATTTATCATGTTATCACATTCTCCATTTTCACCTTGTACTTCAGAATGATGGCAAATTCTAGTCTTGATAACTCCAGCTGCAGCATTTATGATTTTTATTTCATACCTTTCAGTCCTGAGACCTTCAAATGTAACTAACTGCATCACTTTTATCTGCTCACTAACGACTCTCTGGCTGACATGTTGTTACAATAGAGTGAAGCCTGAAACCATCCCTGGGGGCTTTAAAGGTTGATCATTTGTATGGGGGTGCTGATGAATATAAGTTGTGTCTGCAAAATGTGAAAGTGAGATCTTTTCAGGATCTATGTTCCCATAAGCCCCTTTCATATTTTTCATCCCTAGAATTGAACTCGTAAACTTGTCAGCCCATCATGAATATTGAAATCATAAACAAATAAAAATGAGACCATATGATAAAGCACCCTATTCTCCCCTCCCCACAGCCAACATGTTAATACCGCTATATTAAAGCCTGGCATTTCAATCACAACAGAGGTGCACTGCTGTTATGAAGGATGACCTAAATGGAATAAACATAAATGAACACTTTCTCAGCCAGACATTAAATATGCTCTGTGTGTGACTGGTTCTTGGCCACGTGTGAGACAAAAATAAATACCATTAATCAAATTTTGAGTAGATTTTTCCTTTGCCTCTTAGTGATTTCCTTCTTTTTACCAGCTAAACCAGCAGGGATTTCTGAGCAGGGGAAAAGGGGCAAAACCAGTGCCATTTGGTGATGCACTATAACACTACAAAATCATCAGGGAAACAGTCTTGGTGTCTGAACGCTCAAAAAAATATCAAGAGCTATTTATAACAATAACGTAAATACTGCGTTTTTCTCACTAATTAACCACAGTAAGTGAAATGATGGCAGAACACTGCATCCGTAGGAGACAAAAATAGCACTTTCCTCACACCTGGACAGCACAGTTTAGACAAGCATGCAAGTTGCCTGCTGTGTTATTGCTTCATACCCTGTGTGGCTGGCTGGTGCATTGTTTCTCTACATGAATTAACTCTACGCTGATGTAGAAATTGTCATTGCCTTGTGACTGCATTTGTTTACTTTGAAAATACGCATTCCAGATACACTGAACAAGGAAGCTGTGGGTGCTAATAATGCTTACCTGTAGGGAGCTGAACTCCCGGATGCATTAGGGAATGTTGGTCACGTCCTTTGAACGAAGAACGACGGGTGAAGATGTAAGCAGCAACATTATTGCGTTTCTGAGCACTTGCTTGTAGGCTTATCACATGAACACGGTCTTACGGTGTAGCCACAGTCATGCAGGCATACTTCTTCATAGGCACTGTGGTGGGACCTTAGGTTGTGTTGAATGCTTGGGCTGGGTTGTACAGGCTGTCCTGTTCTCTAAAGTGAGCATCTCCAAACAGAGCTTTAAATTCCAATGGCTTTTTCTGTCAGGTCTTCACTCAGGCCAGTTCAGAAACTAAACTGGGTAGTGCAAATACCCACCCCACCTTTCTTCTGCCACCTTGGGGTGTTGTGTGTGCTCTCTTCTCCTCCACAGCCTCAGTTCTGTAGGAGGCTCCCAGCTGGGTAGGTCTTTCCTGCCCTGTCTCCTCCTTTGTCATGTTGGTCTGGAAACATCTGTCTCCCAAGCACAGTTGCTCCCAGGGACTGCAGCTCCAGGGGGTGCCACAGAGCCTTCTGCATAGCAGCCAGAAGAAAGAAACCACTTGTCTCCCTTCAGAAGAAACACAACCCAGAGCAACTATGAGTTAAGACATTAATTCCATAATCCACGTGGACTAATAGTGCCCAGGTTCCCACGTGAACTGAAATTCAGAACTTGGGGCCTAGTTATTCAGGTACCAGGAAGCTGGATATCAAATTAGTCAATTTGTTATGCTATTCTGTGCGTCATTTTGCTCTTTCAGAAATGCTGCATACCAATAAAAGGTCACATCAATATTCTCAAATGACCAAGAAATATGTTTTCCTCATCAGATTAATGACCTACAGATACTGCCTTTGATATTAAACTATTTATTGTAAAATTAGCTGTGGTAGCTCTTAGAGTCACACAGGAAAAAGCCTCATTACACTCTAATGTCCTTACATGTGAATATGCCAACTAACTTTCAGCTAATTGGACTTTTGCAAAGCATTTGATGCTGTCCCACATGACATCCTCCTCCCTAAATTGGAGACATGGATTTGATGGATGGACTACTCTGTGGATAAGGAATTGGCTGGATGGTTGCATTCAAAGTGTTGCAGTCAGCAGCTCAATGTCCAAGTGGCAACCAGTGACAAGTGGCATTTGTCAGGGGGTCAGTACTGGGACTGGTGCTTTTTAACATTTGTGTTGGTGACATGGACATCGGGACTGAGTGCACTCTCAGCAAGTTTGCTGATGACACCAAGCTGTGTGGTGTAGTCGACACGCTGGAGAGAAGGGATGCCATCCAGAGGGACCTGGACAGGCTTGAGAGGTGGGTCCATGCCAACCTCATGAAGTTCAACAAGGCCAAATGCAAGGCCCTGCACATGTGTCAGGGCAATCCCATGCACAAATACAGGCTGGGCAGAGAATGGATCCAGAGCAGCCCTGAGAAGAAGGACTTGGGTGTGTTGGCAGATGAGAGGCTCAACATGAGACGGCAATGTGTGCTCGCAGCCTGGAAGGCCAACCGCATCCTGCGCTGCATCAAATGTGGCCAGTAGGTAGAGGGAGGTGATTCTGCCCCTCTACTCTGCTCTTGTGAGACCCCACCTGGAGTACTGCGTCCAGCTCTGGAGCCCCCAACATAAGAAGGACATGGACCTGTTGGAGCAGGTCCAGAGGAGGCCCACAAAGATGATCAGAGGGTTAGAACACCTCTGCTATGAGGACAGGCTGAGAGAGTTGGAGTTGTTCAGCCTGGAGAAGAGAAGGCTCCCAGGAGACCTTATAACAGCCTTCCAGTACCTAAAGGGGGCCCACAGGAAAGATGGGGAGGGACTCTTTATCAGGCAGTGTAGTGATAGGATGAGGGGTAATGGCTTCAAACTGAGAGAAGGCAGATTTAGATTAGATCTCAGGAAGAAATTTTTCACTATGAGGGTGGTGAGACACTGGAACAGGTTGCCCAGGGAAGCTGTGGATGCCCCATCCCTGGAAGTGTTCAAGACCAGGCTGGATGGGGCTTTGAGCAATCTGGTCTAGTAGGATGTGTCCCTGGCCATGGAACTAGCTGATCTTTAAGGTTCCTTCCAACCCAAACCATTTTATGGTTCTATGATCTATGATTCTATGTCATGAAAAACAAAACAAGAAAAGATTAAAAAAGGAGAGTCTCTAGTGGCATCAAATTCCTGCCCACAAAATACTGCTTCCTTAAGTGCAGTTGGAAACCAGCTGTAAGTGTTTGTAAGTAAAGTTCATAGCAGCTAATTAACTGGTCTAGTGGAGGCTAGTAGGTGGAAGCAATCAGATTTAAGTCAAGTCAGTGTGTTCTCTAGCATAATAGACAAAGGCAATGTATTAAGAATGTATCAGTATTGCAAAGTCCATGAGCAAAAAGATATCTTAGTTTTCAGACAGAAAATATTGGACAATCAGGTCAACCATTTCCAGTAACCATTAGCTTTCAAAGAGTGTCTCAAACGCTCTCTCAAGACTCCTTTTTCTGAGTCAACTTGTCTTGAAATCATCTATTTTTTCTTCCCATCAGTGTCATTCTCTTTCTCGAAAAGAGAATGAAAGCAAGAGCATCCTAGAAATCATGTAGCGGTTCTTACCCTGACCTCTGCTAATGAAGTCCTGTCTGATTGACTTTTTACAAGTGTTGAATTAACTCCTCTGCTTGGAGGCTTGTATTGACTTAAAATATCTCGCAGATCAAATATACAAGTTCTCTTTGATTTGTTTATTACACCCAACAGTATAAAGTCTAATAGCATGGAAGGCTTTGACAGGAGCTCTGGTGCTGTGAATTAGCAGAATGACTTGCAAGATTACAGTATTTAGTAGTGATCAGAGCACTGCCAAATTCCAACATCCTGTGTGAGGAAAATGCAGCTGTAAACAACAATATTGTGTAGGTATTTCTATCTTGGTCATACTGCAGCTTCCTTTTTTAAGGCATACTTCCAAAAAGTTGTACCACATGAGCAGTGAGTAAGCTTTGTGTAGAGCATCTTAAAGGGTTTCTCATATCAAATGGCAGAATATCAAAAATAAAGAGATCTTAAATAGTTAAAGCAACCAGTGGTCATGTATGCAACTGAACGGAAAAGGTCCTATGTTCTGCAAGTTCCCAGGCAGGGCATTCCTGAAGAGGAAGTAGCAGGTAAGTCAGAGTTTGAAAGGCAGCATCAGCAACATTTTCCCCCTTAAAATTCCTGGGAAAAGATAGTATCAGATTCTCACTGAAGAAAAGGACTCACCTAAAATTATATTAGTCACATCAATCAGTGAAATTCAGTATGCTGTTGAAACACAAGGCTCAGAAGCAAATTTGATTTGAAGTTCCACCCTAGGTTGTTCCCCAGGTGGTTTGCTGTGGCATGTCCATAACTCAACACCACCTGGTAACTGGAGCCAATTCTTTTTGCATTTAGGGAAGATGTTTACCACAAAATGTTGAAATCAAATGAAAACTTTTTCCTCCTCTAAAATGCTTGTCTTCAGTGATGTATGTGTGTGGTATTAATATACATGTCATCTAAAAAGATTTACACTAAGGAAAAATAATTCCAGTCTTGGTTCTACAAGTGTAATTTAATGTCAGTTGGGGTGGAAAATGCTAGAAGATAGTATTTTTACTATGAGATGAAATTCTGTGTGATAAAGCAGTTTTGACTGGGTTAAAAAGTAGTATAAATAAGTTATCCATTATAAAAAGCTTTCCAAGTTTTGCAGTGCTAGTACTCCTCTGGCTGAAGTTTTCTTGCCTAATTTCATTGTCAAAATGCATAGGAACATAGACTAGCAAGGGGCCTCTTGGTTCACTGAGACCAGTTTCCTGCTGCTGCAGACAGCCACACTACCTGATCTCTTTCATACATTGATAGAAACTCAAGTTTTAACACCATTTATGTGTTTTTTCCCCTGTGTTACTTAAAAAGTGGTCCCAGAATTCACTCCTCAAGTAGAATTAAAACTCTAAATTCAAGCATACCATTATTCATCAACAGAAAACCATTTGTTCTTGTGCCAAAAAATGTGCTTTAGCTTAAGCAGGTTTTTTTCCTCCCAGAGTCTGCGCTTCTCTTGGTGTATTTAGAGACAGTAATCATATCCCTTTTCACCTTTAAAGATACTTCAAATTTTGAAAAATACAATAAATAAGAAGATAAGCTATTAAGAAGAGTATATTGAATTCAGCAGTAATGCCAAGAAAATGCCTGAGACATTTGATCCTTTAAAGCAGAAAATTGTGCACAATACAGAGCTATGCTTGCTCTTATACCACTTTCAGATCTAAGATGTGGTAAAATCATGTACAAAGTAAAGAGTTAATATGGGCCCTGTTCTGATGGTGAGGCATGTAGGAAAATGCTTTACATACAAACTTAGATTATTGGGAAATCTTTTTTATTGAAAAAAGTAATATTTGCAGAGATTACCAACTGAGCTTCTAGTGCCCACACCTTGACAAATTCACTGGACAGAGACATCAATGGATAAAATGGGGAAAAAGAAGCTTAGTTCTCCGGACCTCATCAAGTCTTTAAATTTTTCTGTTTGCCCTTTGTTAAGTCATATGTAGATCACCTTTCAAAAGTGCTTATGAAAAGTCACTGTAGAACTATTTGCAGGTGTAATTATCTCCGGTACCTAGAGGCTATATATAGCTGTACCCACGACTAGCTAAATTGTGTGGTCTACATTTACAGACATAAAATTTGTCAGAAAATAAAAGGTCAGTTGTATGCAAATTAGGCACACAAGTAAAAATGTTTCTAGATATTTCTGTTGACTTCAGTAGGCTTTGGATCCTACTTTAAACATTTGTTCTTTTCTGCATCAGCTTTTGTAATGTTTGTATGTGACAAGCTACACTTCTTTAAATTAGGAGAAGCAACAGTTCTTGATCTTTTAGGATAATGTAAGATAATATTGATAATTTTATTGAAAAACATTGTTGATTTAAATTTCACCTTTAAAGGTCATGGCTGACAGACAGAGGAGACCAGAAACCAGAGCATTTGCATTTCATTGGGTACATCGGGTGCTGAAAGTATTAACAGGCATGCCTTTTTATAAAGGTTGTTCTAAAAGTGGCAATTCTGTCTGCAGTTATGCTCTGCTGGTTGTCCGGAGTATTAAGCATTCCTGAATGGCTACAGTCTCTGCTTTTCAGCAGCAGCTACGGTAAATTTAGGTAAATAAGTGCCAGTCTCCATCAGAACAGAAGAGTTGAACATTTTTTTCAACATCACTTTATTTGTATAAAAGTCACCCTGGTGTACATGTTGTGTGTTACCAAGTTTTCCAAAAAGACCCTACTGAAAATGCAATCCCAGGTATGCTACAGTTCAAATCATATTTGCTGTGGTTTTTATCCTGCAATAGTAGGTGGGAACACAAGAAGTTAAAGACTAGTTTGCTATTCAGTGTCACCAAAACACATTTTTTCCTTTCCTTTAACCAAAGCATGAACAGCTGGGCAATGGGCTATAGGTGACTTAGTTCTCCAAGGGAAAATTACTTTCTTTCTGTTGGGTTTGGTAATTGGATTAAGTTAAGCACTTTCTAATTGCAGGCATTTTCTTCTCTGATTTAATAAGACAAGCAGTCTGAGCCATAGTGAGACAAAAAAATACGGAGAGATACTTGAAGCATCGGATGTCCCAATCCCACCCTTGGGCTCCTTCCAATCACTGCTGCTGTTCATTTCTCTTTTGCTGGATAGTGCCAATGTCAGCAGCAGCTGACAGTGCTCATCCGTATTTTGTTGAATCACAGGCATCTTATGGTTAGAAGAAACCACTGGAAGCATCTTGTCCAATTCCTGACTCGCAGCAAGGCTACTGCCAATGCAAGGTCAGGTCATCCATGGCTTTGTTCAGATGAATCTTGAAAACCCCCAAGGGGACTTTCCATACCCAACCTGCTTTGTGGCATTGTGTACCATGTGACTGAGGCAATGCCATAGGAATATGTTCTTTTGAATTTTGAGTACTTGATTCTTCCGACTAAATGCTTTGTAAATGTTAGCTGTTTGGATTTCTCAGACATAAAAGTGCTAATTTTAGGATAGAAAGAAATGACATCTGCTTCACTGATGCACTCTGCACAATAAAATCATTCTTTCAAAGTATGTGCAAAGTCTAAATGAGGTGCATATATGCTTTTAAAGTTGATTTCTTGCTTTTTGATCATTTATAAAAGCAGATGCAACCCATACTGATAAAAGAACTTGCAATAACAGGAAAGCAGTTTCAAAATGAGGTATAAAAGTTCATTGGTTAAATAGTTACAAGCAATGACTCATAAGACTGTCATGGACAGATAATTTTGTGCTTAAATAAAATGATGGCCTGGTGGGCCATGGATACAATGGCTTATAACACTACCACTCTCTTCTGATACCTTTGGCTTTTTGCTATAACCTGTTCTAAATTTCTCATTTCTTTCCCAATTTATTTCCCTTTATGAACCCAAGTAGAACTGACAGCATAAAAACTAGTCTAGAGTAGAACACAATATTAAGAATAGCAATTTTGCTTTCTCCTTTTGAGATGTTGTACCTTTTCAGGGCACTTGAATGTAGAAGCCCATGGGGTTTAGGCCCCTGTTTGAAGCAGAACATTTTGTCTGCCTTGCTGTGCATGCTTCCAGTGAAAACCACACCAGCCTAAACTGGGCAGTATTTTGGGTGCTTTTGCACTTCAGTAGCTGCAGTGATGACAGAAAAAATGTGCAGCAGAAGTGACAGCGAATTGAAATTAAAGGTATAATCAAAATAAACTCTTATTTTATTACCAACTGAGCTTTGACCTGAATGGAGTCCAGGCTACTGGTGCCTAAAAAGCAAGGAATTGCCTGATTATCAAGGCTGGTTTTCAGAATGGTCTAATGGTTTTCAGACTGTGACTATCCTCAGTCACTTCAGTGCATTTATCCTTTTACATTCTCTGGGACTCACTATAATATAATGTGTTAATAAAAATATACATAACAGATGATTTTTCCAAAGTGATTAAAAATTTAGCTACCTCAGGCAGGCCTAAGGTATTCAGCTCTATGTCTTATGAGCATCAGGCTGATTCTCATGCAGAAAGCGTTTTTCAGTTCTAGAGAAAAATCAACCTCAGTTTTATGCCTTAACTAGGATTTCATAAAAATGCTTGCACTTGCATATGCTATCTGTAAAACATACCTTAATGTTTTGAATCTTGACACTATGCACTTTTTGTTTAACTTGAACTTCTGTTTTTATAACTTTAGTTTAACTTAATCTTCTTTTTTATTTTTTCTGAACCGAGAACCTGCTATTCAATTTCTTAGCCAGAAATGTACGTTACATCACAAAATTTTTGTCATCTCTTTTACCACCTTCTTATACATGCACAAAAACCATGCAGACTGCAGGACTGGGTGGACTTAATGTCTAATCTGGAGAAAGAGTTTAGTGCCATGGCCACACCCTATGATACCATGAATATACTATATATGCACCATATTTGGCTGTGTGAGCAGTATGAAATGTTTACCACTCATTGTTACTTACTAAATGCCTCAGTTATGTCTCAGAAGTGCCAGAATTGTAGTTCTACTCCAAAAATTTATTACACAAATCTGACCCATCTTTCTAAGGTTTCTGTTGGTCCAATAAAAGACAGATACTCCAAACTCTTTGTAAAACTAAGACCTCCTTACTGAACATTACAGGTTCCAAAGTGTACTGAACATAAGATGCAAAAAGCACAATATTGTTAGTTTTTAAATCTTATTGGACATTCTTGTTTTAGCTCCTTATATCTGCAGATTTCTCTGACACGTTGAAAGCAGGGGTCTTGTATCAATAAAGCATTTGAAAGTATAGCCTGAACTAGGCTGTGAAGCAATATAACTTCAGTTGTTGACTAAGTCTTCAAGTTGGCTTTCCAATGTCTAATAGACTGTATGCTTGTAATGGTCAACAAAGTAAAGATGTGTTGCTTTTTAACAGGATTATAGAGTATATAAATGACTAATGATAATTTATATGAATTGTATAAATTATTGAAAAATGACATGGATGGAAGCTAGAATGTCACTATATTCCTTTCACTATATTCCACTCCTTTCTAAGAGCCGAGAAATTTGACTTTTGATATTTGAAGGTTCAGTTTCAATTTTCAATTTCAATTTTAAATTGAAATTTTGTATTTGCTAGAATAAAGATTCCTGATTATCCTCCATTGTACCACATCTTCTTTCCCCAAACTAACACTTAATTGTACAGATGACTGATCTAGTCCTGGTGAAACAAGTGGAAATATCTTGGACAAAGCCAAACACAAATATTGATGTGTTTTTGCGTCAATAATTGTGCTGTTCTGTAGAATCCTTCCTCTGTTTCCAGGTCCATTACTGATTCCAATTACTGCTTCTCTCTCTTGTCTGTCACCTAATCTCATCTCTGGTTGCACTCTGTGCTTTTCCACACTGCTGATCGCCTTATAACTTTAAAGATAAAGGTCAGGAGAGCTAGACTATTTCCCGCTGTCTCAAAAGCACCAACCTCTTAAAACTTTCCAATTTTCTGTGCTTCCTCCATATTTTTCACTCCATTGATTATAATGCCACTTTCAGAAATTTCCAAATGGAAAAAAAAGTGTTTCTTCTGAGGTTGTCCGAGATGTTCATGGATCAGTCAGTGTGTTAAGTGTAACAAAGTCACCTGCATAATGTGGCATGTGGGATCACTATATGAATGCAACATCTGTGATACGAAGGAGTACAAGCCAGCTTTTATGATACAAAACAAAGAACTGTAGTGTTTGAACACAGAAGAGTCTTCCTTATCAAAATTAATGCAGCTTTTACTTTTGCAGATAAAAGCATATTAGACATTCCTTAAAAAAAAATTCTGGAGTATTCCTTAAAATATTGCTGCTGTCTTATTGATGTTTCAGTATCAGTAGTTCTGTATAGAATCATAGAATCATAGACTTGTTTAGATTGTAAAAGACCTTTAAGATCATCTAGTCCAACCATTGACCCAACTCTACCAGGTCTACCACTAAACCATGTCTCTAAGCACCACATCTACACGGCTTTCAAACACATCTAGGGATGGTGACTCAACCACCTCCCTGGACAGCCTGTTCCAATGTTTGAGAACTCTTTCCGTGAAAAATTTTTTCCCAATGTCCAGCCTAAACCTCCCCTGGCACAACTTGAACCCGTCTCCTCTTGTCCTATCGCTAGTTACTTGGGAGAAGAGATCAGCGCCCATCTCACTACAACCTCCTTTCAGGTAGTCGTAAAGAGCAGTAAGGTCTCCCCTCAGCCTTCTCTTCTCCAGACTAAACAATCCTAATTCCTTCAGCTGCTCCTCATAAGACATGTTCTCCAGACCCCTCACCAGCTTTGCTGCCCTTCTCTGGACATGCTCCAGCACCTCAATGTCCCTCCTAGACTGGGGTGCCCAAAACTGAACACAGGACTCAAGCTGCGGCCTCACCAGTGCTGAGTACAGGGGCACGATCACTTCCCTACTCCTGCTGGCCACACTATTCTTGAGACAGGCCAAGATGCTATTGGCCTTCTTGGCTAGCTGGGCACACTGCTGGCTCATGTTTAGCCAGCTGTCCACCAGGACCCCCAGATCCTTTTCTGCCAGGCAGCTTTCCAGCTACTCCTCCCCAAGCCTGTAGCGTTGCCTGGGGTTGCTGTGACTGAAGTGCAGGACCCAGCACTTGGCCTTGTTAAACCTCGTGCAGTTGGCTTCAGCCCATCGATCCAGTCTGTCCATATCTCTCTGCAGAGCCTTCCTGCCCTCAAGCAGATCAACACTTCCTCTTAATTTGGTGTCATCTGCAAACTTACTGCCAGTGCCCTCAATCCCCTCATCCAGATCATCAATAAAGATATTAAACAAGGCTGGCCCCAAAACTGAGCCCTGAGGAACACCGCTTGAGACCTGCCGGCAGCTGGATTTAACGCCATTCACCACAACTCTCTGGGCTCGGCCATCCAGCCAGTTTTTAATCCAGCAAAGAGTACACCTGTCTAAGCCATGGGCTGCCAGCTTCTCTAGCAGAGTGCTGTGGGAGACTGTGTCAAAGGTCTTACTAAAGTCCAAGTAGACAATATCCACAGCCTTTCCTTCATCCACCAGGTGGGTCGCCTGGTTGTAAAAAGAGATCAGGTTGGTCAAACAGGATCTGCCTTTCATGAACCTATGCTGGCTGGGCCTGATCCCTTGGCTGTCCTTCACATGCCGCATGAGTGCACTCAGGATGAACTGTTCCATGATCTTTTCTGGCACTGAGGTCAGACTGACAGGCCTATAGTTGCCTGGATCCTCCCTCCGGCTCTTCTTGTAGATGGGTGTCACATTGGCAAGCCTCTGGTCATCTGGGACCTCCCCCGTAGACCATGACTGCTAATAAATGATGGAGAGTGTCTTGGCAAGCTCCTCTGCCAGCTCCCTCAGCACTCTCGCGTGGATCCCATCTGGGCCCATAGACCTGTGGCTGTCCAGTTGGTGTAGCAGGTCACTAACTGCTTCCTCTTGGATTATGTGGGGTTTATTCTGCTCTTCATCTCTGTCTTCCAGTTCAGGGGGCTGAGGATGACTGGTCTTACTATTAAAGACTGAGGCAAAGAAGGCATTAAGTACCTCAGCCTCCTCCTCCTCCTTGTTGACAATCTTCCTCCCCTCCACATCCAATAAGGGATGGAGATTCTCCCTGGCTCTCTTTTTGTTGTTAATGTATTTGTAAAAACCTTTTTGGTTATCTCTTACGACAGTGGCCAAGTTAAGTTCTAGCTGTTCTTTTGCCTTTCTGATGTTTTTTCTGCATGACCTAACTAGATCCCTATACTCTTCTTGCATTGCCTGCCCCTTCTTCCACAGGTGGTAAACTCTCCTTTTTTTCCTGAGTCCCAGCAAGAGTTCGCTGTTCAGCCAGGCCAGTCGTCTTCCCCGCTGGTTCATCTTACAACACATGGGGACAGCCTGCTCTTGCGCCTCTAAGACTTCTTGAAGAACGTCCAGCCTTCCTGGACCCCTTTGCCCTTCAGAACTGTCTCCCAAGGGACTCTCTTAACAAGTGTCCTGAACAGATTGAAGTCTGCCTTCCGGAAGTCCATGGTAGTGGTTTTGCTGATCCCCTTCCTTACTTCACCAAGAATTGAGAACTCTATCATTTCATGGTCGCTAAGCCCAAGACGGCCTCCGACCACCACATCATCCACCAGATCTTCTCTATTTGTGAGCAGGATGATAGATCAATATTGCTCTGCCTTTGTGTTTTATTGGCAAGCTCATAGTACACTAATACCTGTTGAAAAATATCTGTTTTCTTGATTATCTTTGTGTTTTCAACTTTATTATGCCATCCTGATTCTCAGATCTTCTGATGCATGTTCCATGTGCTAATAGCAAACATAAATATGAGCTAAAAAACACACTGAAGCTATGGACAAAATAAATACATAGCCCATTATGTCTGTCAGTTTCCAGTATGAATATGTCCATAAATTAATATTCAGTTTTGAGGGCAAGGGGTAAACTGAATAAAATAGGCAAAATTACTTTGACAGGAAATAATTTCCACAATTTATGGATAAAACCTTAGCACATCAAAATACATATCTTTGAGAGAGGGAGAAGAAATTATGTTGGAGAAGAAATTATGTTAGAGAAGAAGGAAGAATTTGTTTTGGATGTCAAGGGAGATGAGGTTAAAGGTCTTGCTAAAGTCAAAAGAAACAATATCCACTGCTCTCCCTTTGCCCACTAAGCCAGTTATCTCATCCTAGAAGAGTGATTGGTTGGGCATTTCTCTTTCATAAATCTATGCTGAGTAATCCCAATGACCAACTTGTGCTTGATATGGTTGGAAATGGCTTCCAGGAGGATTTGATCTATTACCTTTCAGGGGAATACAATGAGGCTGATTGGGCTGTAGTTCTCTGGATCTTCTTTCTTGCCCTTTTTGAAGACACAAGCGATGTTTGCTTTTTTTCTGTACTCAGGAACCTTCCCCCATCACCATGGCCTTTCAAAGATGATAATGAGCAGCCTCATGATGCCAATTCCCTTAGTACTCAAGGGTGCATCCTGTCAGGTCCCATGGACTTGTGCATGTCCAGTTCGTTTAAATGTTTCCTAAGTTGATCCTGCTCTACATTCTTCCAGACTTTCCCATGGGTCTGAGGGTCCTGGTATTCCTGAGGGCAATTCTTGCCAGAAAAATAAAGAGGCGAAGAAGACTTTCTGTAACTCAGTGTTTTCCATGCCCCTTGTCATCAGGGCTTCTGCCCCATTCAGCACTGGGACATTCCTAGCTATCCTTAGTTTTCCCTTTGATGCTGATATTCCCGTGGAAGCCCTCATTGTCTGTCCCCAAGCAGAGCTCCATTTGTTCCAGCTGCTCTCTGCTACAAAGGGCGACTCCTCCTCCTCCTCAGGTCTGTGTCCTTCCTGAGGAGCATGTATAAAACTACCCCACATTTCTTGTCAAAACAAAAGTTCAAGATTAGTTAGCCAGTCTAAAAGACAACCATGATGTGCAAGACTTCAATATGGCAAGGACAGCACAACTGCACCTGTGATAACAGCATTTGAATGTGTTGCTGCCTTCAGAATCAAAGCAGCTGTGTGTTTGTCCAGGTTTTTGTGTGAGTTTCCTACCTGGAAAGAAGTTAGTGACATCAAAACCGAATAGCATCTAAGTGTACTTTCTGGATTCATAGTAGGTAAACAAGCCTTTGATAAGGAACAGTCAATATAATGCTTTTTTAGACCCTGCATCACAAAGAAACAAACAAGGCATAGTCCCAGAAAACTGACTCAGCATCAAGAGTTGATTAGAAAGACATTAATTGCATTTACTCCGGTTTTCTCGCTATTCCTGTCATTCCTTTTCTACCGTTTCCTCCCCAAACTGTTGCTAGAGCGATACAGCATAGGTATGCATAATAGTATCATATATAAACACTCGCAGAAATATTCTTTTATTTCAATACTTGAATTATTTATATGTACTTGTATGAAAATGTGTTTTAGAGTCTTGAATAAAAGAAACTCACACCTTCCCAGCAGGAATGAGGTATGAGTCAGGTATGAACTGCACAGACCACCCAGCATTTCCAAATATCTATGAACTAATACAAAAGAAATGTTCTACCTAGTTTGCTTCGAACATGCTTTTAGCCTTAATCCTTTTGTTCTAATTGAGAAATGCATCAGAAATATACATATAACATTACACCCTCTCTAGTGAGCCATGTAATAGCACGTGTTCTGTAAAAGACCCTGCCATCCATGCTCTATTGTCTAATATAGAAAATGCTGTATATATTTAAGAACAATGCTTGCTGTTTTGAAAGAGGAACCATGAAGGTCTTTTAAATATTTTACACTATTATGCATTTTGCTAAGGAAACACTATATGAAAGGAATGATAGCAGTTTGAAAACTATGCATACTGTACAAGAACTATAATTTCAAATGGCAGAGGTGATAAATCCTTAGACAGGTGAACCGTCAGTGCTTCATTTAAGTCAAGTGAGTTCAATACACAGTACCTATGTCCAGAAATAAATTGTACAACTAGTTTACAAAAACTAATTACACAATTCCTTGACATGACGTAAGAATGCAGAATAATCTGAATGTGTTAATGTAGAAAAAAACTTGGGGAAAAAAGTGCAGTTTAAAAGCCAAGAAGGATGATTTGTGTGATACAGTATCTCTTTCCCATACCTGTACAGTTAATATAAACACTAACAAGTAAAAACATTTTAATGTGCTGTTCATATGTAGAAGCAGTGATTTCTGCTAATGATCTGTAATGATGAGACTTATAAAGGACTACGTCATATATGTGTTTCTTGTACTATTGTACTATTATTTATTTGCAACTAATTTTTTTAGGATATGCTTGATTTTGTTACCCAATTCATTTAACTTTGTAGGAAATTAAGTTTTCTTTCTATCTCTAATTTGCATTCTGTGTCTGTCTTTAGCTAGATTACAATTCCCAAGGGAAGTTTGATGTTAACAGTGTAAGGCATTTCACAACATAATGCAGGACTTCGGGAAGACTCCCACTGACTGTTGGGAAAGTCAAATATCAGAATCATAATGACACCTAGCCAGCTAATGGCCAAGAATGAAACCCAGTGCTGGACCTGTGGTGATTTCTTTGGTTCTCAGGTAGCAGCATGAGTCAGAAACAGTGGCATCTGAAGGCACAGCAGCAGCGCTACCAGACTGGATGTTTTCTCAGCAAATACTAAAAAAGGGTTACTGGTGCTGCCACTGAGTTCACTCTGACTCAGTGCTGCAGTATCAATTACCTTGTAATGGGAAAAGGTTGCAGCAGAAAACACATAGACACATGTGCTGCTGTTTAAAAATCTCATTTACTAAACCCAATTATACAGTAAAAGATAATAGGATTGCTGAGAACGCAGTAACAAAATGTAGTAAACAGCTACTCAGAAACTTTCACTTTACCACTCTACCAAAGGGACAGGAATTTGTTGGGGCTTAATTAGTGGTAATCTGGAGCAATGTCCTTATCTGTGGGTCACAATACTGCAGCAATTCCTGTATACCTGTTCTTCCTTTGTTCCCGTTCTTATAGGGGCTGTGACGGTCTTTTACCCCTTTTTGTTGTCTTCTCTGTGTTTTCACCATATACAATAAGTTGTATATATATTCCATTTTGCCTCTGTCATGTCCTGAAATCATTCTACCCCACTCTCAAAGTTGCATTTCTTCAGTAAGCAGTAACAGAGTGTGTGGTGTCAGGCACACTTTAAATGTTTTCTTTAGCACCATCTGAACTGGTGATCTATTGCATGGTGGCTTGCAATAGAAGAGCATGGGAATTGATAACCCATTTCAGTATGGGTTATTCAGGATGTCAGTAAGCTGCAGAGGGTCCAGCAAGTACTACCAAGATGGTCAGAGCCCAGAGCATACAAGTTATGAGGAGTGGTTGACAGAGCTGGGCTTGTTTAGTCTGGAAAACAGGAGTCTAAGTGGTAAGCAAACTCACAGCAGTCTACAACTGCTTGAAGGGGAGTTGCAAAGAAACACTTCTTGGTTATGGCAGGCTATATAATGGACAACAACCACAAGTTGCAAATTGAGTAACTTAGACTGGACATTTCTTCAGTCACCCAGAGCAGCGGTAGAATCTCCATCCTTGGGTGTTTTCAAGACTTGGCTACGCAAAGCCACAGCTAACCTGGTGTAGTTTGGTGTTAATCTTGCTTTTAGCAGAAGGTTGGACTACAGGCTTCCATAGGTCCCATCTTACCATCTCTTCTGGGCTTCTGTGGGCTAGGGCAGGCTTTTCCAGCTTCTACTCCTTGTTCTGTGACATAAAAGGCACTTTCTTTAGGACTTCCCAGAAGCATTGGTCTCTGTTTTCTTAGTATTGTGGAGTTGGTTTTGATAATCATTGCTTAGAGAGCGGATATGGAAACTGCTACGTTCCCTTCATCAGTTTGGAAGTTATTTGGTATAAATGAAAATATACAGATGTTATTTTCTTGTCAGATGTGAACACAAGGTGACCTTGCTGTTAGGCGTTGAATTTCTGGATCCATGAAATAAAAAGCTAATCCTCATCACTCTACCATAATTAACTTTCTCCTGGATCCTTTCAATGATGTATACTTCTTAAAGTGTACCTGAGTTGTTTGTAGTCCACCCTATTTATGCTTTTCACTGTGACTGAACTAATGTGTTAGAAAGCCAGCTTTTTGGAGAGGGACTATCAGCATGGAAACAAAAGAGAAAAAAGCAATAAATAAAAGGGATGGCAATTCTCCAATATCTTGTCAGAGCCTCCGAAATTACAAGCAGTTAGGATTTCACCCCAGGAAATTTGAGGTATACAAGAAAATGCAAGGAGATATTAAGGTTATTCTGTTAAAATAAGCATTTTCAATGAGTGTCTTTTCACTGGGAATCACTTAGAGCTGTGAAAGAAAACATTAGGTATCAACTCATGTTCCACATGCTGGAAGGTGAGTTTGTGATTTCAAGGCATGCTAGACTGCTTTGAAGGGATTTTTATTTTCTTCCTTTCATCTAGTATCATACCATACTTTTTCAAAATTTCAAAATTTTCACTTTTTAGTTAGCGTGTAAAGGAGAAAGGATAATGCCTGAACTGTTTGTTGATTGACTGTTGAAAGCATGTACTTTTGAAGCAACTGCATGAATGTGGAGAATCCAGAAGTGGGTCATATTCTACTAGGACATGAAATACTTCGGGGGAAAAAAAAGGCAAATACAGAAACCATGGTCTTTAGCACTCCTATTATAGTTTGGGGTCCTTTATGACATCACCTAAGAACAGAATGGTATTTCTTTAAAGGTCAGAATCATGACCATACTCCAGAAGATGGCACTGCAGTTTTGATTACATTTTTTGCAAGTTGCAGTGGCACAGACTCAGATAACTTAAAATGTTTATGTGGTTCCTACTTTCCAGATGTCTCCCAACTGTATCTACTGTATAAATTTAACATAAAAAGGTGACAATTCATTTACAATTGCCACACCCATAATAATACCACTACAAACCTGCTTTTTTTCAGAATATTGGTGTTTAAGTCTGGCACATACAATCTGAAGAGAAGTATTTTGAGACCCAGAGCCACCCCTGTAACTGTTTTTCACCATTGCCATAAATATTCTGTGCACAAGAGATACCTGTGCAAGACCAATATATAAAAAAATATATCAGATGAGCCACTATGTCAACAGATAAGGGGTTTAAGAAGGTGATGAAGAATCTAAATGTGTCTTCTGTTATTGGCCTTTTAGGTAGAAAGTGATATGTAACTAAGTGAGTTATGCACATATTAGCTAATGTCAATTACATTCCCAAAATGTCACATTCATATTTTGCCACATGAAAAATCACTATATCAAAAGTGCAGGAATTTGGGCAAAGAGGAGAAATGGGGTTCAAAACATAGCACAGAGCTAGTTATATTTCATCAGCAGCACTTTCCCATTTCTGATGACTGTATGGAGATGCTAGGGCAAAACAGTTTTCTAAAAGTCTGTGCTTTGTTCATGAATACTGTAGTGTACCCCAAAAATTTCTCAGCATCTCTGATGTGTCTCTAAAAATGCGTACACAGTTTTAGTTGGACCTCTAATTACAGCAGAGGCAAATTTTTGCCAGGAGCCCAAACACATGTGGAACAAAGGAAGATTGGTCAAAATCTACCTTCAGGACATTCTTTCTTTCTTTTTCAACTTTTTTTTTTTTTTTAAAGTTAAACTGGTTTTTATGCTTTATTCCTCCGGCTGCCCTTTCCTTCCAAAAGTGTGTTCTCTCTTCACTGAAGAATTGTTATACGTATTAGAAAAGGTTTTATAAAAAGTCTTCAAACAGGCCAGAATGTGTCAGGTGCACAAGATTATCAGCAAATGATACTGGCAGGTGATCCAGAATGATTTCATGGGCCTACGGATCTGAAAATGTTAGACTTATTTAATATAACTTGCACTTCAGCAATGTACGAAGTTAATCTTATTGTTTGCAGCTGTGTTTTCTAGAACAAAAACTGTTCTCTCCAGTGCATGTTAGCAGTTCCACTACTGCTTATCTGTAGCCCTGTGAGACCTCTGAGGGCCATCAATTCAAACCTCCAAGCAGAGCTAACTCCGAAGATAGATCAGGTCGCTTATGGCCTTGTCCAGGAGAGTTTTGAAAATCCTCAAGGAGGGGGATTCTACAGCCTCTAGAGGCAGTCTTTTCCAGTGCTTAACCACACTTATTTCCAATTTAAGTTCTTCATTTGTAACTCTTGGCTTGTCCTGTCTTTGTGTACTTCTGATAAAAATCCGGCTTCATCTTCTGTACAGCTGCCATCAACCTTCTCTTCTCCAGGCTGACGAAATCCATTTCTATTAGCCTCTTCTCATAAGACTGTCAGTGGAATATTTTCACTGAATTATCAGTGATGTTTAATTTGAAGTATATCAAGCAAAGGTCTTCATTGTTCACAGTTATCTCCACACAGAGTTCTTCAGAAAAAAAAAATTGGAATCTTGTAGGAAGAAATCATGTTAATAGATCATATTTTATTTTAAAAAAGACTAAATGGAAAGCTAAGAATGCAATTATCTCAGAAACAACCTGCACAGTCTGCCTGGGGAATGCTGGTGATGTAGCTTTGCCAGTCATGAAACATGCATAATAGCAGCATGTGATGTTGTGCATGTTCTTTGAAAATAAGTTTGATGACAGAAAAGATAATTGCAGTAATGACAAAAGAATTTTAGAATAAAAACTTAACCAGAATTCAGAACTAACAGGAAAGAGAAAACACAGATAAAAAACCAAGGCAAAACAAAGAGCCAAGCCAAAACCACCAAAGAACATCACACCCAGAAATTTAAGGTACATAAACTTTTGTTTTATGAGTGGATAAGAACAGTAAGCATTAAGAGTTTCATGTTTTCCTCATCCAGTTTATGGTATGCTTTCTATTACAATTAAAAGGTGCTTGAATGATATTTCTATGATTAAAAACTTAAGGTCATTTCCCAGTCTAATTATGTATGTTCCACTATAGTTAATTTTAGAAGATTCTGGCTCTTTGTGTGATAAAACCTCTGAGAGCTCTCTGGTAAGATCATAATTGGAAAAATCTTTCTTTTAATCCCTTGAAATTTAGTTTTTCAGATTGCCTCTATTCTCCCAAACTCATTTTTAAACACAAATGTAAGAGGAAAAAAACCACTATCAGTTAGCGGTCTGGTCCCTGCATCAAATGAATTGCAGTCAGTGCAGCTGAGACAGCGGCCTGCTGTGAGCAGTTCTGAGCAGCTTTCAAATGTGGTAGAAAAAACAATGACCAATGGGGAACGTATGAAAACAAAAAAACCCTGTATCTTTGCACTGGTGTTTGATAGTGTTTTCCACAGTTTTCCTACTGTTTCTAGTGGAACCTGCAGGAAAAAAAACCAAAATAAAACTACCCCCCACTTCCGCCCCCCCTCCCCCCCAAAAAAAAAAGAAATCTGAAGAAGTTAACGGAAGGAGGATTTTGTTGCTGTTTTGAGAGCATTCCTGTTTGGCACTAAGAAGCTAATGGGCTTACTGAAAAGGGTTTGGAGCATTCAGTGTCCGTAATGCCAACAGGAGTATTTACAGCATTATTAAGTTACTTGAATGCTCACTTTTAGCAGATTGTGCTTAGCCATGGCTAGAAAAGGGGGGAAATGTATAGTATATTCTGTGGCCTTGTCTATAAGCCCTGTGGCACAGCTGGAGCAGAATTACTCCAGATGAAAAAAGAAATACATACTGGATACATACACAGTTCACTCTGAAACAAGAAGTTAGATGAAGAGTAAGAGGGAGTGTTGTTTTGTTCCCACTACAAACAACCGCATGCCATTTTTGTGCACTAAAACTGGCACCAATAAAACTGCACTGCCACTAACTGAAGAATACCCACCTCCAGAACAGAAAAAAACTTATCCATAAGCATGTTCCTCATGTGGTGAACTTTCGTGACTCTGGCTCCATCCAGCCCGTTGCGTACAGACAGCTGCGTACAAAGCTCCTTCGCTGTTGCTTATATGGGTTCTATATGCCCAGAACATTCCTGGAGGAGAAGAGAAACCAGAAATTAACACCCTGAAGAGAGACCTAATCTCAGTGCCATTGATAAAAACAAGGACTGACTGCATAGGCATCAGATGAATGCTGAACGGTTGTGTAAGGTCAAGATTGACTCCTTTGTGTCTTTTGAAATTCCCCAATATGAAGTAGCACCAGTTTATTGTTGCCTGCTTCCTCGGTGACTTCATATTAAAGCTTATGTCAACTTCATTTTGAAGCTTATGTTCTCTTAGATGTGGTTTCTAGAAGTAATGTCTCTCACCCCAGTTTTATGCCTGCCAGCAATTTCCCCAGGAGTTAAATGTTTTGTATGCCATACAGCAGCAGCTTTTCTGTATTTTGTTCATACATTATGCATATGGGTACACAGGTGAATTTGTATTTATGCATGTATGCTCAAGGAGGGGTAAAAGAAAGAGAAAAGAAAATCTTTCTCCTCTTGCTTCAGTGATATTCCCACAGAAGATCTCAGAACTTTTTTCTCACAGGTTCTGATGAGACCAATTAAGAGTCCTAAGAGAAGCCATAGTGTCAAAATGTCCGGTTCTCTCTACATTTGGTACCCAAAAGAACAGAGATGAATGTAGGTTTTAGTCTGTAGCTTCTAGAATTTAACCTCTCGGTTTTGTCTCTGTAGCTCAATGAAAATTATTTAGCAAAACACATCTGAAATTTTTCTAGAGTCTGCCCTACAAGCTACAGGGAAATGGGATGTCAGGGTGGTTTCCAATACTCTTAATAATGCTGGAAGCATATACTGAGAAATTTGAGAAGCTGAAGGCTGTGCTAAAACAGTTATTCCAATCAGTGTAAACCATATCAAAATTGAGCTAATACTAATTTTCCTGGATATGAGTTCAGAGTTAGGTCATACTCCAGCAGGTGGAAATTCAAAGTGATGTCACTGAAATCAGATGTTCAGAGTTATTACCCATGCAACAGTCCTGGTTCATCAAGTTTTCCCCAGAAAACGACCTTGTGTCTCCTTTAACTCTTTCTATCTTTCAGTTTCTATATTCTTTTTTAAAAAAAGCAGTCCCCAAACTGTCTCAGATGCTGATTTCCTGACCCCGTGTGACAAGACACCTTCCCTTGTCTCCCAAGGGCACCCAAACTGGCTTTTAGCGAATCAAAATAATTTACAAATCAAAATACATCAACTTAAGGAAAACTGCTATTGACTTCATTCTACTAAGATATTTCTTGTGTCTTCATGTCATCTTGTTGGTACATCAAGAATCACTAACATTAACACACTCATAATAGTGTTAGAGAATAAAATTTAATTCAGGAGAGGTACACAGAGTTGTTACATGTGCTTGAATGGAAATTAATGGAGTGAGATCATACCCAAACCTGTATGCAGATCTGAACATCAGAACAGTTACATGACAACCTTTGGAATAAGTGTGTGCCAGTCTGTGAATTTCATTTTGTTTTGTGAATCTCATTTATTACTTTGACCTGCACTGTGAGCTGAAACTCTCTTTGTTTCTGATTATACTTTGTGTTGTGTGATGAAGGCAGGTCTAGACTGGAAAGCGTGTATCTTCACCGTGATGTACAACACGGCTGGGGAATGCCTGGGTGTTTCTCACCATACACAGAGACATAGTCAAGTCAACCAGGCATTTCTCAGGGCTCTGCTTGTTGATAAGGGAAAAAGCCAAGAGATGCTTTGCCATTTCTAAAAGTACATCAACAAAAAACGTAGAATTCAGAACTATCAGGCATTACCAGGACTGAAAGAAGGAAGGAATTGCATTCAGGTGCCTGTGTTTTGGCAACATTTGCAAATCTTTCATGCTGACAGAGGTATGTTTTTCTTTGTGGGGAAAGAAAATTAAAAAATGCTTACTCCTTACTTTAAGTTCTTGTTTCCAAACACGTAACCCATACTTCAGAGTTACCTGGAGAGTGGCAGGAGGCCTGGGAGGTACAGCTCAGCCCCCAGTGATGAGTGGCACTTCGAATTTGGAGTCTGATGTCTCAAATACAGAAATGCAGGTGAGGAACTGCATTTTAGAGGAATGACCAGAGACAAAATCAATGACTGGTTCTATCACAGGCCCAGGTAGGACATAAGATCTAAAAGTTTGCACTGGATAAAAGAGTGTGCTATGACAGACTGCAGTAACTTAGCAGGAGCTGTAAAAGCTGGAGAGCTTTGTTTTATTTAGGGAGTAGATGCTAGTTCCATTCGTTACAAAGATTAGGTGGATGGAAAAGACAAATCCTGCGAGAGATGAGGAGAATTCATGTGCAGTATTTTGGATTCATCTCCGAAAATAAGTGCACTTCTGATTGCTTTTCACTTTTATATTTCTGTCTACAGTGAACTTCTTCTGTAATTTCTGCTATCTTTTCCCAGTTTTTGCATTCTTTTTAGTATAATCCTAGAATACTTTTAGGTAGAGCAAAATAAGTTATCCAATTTATGTATGAAAAAATTTATATTTCATCTGTTTTAGTGGATGTCTCCTATATATCTTCAAAAATAAATCCTTTTCACTTATACTGAATATTAAAAACACTTAGCTCAAAATTTCTACATGAAGCTGTTAAGGCACTGGGACACTGGAACCCCTCAGAGCTTTCCTTGAACTTGTTGCTCTGTCTTGTGAGAATAAATATTTCTCACTGAACTGATGTGGAGAAGGAACTCATAGAGACACCACAGTTTTGGAAATATGAGAGAAGATGTAATCTTTAATTTAAATGATACTAGTTACCTTCCTTGTGGAAATGTAGATTGACTGGAAAGTTGAGAAGAGCAAAGCATGGAATCCATTCCTGTGGCAGAAAACTGGGCAGGGGAGAGGACTGGAGGAAAGCACAAAAGTCTCTGCCCTGCTCCTCACTTAGCTTTTTACAAATTAAGTGATCTAATCATGTGGTGGATCACATGGTTTTCTCAATGAGTGTCTCCAGATCATTACTCTAGAAGAAGCTGATGAAGCATCCTGGCTGAACAGGCAAGGGTTCTGGTTTGAAAGGAGCTGAGGGGCACAAAATTGTTCCAAAGGCTGCAGCAAAATTCTAAAGCAGTTTTTTGATGGCATTTCATGCTTTTCTGAGAGTGGGACTGAGACAGTTTCTGGCAAGTGCTTCCATGGCTATTTCACATTCTCTTTCACAGCCATTGCAGCTGCAAAAAGGAAGAATAAGTAGTTGACTTGCGTGCCTGGTAGTTTGTAGGAGTGTGTACTCTTTGAATCTCCTGTCACGTTAGTCATTATTGAAAATGTTAGTCTTGATTTCTGCTTATGTCATCTTCCCCATAACTTAAGTATTAGCAGAAAGAGAGGGCCTAAAATTCCAGTTGTATGCAGACCCCAGTTCAGCCTTACTTTAGCTAGAAGGCACCATTACGATGCAGAAGTTATTCCATAGCTAACTTTTTTTTCTCTTTACAGCAATAAATGTTCTCCTCCTCCAGCAAGGCACTGCAAAAACCAGAAGTTGCAGGCAAAATCACTGGCTACCACAGCTGCCATCAATGGCCACAGAAACTCTACCACCTGTTAGAAAAACCTCAGAGTTGTTCCTGTGGAAAGGCATGATCTTTCACAAGACACTGGCAGAGGAGAGAGCAAAGAGGAAAAGCAGATTTATCCTGGAAACAATATAGAATCTTTTCTGAGGAATAAGATTAAAAGTGGAAATAACAGGATTGTTTCTGGAAGGATGGGAGAAGAGGAAAGGGAAAGATTTTAGAAAAAGAATCTTTTGTGTACTGCTGACTTGGGCCAGTTCATCCTCTGGTCTTTCATGCCATGGAAAATATAAAAGACAAAAGCAAGCCTCTTACACGCATTGCGATAACAATGATTTTTTTTTCTTTTTTTAATAATGAGGTTTTTTTATCTTGACTTGCTCTTCTTTCTCATCTATTTCAGTGTATATGTCATTATAGCATCATTCCCACTATCTCAGAAAGGTCATGATCGCAAGAAGGAAATTATGTTGTGATAGTAGATATATGTTTCTTTGAAGTAAATGTCAGTCTTAGAAAAGAAGACATATTAGAGAATGACTGGATTTAAACTGATGAGTGACTTAATACTCTTTTCAAGGTTGTCATTAGAAGCAGATCAGTAGTGATCAAATGATTGTTGTGTAGGACATTTGGAAAAGAAAAATGTAATAAACCATTCTATTTTACAATCTTAAAAAACGGGTTAACAGCTTTACCATATTAAACATAATGTTAATAAATTTTTCTTCTGCCTTAGTCAGCTCTGTCAAATCATCAAACATAACCCATTTTTCTTCCAACACTAGAACTGCACTGAACTGCCATTTTGATAAAGCTTTTCTTATTAACACCATCTGAATTAATATCTTCTTAGGATAAAACTGAGTTTCAAGTAAATGGTTCAGAAGTTTGTGCTTTTAAAAATTACATGAACTGTGATTTTGTAAAAATTAGCTTTCTGAAAGCATTCCTGTCTTTAGAAATTTTTTCAAGGAAATAAGTACATCTGATGAGAAAGGAGTGGATCAGCTCAGTTTTAAGCAATTACCCATCTGCTCAGAGATGTAGTAACAATCTCTAAAACTGAAGCTTAAATTTTGAGGCATTTTATGTAAGTGTTTTTAGTATTTTGATCTTTGACAACTTAAAGGTTAATTTCAATAAGTATTCCTTCTCAAAGCTAATCAAATACCATTTTTAAGTAACCAGGGGAAATGCTAAAGCACTTTATTTTCCTTTTTATGAGAAAAATGGAATTAAATTTAATTTTTCAATCCCCGGTGACTCATTCTCTGATGTGAAGTAAATTGATATGATTTGTAAGTGAGAATTGTATTGATATTGAGGGCTTCTCCCTTTTAGTGGAGAATATATATGAAACTGCTCTTATATGAATGGTGGCAAAAACATGTCTTGATAACGAGTAGCGTAAAATATGATTTACCTAATCCATTTTAACGTTTACTAATTCCTGATGGGATTATAAGGAAATGTTTGGAACTAGAGCTGTAAAAGAAACAATTTTTACCATTTTACATAACTTTACTGAAGTTTCAAGGATTTTCCCATTGTGGAGTAAGCTAGACCAAAACCTGGTGAGGACTACAAAAATGAGAGTGACAACACAGAAGACCCAATGTGCTTCAGGAGAGAAGTTTCACTTGGAACATGATCTGCTGGTTCAGATTTCTGTTTTGCCAAATTCAGCCTTTAGTCTGAACTCCAGGTATTCCTCTTCTCCTGAAAAAGACTCAATCATGTAGGTATTGGCTAGCCAGGGACATCTGTTTTCTAGTATTTTTTATGTCTTTCTATTTTTTTCTTTTTTTAACATTAAATATAATGATAACCAAAGCAGAGAGTCTGATCTAGTTCTGTTTTGATTCAAGTGAATGATCTGAAACGTAAATTGTACAATCTTGCCCAATTTCTGATGGGTCAGTATTTTCCAATCTGTGAGAAAAAGAAAATTTTTTTGAAAAATTCCCACCTGGTTCTCTATAAAACTGATTTTTGATGAGTTAGAGCATGATAACTTTATGATTTTTGCTCAGAACATTATGTTGTTATACTTTGTTAGGGTTTTAACATGTAACACTTATGGACATACCCTCTTGGACTGCAATCTCAGGTTGAATATAACCAAGATCAAATGAACCCATTAAGGCAAACTTGGGTGTTACAGGAAATGATTCCCATACGTCCTTGAGCCTGCTAAAATAGCCTCAGTGCTGTTAATGAAATGTTCACTGTAGTTAGAGTACTAAAAGCTAAGCCTTTTTCTAGTTAGTCTTTGCAAAGATCCTTTCTTAAAAATTACCTATAATTCTTATGGAAAGGAATACCATACTCTGCAAAAATGGCAGCATTTTGTTGATAAATGAAAGGATCTATGCAAAAAACCATGTAAAGCATTTTGGGATACTTAAAGATGAAAGCTACTCAGTATATATGAGTTAGCAACAGTAGCTGCATCTAAAGGCTTCCACGGAACACTGGTATTGTGGTTCCCTGAGGAGTCTGCCAGTGAACATACGTACCACCAGTTAAGGTTTAGAAACGACCTAGAGTAAAGGGTACATTTTATTTCCCCACCAAATGTTAATTTTTATGCCTTTGCAAATACTTTTTTTTTTCAGTCTTGAGGATAGACTCTATCCTTGAAATGATATGAGGTTTAATTGTCAAATAGCAGTCTTGGTTGGAACTAAGATTGTATTTATGGTCATATGTGCCACACGAAGTTAAACATTTCAGGAGACAGAATATTGTTATACAAATAAATTATTCTCCTACTGAATTTTATTTTCTCTTTCATTTCGAATCATCATAGATGAATGGAAGTCCTTCTTTACAGTGGCCACCTCTACCTCTAAGTATTTCACAGTGTTTTAGGAATGAACAGCTGAAAACCTAGGCTATTTTGATTTCTACCATGAGGTGCTTAACCCTGCCCAGGCACTACGTAAGCAGCTTGAGTGCCAAACACAGCGCTCTGAATTCTTGAGAGCCACAGGATTCAGTACTTTCTTTGTTGATATCTGTCTTTTGTCCTGCAAGACTGCACAAGTTGGAAAAGAGGGAAGTTCTCTTAGCTGCTGCTCCTGAGGAAGGTCTTTTTACTAAGAAATATGTTTTGGGAGGAGAAAATGATCTCTTGGAAAGAAAGGGACACCCAACTACCTTTTGTCAAAACTGGTGGAAAACTGGCTGCTTCTTTTAGCAGCATACATGCTGTGAATAGGTGGGTATTAGACTTGGAATTAAATTTCTGTTATGAATACTTAGCATTGTATTTTATGCATTCAGATTATCAGGGTTTGTTGATCACGGTTGCTTGTGTTTATAATCTTGTCCTTATGGCACTAGTGTGGCTGGAGCACAACTGGCCACAGCTGAGCCTTGTGACTCAGTAGACAGCTGATATTAGATTTTGCTGTTATGCTAGCTGTGGTGTCACTGATGTTGAATAAATGAATTCATGAAATATAAATACATAAGATTTATCATATAAATACTATTTATAACACAATGTAATTATTAACAAAATAATCCACATTCCACAAGAACTCTTTTTCTCATAGTCACTTTGCTATACATTTTTGAGGAACACATTTTTCTTCAACAGTCTTGTAGAAATCTGATTTACTATAATTTTAAGTAAAACCTGTCAAAGAATTTTTAGCAAACCCCAAATTTAAAAAGACACACAAAAATCTAGTGTCCCTACCATAGTTCTAATGAGTTCCCTAGCAACTGAAGACATGGATACTTCAATAGCATTTTAAAAACATATAATTTCAAGTCATTTTCATTATACATATATTCTCTTACATGTAGAGTTTGGGAAGCCCAGTCCAAAACAACCCAGTACATCTCCCCAGACAACACCAAATGCTGTTGTATGTTTTCAGCATATAACTACGTAACATTAAAAAAAAATTGTAAGAAGCATAAAATACATTTAATTTAATATCAGATTTTAATATGAGTCTGTGCTGATTTAGTTAGTGAGCTGTACATTTAACTAGTTAAAACAAATTCCAGATTTGAAATATGCCTAAAGCTACATCACTTTTTTCTGATAGTGACAGAACACCAGACATATTAACGGTATTTACCAGAAATCATGGGTGCAGCATGCTGCAGATTAAACTGGAAATTGATCCTGAGCAAAAATCAAATGGCTCTTGAGGATAAAAGATAAATTATCAAAGAGATCTGTAAATCCTTAGCCTTCAAACTTCCACCTGCATTATTTCAGGATAATTTTTAAGTCTGAACTTTGTGTGTCCAACTTGGGGGACATTTACTTGTCTTCTTGTAAAGATATTTCACAGGGAAATATACAGAAAATTTTCCTTTCTTCCTTCAATAATTTTGAAATAGATCTGCCAAAGATTTGAGTCATAGCTAAAATACGGTCAGCTGCTTTTTCTTCACTTCCCGTGCAAAGTACAGTGACCCAGCTCACAGACAACACTCACAAGGGACTCATCTTCTGGAAAGAAAAAGTCAAGGTTCATGTTACAAAGATGGACTTCTACTAGCATCTGCAGCATACAGTGCTACCAATAGAGAAAATAAATGGTAGTTTCTTTTTCAACCTTCTCGGTAGGAAGTCTTGATCACCCCGTGATTTCTTTAAGCACCCATCCTTTTATTCCTCCCTGGCACACAGGAGGAGGTTTGAAGACAAAAAGATCTGACTCTCACAAGAAAAAAGAGTTTACAAAGGGGGGTACCAAATTTGCAGATTTTTTTGTTTTAATATACTTATTTACATAGACTTGGTTCTTGGCATCAGCCAGATTTTTAGTTCTGTACTATTCGTCTTGATTAGGTTAATACAGATATAAATGTAAATTTCATTTTCTCTTTTTGAAGGACACCTTGTAATGAGATTATCCATAAACTGATCTTTGCTATCTGTCTGCCCCTGTTAGCTTCTCATTGCCAGGTGCCAAATAAATGCATGTATTATCTTTTGAATTTGTGTCAGTGTGAACTCATGAACGCTGTTCGCCTAATAATTTTATTCTTAAAGTGGTAGCCTCCTCCACCATTTAGCACTTAGTTTTTACTTAAAGTAATATTCACTATTACCTTGGGGTTTTTTTAATGAGAAATGATAAAAAATGAGAGCTGGGCTGATGTGCCCATCTTTTGATAACAATTCTTATATTTATGACTTCATAGAAATAACCAGCACTTATAAATAACCAGGCATTAGAAGAAATTGGCTTTAAAAAAGTGTGTGGTAGAGAAGTCACATAAAGCCATTACTTCCCAGGTCAGAACGGTTCATTTGTCCTGCCAATATTGATTGTGCCCCTGTGTGGATGAGCTTCTGCTTCCCTTCTCTCATCTTGAGCGACCTCATAATCCAAGCTGGGGCAACCCTGGACAGGGCTTGGACATGGAAGTCTCCCCTTTGGATGTTCCTCAAAAGGGAAAAACAACAACAACAGAAAAAAGTTAATGAATAATCTTTAGTAGAATTGGAGACACAATTCAATGCATGGTTGTCTGTATTTGTCCCCACTGCAGGCACCTATGTTCCACAGCCACAAACTTCTCACCTATGGAGGTGCCTCTCTTTCACAGATGACATCCTGGAAGGATGGCTTGGAGGCAGACTTCAGACAAGATGGTTCAGCAGATGAGACTTGGAGAAGGAGTGGGTGGGTGGGAGGTATAACAGGGAGGAAAAGCACAGGGGAAAAGCCTAGAGGCAGATTGCCGTCCTTGCTGTGGTATCCTCTGGGCAGGCTGCAGACCCGCCTGTCATGGGGCATTACCGGGATTGCTGTGAGCACCACCAGGTGCTTCCCTCTGCCTTTCCTATGTGCAGGCACCAGGCACGCTTCCTACCTGAGGAATGTTACTCTGCTGCCACAGTTCTCTGTAGGAGCTGTGGGTCTTGTCAGGTCCTGAAGTGGCATAGAAATGCCATTATCAGCAATGTAGTGGCAGAACTGTCACTTATCAAACAGTTAACCTAGAACATACTAGCTGCTTCTGATCTCTCAACCATTTTCCTAGGGTACCTTAGCTCTTTGTAGATTTTGCTTTTTGTACTAGGATTTGTTGAGTTTGTTATAGTGATATGGGAAATATTTCTCATTTCTTATGTGTGGATGACATGTTCTCTGGGCTTTCTTACTGTATTGTTCCCTACAAACTCTGGGGGAAGGAGGAGGCGGAGAACTAGAGACCTAGATGGCCTTTGATAATTATGTGATTCAATATACAATGAATGACACAGTTTTGAGGGAAGTTTTTGAGAAAAATAATGTGTGCTAGCATTTATTATATTTTCAAGTGTGGTTTTGTGACAGCACTTCAAGCCGAGTCTCTCTAAACTCTTCTTTTACAGTGTGCACATCAAAACACTGAAGAGGTTTTGAAACTCAGGGGTTACTCAGCAGCAGACCATGGAGTTTTCTAAAATAGAGAAAACACAAAGTCAGTTGAAGGAGACAAAAAAAAAAAAAGCATCACAGACAAATCTGTCTGCATTGTCTTTTCAGGACATATCCCACCTCCTGGATTTGTGTTTAAATTGTTAAATAAGTGTCTTTCTAGGCAGCAGCAGAACGCAGACAGTCTCTTTGCAGGAATTCTGTCCTTCCACCCCTTTGGAGGTCTCACAGTGTGTCTGGTCCTTTCTCCTTTGAAGCAATCCATATCTGTTGCTCTGTGAACTCCGCTCCTGGGAGCTCTCATTTTCTCTCTGCACTCTAAAAGCTTCTGTTTGCTGAAGGGCATTTGTATGTCCCCAGGGAAAACATGGTTTCCCTTCCTTTCTGAAAGGTCCACCTGTCCCAAAGCATAGTAGTAAATTCTGTAAGAGCTGCAACTTTCCCTGTGCTACCCTGTCACAGTCTTTCAATGAAATGTAACAAACTGTTATGTAAGTGCTGTCTTTCAAAAAATAGTCAACATTTTTATGAATCCGGTGCAAAATGTATACACATGAGTAGATGATGATTCCTTGAGTAATTATGAACCATATTTTTCTGCTTTTATTTACCAGTTAATTTTTCGTTTGTTCAACCTTTTCTCATGACAGCTTTATAGAAATTTGGTATTGTGAACTGGTTTGGGAACAAAGCAAGATTTGAATTAAAAGTATGTTATAACACATCGCTTCAGAGCTGCTCACAAGTGTCCCTTAGAGCCTCTGAATTGCTAACATGAACATTATGTGGAATTGCACAGCCAACGTGCTTTTTTCTGAAAGCAGCTATTTTCTTTATGCATTTGCTATAGGGTTTCTGCTTTTGACTCAGCAATATCTGTAATATCTATAAGCTGTATTTAATAGTCCTTTAATCACTGAAGCTGAAGTTATACTCTCTCATTAATGACTTCTGCTGGATGGCTTTCTAGAATTATAGAATCGTTTAGGTTGGAAAAGACGCTTAAGATCATCAAGTCCAACCGTTAACCTAATGCTGCCAAGTCCACCACTAAACCATGTCTCTGAGTGCCATATCTAAATGTCTTTTAAATACCTCCAGGGATGATGATTCAACCATTTCCCTGGGCAGCCTGTTCCAATGTTTGATAATCCTTTTGGTGAAGAAATTTTTCCTAATATCCATCCTAAACCTCCCCTGGCACAACTTGAGGCCATTTCCTTTCATCCTACCGCTTGTTCCTTGGGAGAAGAGACCGACACCCACCTTGCTGCAACCTCCTTTCAAGTAGTTGCTGGGAGTGATAAAGTCTCCCCTCAGCCTCCTTTTCTCCAGGCCAAACAAACCCAGTTCCCTCAGCCGCTCCTCCTAAGACTTGTTCTCTAGACCCCTCACCAGCTTCGTTGTCCTTCTCTGGACACGGTCCAGAACCTCAATGTCTTTCGTGCAGTGAGGGGCCCAAAACTGAATACAGTATTCGAGGTGCAGCTCGACCAGTGCTGAGTTCCAATTGAAAAAATTGAATATTTTTATATTTAAATTATTATTTAATATTCTACTGTCCCCTTAGTATGAAGCCTTGATGAATGAAAGTAGTTTTAAACTCATTGTGAAGTAACAAACCCTAGCTAGCTTCTCTGTCAGTGATGATTCATATATGTAGAGCTCCAAGTTCTTATGTCTTCAAGTGAATGTAGGCTGCTTGTTCCTTAGAAACCACGTCCTTAGAAGCCTGTATTATCGCAGTGTGTTGAATAAAGTATTATTCCTCAAGGAATTATCTTTTTTGGTACAATACTCAACTATCTTGAAGAAAAATTCCTAATAGTAGTGAAATGCTTCAATAGTGCAAATAATTTCCATTGATGTTAATGCCACTATTGCTATTAGACCTTAATGAATAGGTTAACTGCAGTATTATTTAATTTTTTATTTTGAAATGGAACTGCAGCACAGCTTTACAGACAATGAGAGACTGCTTTTGAATTCATAATGTTTAATTGCTGTAAGAAAGTCATGACAGAAAGTACAGTACTTGCCACAGTAGAAATACACAACTGTATTGGTCTAATGCAACATCATGGCAACTACCTGCAATTTATATGTGAGTTGGTATTTTCATCTTTAACCCTATTTTTGGTTTCTCATAACTACGTCAAACCATTATATTCCTGGTTGAAATATCTTGTCTGGTATCAACTGAGAAGTAAAGTATTTAATTTTAAAAAATGTACATAAAAAGGCAAAGAGAAAAACAAAAGTGCTTTCCACGTAAGCCATTCTTGAACACATTCTTGAAGGCACAAACACATAGAAGGTTTAGCAACTTTGTTTACTTGAAGAAGTTTCAATTTTAATATTTATTTTAAAAATAGCTTTTTTGAAAAATAACTTAGAGATGACATGAAATATAATAATTCTTTTGAAGACTGAGCAGCATAGTCTTTGGATCTTTACTGGAGTCGATATCAGAATTTACAGACAAGTAAATTGAGAAAAATTATTGTGCACAAGATTGGAAGAAAAAAAGGAAAAAGGAAATGAAAATATTTACTTTTAATACTGTATCACAAAACAAGATTGTCTATACATCAGTTGCATTAGAATTTGTGTTCAGGATAAACATCAAATATTACTAAGCAAAGGATGTTTTTGAATAATGAAAGATTCTACAGAAAGAAAGAATTTCATAGTAAGCAGTTTCATGAGGGGACGGTAAATATTTCTTGAATGGAAAAACAGGACTGCAACAATAAAATTCTGTTGCTTGTCCTGGATGGTTGATTTTGTAGAAAAATAAAGCTTTATCTAGTGGAATGTACCCCTGCCCATAGTAGGGTGGCTGGAACTAGATGATCTTTAAGTTCCCTTCCAACCCAAATCATTCTATGATTCTAGGATTCTAAGATTATCTTGCATCTGTGAGGAACAATCACAAGCAGCAGATGAAGACTCAGTAATTGCACGCAGGACATTCTCAAAGAACTGCCCCTATACTCATATTCCAATGTAACTTCCGATGTCATGATGTGTAGAGTATTTCCAATGACATAATGACTCTGGGTTGGGTTGGTGATTTATAGATGTAGAACTGGATGACTCTTTGGAATAGTTGGTTGTCAGCAGCTATTAGAAGAGATCTGAAATAGGATAGAGTTACTGACTTGGTAAGGAGGATGTCAGGTAGAAATTTGAGTGTTATAGAGAGTATATTATGGAGAACTGTAATTGTGTGCACGTTTTCATGTTTGTTTTAAGCACATTATTAAGAAATAAGGAATTATGTACCTTATAATAATTCATATGTTTCTACTTCGTAATTACATACTCATGCAAAGGCTATTTATAACGTGTCAGAATTCTTTGAGCCAGGCAGTAATGCACAGACACACTGATGAAGTCTTGAACCTTGCTAATGTGAACTCTACTGGCAAAAAAAGAGTGTGATTTATAGTCTGATGACTATTGTGAGGTTTCTGTGGCCAAAATTAATACTGCAGAAGGTGAAATAAGGACTCCTACTTTTAAAAATTAAAATCTTTTAATATATGCTGAATCTTATTGAGGTCTCCCAAAATCTTCTTTGGACTTCTAGGACTAATGTGAGAGAACATAATAAAACTGAATGATAAGAACATAGTTCAACATAACTTTTTTTTGGGGGGTGGGGAAAAGTTCACTTGATTTCATTTTTTTTTTTTAATTTTGTTCTGACCAAGAACTGAAGGTGACAGATAGATGTACTGAAACTTTCTTTAGACTCAGTAACAGTGGTTGGAGTGCTGACCACAGAATACTGAGGAATAAAATAGTGGTAAAATTGTATTGTGCTTTTCTATAGACAAACTAGATTTTGAAATCTCTTTTTTCACCTTACTCTAAATGTTAAATATTTCATAATTTTAAAAAACAATATATCTTTTACATTAAGTTTTGGTTCTATGGTTGCCTATGTGTAAATAAAATAATATTTTTCAATCCAAGACACTGTGTGAAACTAGGCACATAATGTTTACAGGCATTTTATTCAAAGACTAGAAGTGAATATACCTGAATGTTGTTTATGTTTGACAAGAAAATATTAGGAAATGGAAATAAAATCTTAGTTTGCTTGTATTTGCATTCAAAACTACATTGACACACAAACTCCATCATTGTTAGTAGCTGATGGACCTAGCTGCTATAAAGCAATGCGTATATCAGGTGTATATTCCTATTTCAAGCTCTACTTTTTCTGTTTCTATCCTTCTATTTCTAGTTTGGTTCTCTTGGATGCCTATTTTAGCACTATATGGATGTCAACATTGATAAGTGAAGTTATGGCGGTCCCAGTATTATGAACTCTGAGTAAAGATTTCCTTCTTATCCAAGTGTTCTTGTTTTGATACGTTCCTCATCCCTGAACTTGGACATCTCTTAGCAAAAGATGTATTTTGTGCTCAGATAATATGAGGTGCAGGAGCCATTTTCTGGCATTTTGCTCTTGTAAGTGAAAAGAAGCAATTCGATATGCAGAATACTCAGCCAAGGCTTTTAACTGGAAGGTTGGGCAGAAACCTTATGGAAAAGCATGAAGACTGCCTATAGATTTGAGAGACTGACACTTTGGATAAGGAATAGCACTTGGCACTTAACAAGCTAAATTATTGCTCCAGTTTATAAACAAAGTGTGACAGATGTAGTGTTTTTTCATTCCTCTTAGGTGTGTTGGCACCATACACAGAACATGAGATAATACTGTGAGTTCACATCAAATATGGTTTCAGATTTGACCTGCTCTTAGGGCTATATGATGCGTATGAATCCAGTATTTTTCTTCTCTTATTAGAAAGAAAAGGTGCTTAAGCAATATTCTTTTCTGTATCTATATGTAGAACTAATGCATCATATTATTTCAGAGCACTTGGAGAAGCAAATATTTGGCTGATCCTCAGAACAGGAAATCTAATTTTAATAGCAAATGGTATTTGGGATATTGGGGCAGCCTATTAACTTTTTTCCAAAATTATCCTGAATGTGAAGAAACCTGTGTTTCTCACTCACGAGTGTTCTTCGCTCAGCCCTGTGTACACAGTTTTTATAACAGTATACCAAGATACTGTTTTCTGTGACTTGCAGAAGATATTTACTGTTTCTTATTGTTTATTTATTACCTCAGTTTCACATATGTTTTACATTAGTGTTTGAAACACTACTAGCAGTCCTCTGGGAAGTATCAAACTAATTTTGTGTATTCTCTGAGATATAAGTTAAATAGAAATTTAATAGTGGTTTAAATAAAGCATCAGGCTTCTAAAGTGTGTTTATTTCCCCAGAGCTGTATTTGGTCCTATATTTTCAGATCTATGGTTTTACTGTGACACATTTTAAAAATCAGAAAATGGTCTGCTAAAACAGAACCCATACTGTGGTTTAATCTGATTACTAACACACTGCACGATTCTAATCTGCTGCAATTATGTAGTATCATTTCATGAATAAAGCTGGATCTTCTGATCCTATTACTGTTTGGCACAGGAGGCTGTCCTGCAAACCACAGAACATTCAATACTGATGTATCACACAGATTTGTTGTCAGACCAAAACATGATTAGAATCTCCTAAGAGAAATAAAAGCACATATAGAAATTTCTTTCTGTATTAATGCCCATTCATAAAATATTATGGAAAACTTCTTCCACTGCATAACAAAGCAAAATATTGCATCTGGACATGGGCTAGCTTTTGGCTAGTGCCAGACAGAAAGAGCATCCATATTTTGCTCACATTTGTTTACTTTCCAATTATGCAATGGACTTAGTAGGAAATAATTCTAATACTTCTAATATGTTATGGTATAAAAGCATATATCTTTGTAATGATCTCCTAAAAATGAAGACTGCAGAAGTTTTGCTTTGATTTCTGTTCTTTCTCAAACCCAGACATCACTGAGAGAAATAGGCTTGTGTCCCAAAGACTTTTATAGACATTATGCACAGCAGATTATTAAGGATAGACTGTCTGAGTAATAAACTGACTGTAATGGTAGAACTTGGTTTTGGATTAAATGATTTATTTGAAATTTGCACTTTGTCATATAACTAAGGGGGACTACTGCAGTACTGTAAATACAGTTTTGAATGGAGTGGCAGCTTGCAACTTGTGATGACTTTGCCATCTTGAATTTGTAGATTTGGTAAATCCAATTTATTTTGACTGTTACAGAGATGAGTAACTATAATTGCATCACCATGAAGAAACTCCTGATAAAATCAGTGTTCCAGACAAATAAAAACTGTCATTCTAGGGCACCACATCTAACATAATTTAAAATATAATTTTGGAACAAAAGGGTTTATTAGAATTGCCTTAAAGTAACTACACAAAAAGTCATACTTGATGGATATAACACTTCATTGTAACAATATGTTATTTCTGTATGCTGGTTTAGGACTGAGAGTGTTTTCTGTGTGGCTGTGTTAGTTAACTCAGTTTGAATCTGTTCCTTACCCACTCCCAAGCAGTTAAAAAGAGGAGGTGCGCGGAACACTTAATTATGCTCCATGTCTCCATTCTCCAACAGCCTCCAGGAAACTCACAACTATTTTTTCGAGCAATTCTGAAAGGCACCTGCAGTGACTCTCTCCTGTGGTGATCTAGAGAGGTGTTTGTTCATTTTGATAAGCCTAGTAACTGAACTCAGTTGCCTCAATGAACAATAAGCTAGAGCTGATCAAATACTCTGAGCTGAGATTGTCACTTCTCATTAAGCCAGCTGACAAAGACCTATTCTAGTGTAATGATTTGGGAGCCTTTTAGCACTCCTTGTTGGAAGCCAGCTGTTTGACTTCTTGTTGTAATATCTTTATTGTCTTATCTTTTCAAAATGCAGCTTTTTATTCTCTCATGGGATGTTAGCTGTCAATCACACAAGCTCCATGTTGTTTTGCTAATTAGCTAGTTTTTGATCAGAGGCCAAGAAATAAAAAGGTGAACCCTACCATGAACTGAAAAGAAGAGGCTGAAGTGGAATTACAGATGAGTGTTGAAGACTCAATTCTCAGCTGCTCATGGGTGCAGCTTCAGTGCTAAGGGACCTTTTCAGCCTGCACTGAACAAGAACCTGGTTCCTAAATCAAGGCAGAGAGGATGAGCAGAAATAAACGGGACCTATATTTTTCCCTGGGTGAAGGAGTACTACAGGCCATCATTCAGATGGTCTCTGAAAAGGTCTAGAAGATGTATGTGACTTTGCAGAATTCATCCATTCGCTCTCTAAAATGAAAATAGGTTTTTGCCTCTGACTAACCTGTCACTGACATCTTTCCTCCTGTGCCACAGAAGGTGCAAACCCTCCTCACACAAATTTAAAAAAAGACCAACAATACAACACAATACTCATAAAAGAAGTTAAAAGAAATTTGAGAAGGACTGTCTCTGGAGAAAGTGAAGAGTTATTTAAGGAGAAAAGAAGTGGAGATATATGTTGTAAGACACCTCAGGAAATGAGGCTTGCTTAAATCATGGTTGCAGGACAATGGAGATTCAGGTAGGATAAATTAATTGTTTTTAAATGTCTTTTATATCCTAATACTTTGCTTGAACATTCACAATGTTTCAGGACTGGGAAAATTACACTTTTCAGCCATGGACCAGAAAAGGCACCTAACAGACTTGTTGAATGTAGTCTTAATGTCCCTAAACGACATGAAAATACATCCAGCCTTTGTACCGTGAATGTGTACTACCAGGATGCTTAAAATTTTCAGAAGCCAACAAATACTGAAAATTGGTTGTCTCTGTAATCTCACTTTTTCTCTCTTTTTTTTTATGCTGTTCTTTCACAAAAAAAATTAAATACAGTAATAGCAAGTAACAAAGAAGGAGGTCTTCAGATGTCATAGTTAATATTAAAGAACTATGAGTAGGTAAGCAGATGGAGAGGAATCAGCTCAAACTAGAGAACAGTAACTGCAGTTAGAGTCCACTGATTGTATTCACCTACAATAACCCCACTGAAATAAAATGAAGTTCTCAACATGAATAATGCAAATAGTGTGTTCTAATTTAGGTGAGCTCCTAAGTGTTAATTTTTTTGAAGAATAACATTTTTGGAGCCCATGAATAGCGTTAATAATTTTAAGAATTAGTGCAAATTGAGAATTATAAATTGAAGCCTTTATGGAGTGTTCAAATCAACTAAAATACACATGGGATGTTTTGTCTTCTTAAGACACAGCAAATATGAAAAGCAAGCTGATGTCACCTTCCTGTAGCTCATCCATCGTTTTTAAAGGTGTTAGCGATCCTGGGTTGTGACAGTTTGTGGAAACTCTACACATGCTTCATACATACTGGTTCAAAATGGTTGGTGTGTATGTATCTTGCTAGAAGGCAAGCACCACCCTGCTCTCTCTTTTGCAAAAACTTTTTGGGCTAAATCTCCTGAGAGATTTAGAGCACTGGAGGTTTAGAGCCAGGGACTATAAAACTACCAGCCCAAGGTATCAGTTTAAGGGCTTCACCTGTAAAATGTGATCATTCTGGCTCACATCCTAGCTGCCATCAAAGGAGACTGGATTCTTAAAACTGTTCACCTTGGCAAACAACTTGCCCAGTGGACAGTTTTTCTGAGTTAACTCTGATGAAGAAGTCATCCAAGTCCTATCAATTATGGGACAGCAAGGACTCTCCTTAAGAACTTTTCGGTAATTTAGCCCCAGAGAAAGCTGTTGAGTGTCTGCGTGAACTCACGTAAAAGATTCATTTAGACTAATACCCTGTTTCTGACAGCAGGCAGTGATACTTCCCCAAATCGTTCTGACCTTCAGCCTGTTGTGCTCCTGAGACTTACTGGGCTGGAAGTCATTTTTGTTTTCTGTATCCCTCAATGGATTTTTTTACCATCAGTCAATCCTTTTTAGAGACAACGTCCATTTTTGTCACCTACATTATCCTCAGGGAAGGAGTTTCACATCTCAGCTATACATCGTGTGCAAAGGGAAACTCTTCCCTTTGGTTTGTGTTGTAAGGTATACTTGCTGCCCCTCATTCTTATACTGGAAGATGGAGTGAACTTCCTACTGTTCACCTTCTCCATGTCACACATAATTTTATAGCCACACCATTCTCCTCTCTGTTATCTCTGTAGCCTGAAGAGGCTATTTAATCCATTTAATCATTCCTCATACAGAATCCCTTCCAAATCCTTAATTGTTCATACCACTTTTTTGCCTTTCAAATTCTATTTACCCTTTTTTATGGAGAGACCCAAATCCCACACAGTATCTCAGAAGGCAGCGTGCCATGTATTTACACCATAATGATGCATTCTATTTTGTTCTCTGTTACTTTCTTAATAATCCCTAACATTTAATTTCCTGTCTTGACAACTATTGAATGGCCTTTTTCAATCCAACTATCTATCACAGCCCCACAATCTCATCAGACCAGAGCACAGCACTCCATAAAGAAAATTTGAGTTGTTTTGAACAATGTGCATCATTTTCTATTTATATACATTGAATTTCATCTACTGTTTTATTGTCTAGTTATTCAGTATCAAGAAGTTCTTCTTCATAATCAGTCCCCATCTTTATTATCTTGAATAACTTAATACCATCAGCAAAAATTTCTAACTTGACTATTCATCTCTTTGCTACTCCATCATGAATACATTATGCAGCACAAGCAAGAACAAATGATAACTTCATAAATTGTGTATTATGAAAACTATTTAGTAAATTTATTTAGGGAATTTAACTCTTTAGGAAAACTAATCATGAGACTATTTTACCCTTTTGCCATGATTTTCTAAGAATCTGTAGGCAGGACAGGTTTTTGTGGGCAGAGGTAGAGTTCTTTATTAGACTTACTAATATTCTTGAGGAGAAAAAATAAACTTGGGCAGGCACCCAAGGTCTCCACCAAGTCTCAAAATTGAAGTAGTGGCTTTGAAAACAAAATACATATTAAGAACAATTAGTCAGAATTTACTTAATTATATATCAGTTAAACTGTCTCTGGAAAAAAATAGGTCTTGTTACCTAGGGAGCAGAGGGAACATTAGAAGGGCATAAAAAACTGAAGGGAGAGAAAAACAGAGAGGGAAGGCAATAACAAGAGAAGCTGAGAGAGATGAGTAGATACTGATCACTTAAGGGAAAGAGACACATAGTGTAGAGTCGGTGGAATACAGAGGGGTCAAAGCTGCCCCCAGCTATAAAGAGTTCTTAGGTTGGTCTTTAGAAAGTGTTTGTTATGTTTCCTTTGTGGAGATGAAAACATCTCCACAAAGATGGAGATGGAGTTATTGTTTTCTGGGAAATGTCTTTCCTTGACAGCTGGATACTTCTGTCATGCATAGCCTGGATATATGACTTCATGCTGGTGCATAATAGTTGCCTAGTATCAACTACATATACGCCTTGGTAACATCTGGTGCACTGGGTGAAATGTTCTACATTTGCCCAAGTGCAGGTGCAGCATCCAGAGATGCTCATGGTTCTGCTACAGGGAGTATTCATAGCAAGTAGTACAGATTGTTGGTGAGTCTCACTTTTGCTGCATAGGTACAGCCTATATTCAGTGTACTTTGGATTACGGAGAATTTGCTTCTGTTGATTGATTTAATGAGGCTGATAAGCTGCTTAAAGGCTCAGGAATGTGGTTGTGGGAAGATTTCTTTCCAGGATTTTCTTCCAATAGAGGCTCAGTTTAATGACTTCTATGCAAGTTCCAGGATAGAATAGTATGTACTAAGTGGGATTTATTTTTTTTCCTTATAGCTAGATAATTCTTCACGTGGTGTTCAGGAGACTCTTAGAAATATGATCTGTTTCTCTAGATATCTTTGCTGGATAAAAGTCCTCTTTTATTTGCTAAGGTGGTCATCACAAACCAAATGCAATAGTCTAAGAGGGTTCACCTCTATCTTTTAGATTTTGTTGCATGTTTCAGATGGCAGCTGGTTTATACAGATAGGTTTTCTATGTATCATAGTTTGTAGGTTGCCATTATTTATGCTGACTGTACTGTTTAGAGAAGTGAGGTTTGTATAATAGTATTTTGGAGATAATTTGACAGAAGGGTACACATAATTGAACTTGTGGGGAAAACAGTAAAGGAGTCCAAATTTCTGAGCCAGGTGATAAAGATGACACCTGTATATCCTAAACTTTTTGGTACTGTTATTTTAAAATCCTTCTTGATTATAGCTCATAGGTTTATAGGCTGTGGGCCCATTACAGTGTTCATACCTATGCCTGTACCTATACCACTCTCAGCTGTGCACATGGGTGCACTGAAGCTGCTAGCCTGACAGTGACACTGTTTTTAACACTCCTGGAAGCTGTACTGATAAACCTCTCCAGTTTCCTATTTTTCACTAAAACTGGAGCTGATAGTTTGGAGGCAGGATTCTACGTAGAAGTCACTGAATTTCCCTGTCTCCACAAAGCTCCTCTGGTTCTATAGTTCGGGAAAAAGTCCTTTCCCTTGAGAAATGGGTGTACATATAGCACTTGCACATCGGAAAGATAACCAAACGCAGTAAAATAAGAACTTCCTGTGCTTCTTCATGCTGTTGGTCTACCTGAAGGATTGTGTAGCTGCTTTATGTGGTCTCTTGTTTTCTTCTTTGCCCAGATATCTCCTGGCCTCTTTTATGACTTGCCTTTAGGGGTGATCTCCTGCTGATCTCTTTCGCACAGCAGCTTAAGTCCTGGTTTTGCTCACTTCAGTTCCAGGGGTCTGCTTGCGCCAGATATTTCATCTCTGAAAGGCCTGTTAGAATATGCATGCTAAAGTGTATTTAATGATCCAGAGATGGAAGGACTATTCTTAGTCACCATTTTGATCTTGCAACAGAGCAATCCTAAGGAAGAATTTGACTTCTCTAATTTTGGACATCTGAGTCAGTTGCCGGTGTTAGTTTTGTAAGGAGAGTAAGACTTGTGCATGATTCATCTGATATACTTTAGATGCCTACCTTGAGATGAGATAAATCATTTACCAGCAGTGCATATTTCTCCCCGCTTGTTATGGAAGAAATTTAGGAAGGTAGTTCACATGTAGATGCCTACATTGTAGATATCTTAAAACAGATGAGACACACAGATCCTATTACCTGGGCCTCTGCCAAGAAATTGGCCATTTGAACAGAAGGGAACTTGGCTATATAAGTTCCTCTACAAATTCCAAAAATAGCAATGAACTTGAAGCAAGGAACTTATTCATCTTCTGCCACATGCACGAAGTTCTTTTCCATAGATGCAGGAGTTTTGTATAATGGCAGTGCCTGTAAGACCATTAAACACATTAATTTAAAACATAGAAGTAAATACAGTCCTCTGAGATCAACGCTAAACATTCTTTACTCATTTTTGTCTCCAATTAGTCATTTCTATTTTTTACAGAAGACATATAAGGAAAAAAAAAATTAAAAAAACCCCAAACAAACAACAAAAATAACTTGCTCAGACACGGGAAGCAAGGAATTTTATGGAAATTGATTGTATTCAAACACATTCTTGAGTGAGTAGTCAGGAAACAATGACTATTGTCTAACACATCCAAACTGTGCAGGGAGAGAAGGCAAATGAAAATAAAATTTTGGAATTTATTGGAATTTCTAATGCTTTCGTTGAGGCTTTGAGGAGCTTGCTGTCAACACCTGGATTGTAATAGAGGATCTCTTTTTATTCAGAAGTTTGGCAGTCAGAAGGCAAATTCTTTATATTTATTGTAATAAGACTTAGCTGAATATGGTTCTGCTCTGACTTGTTGAAATCTACCATCAATATCAACCTTCCCTGAAGACACTATATAATTCACAGTGTTAGCTCTTTTATCTTAATATCATAGCCTTTCACTCTCACAGTAAAGCAATTTTAGGCTAAGAATGCATTTCCGGTTGCTGCTTAGTCCTTCAAGCTCTGGTATTTAGCTAGTCTATATAATGGAGCTAACTAGCATTAGACATTTGTAGAATACTTTGTGCTGGGCTAAAGGAAACAGAAATCTTGTCAAGATGGCTGCAGAATAGTCTCTTCTTTTTTCCAGGTAGATTCCAGGGAGTCTGAAATGGCAAGCAGACTATGTTATGATAAACAGGTCTAGAAAGAGGGATTAGGCACTGGATTTTCTTCAGCACAGCACTGTGGAACTGGCTGATCTTGGGCTATTTGGTCTCCAGCTCCAGTAACACTGCCTCAGCAAACTTTGTTACAGAGGTCTCCTTATCTTCTAACTCTACTTGCTGCACTGTCTCCTGCTTGTGAAACACAGTGGGAGAACATGGGAATCTCTGAAATATCAGCAAGCAGAAAGGTGAACTTTGGCCCATGGCTTCAAGTCCCTAGGGTCCTCTGACTGCAGAGACATTTAGCTTCGACTTAACCCTGTGGCTACTGATAACTGAGCTACAGAGAAGTCGTGCTGTACTGCATGAAAAGGAAACATAAGGTTTCTATGCTGTTTTACTTTTGCATCAACTTTCCATCCTGATTTTATTTACAGCTTGCCTAAACAAGTGTGTTGGGAGCTTCAGAAGTCATTGTTTTCCAGAGCTGTGTAACAAACAGCATACAATCATGGGTGCAGTAGAGGTGTTTTTTGTGAACGCTGTATGTACTTCTAGAGCTCTTCTGGGAGATGTGCCCAGTCCCGTGACCTGTTTTCAGCCCAGAATGAGGGATGCAGACAGAACTGTACCTACAAGGAAGCAAGTTGTCTGCAAGAAATCTGAGATTTTGTGTATCACGAGTCCAGCACTGGCCAGACTGGTAGCACGGTAACAGTAGAAAAGTCAGTGAGAAAATTATAGTTATCAATAGATCTATTGAGTCAAGCACTGCTACATTTCTAAATGCAACAGTAATGATCCATGAAAGAACTGAGTCCTATTCTTCCCCAAACAGAATGATGGAGAATGGATGATGGAGTTACCAGCTCAGCAACTACTTTCCGTGAAGACTTCTTCTGTTGATGTATTGACCAAGTCGTGGAAAAAAGTCCGCATATAAAGCAAAATCATAGCCTGCAATCTCTGTTATTATCTGTGTAACTAATATATTTTTATCTACTTCACAATTTAACTGGGCTGTTAACAGGCAATTGCGTTATAAATCTGTACAGGCAGCTGTTCTTATTCGCTGAATTCCGTACTGTTGCATTTTGACTTTCCAAGCTTGTTTGGTATGATTCTAGCTTATTTCTAAGTTATTCTTCCCCTTCCACACTCCTTCTTCCCTCCTTTTGTCTGCATTTTTTCACTAGCTCAGAAAAGAACAGAGCAGCTATAACCATATTATACAAAAATGTGCAGAAGCTTTCTTCATCCGACATCAGCCTGTTGATGAATTGCCTACAACAGCTCTAATTTAAACTAATAGCATATGCTGGAACTAAGACAAATTATGAAGTGTCCAACAAGTAAGGTAGAGAATGTGAACGTGCATGGAAAAACAGTTTTAAAATGTATGTGATGGATTAAATGAATTGTGGCATTCAGGCAGAGTATGACAGTTTCTCTGATGTTTTGAAGGACTGCTATAAGTTAAATGATGGAAGACATTCAGATGAATATTGAAAATAGTCAAAACTAGGAACAGTATTGATTTAATAAAATAAGAAGTTCAGAAAGTCCAAGAAGGAAAACTTGAAAAATGAGACTATGTAGATAACCTGCTCCTCCCCATTCTCCCCTCCCCCGCCCAAAAAACAACAAACCCAAAACAACAAAACAAAACAAAGCAGACAAACAAGCAACCAGGGAACCATGAATCATCTCACCAGCTCTCAGAAGAAGGAGCAATCAGAATCTCTGCAACCCGAGTGAGAAGAAATGACAAGACAGTGGAAATTTCTGTTGTCAGCTAGGTAGTAGTCCCTAACTCTGGAAGTCAATGATGAGAAAACATGAAACTGAAGACGTTCTTTCCCAATGCAACAGAACAAGGCAACAGTGACCTGCTGCAGTACAAGCCTTTAATGAAGGTAAATCTGGTAGCCGTACTATACAAATCATTGCTGTATTCTATGTATTATTCAAGTATGCAATTGCCAGGTGGAGAGGGCAAGGCTCTTGCTTGATGCGTAGCTGCGGTCTAGTCTATTCCTGCTCTCTCTAGTACTCTGAACATCCAAAAGAAGGCATGGATAGGAAGAATTACAGATGCATATCTAAGCACTGACCTCCAAATCTAGCTGACTGCATGGGAAAGGTTCTTATAAAGGGAAAGTGACAGATACACAGTCTCTGAATTCCTGGTCTGCTTTGCTCTCTGAGGCAGAAAGCCCAGACTGGTGGGTGAGGGCAAAACTCATGTCTTGTGCCAAAACACATTGTCATATTAGACTAGGCAAAAACTGATTCTGCCTTTTACTCATCCTAAACAGCAACTCACTGTACATCTTTCTGTTACATATGGTATTATTCAGTGCCACCATCTTGTCAACCAGCTCTTACTGAAATGACATAGAAAGAGGAGTGTCACGTAGCCTAACATTGAAAGATGACAAAAAAGATATATAAAGATAAGGATGATAAAGATAAAGATATTTTAGGAGCTTGCTCAGATTTTAGAAAAAAACTGATCATATAGTTACATTGAAGAAAACTGATGTCCAGGAAAGGCAGGAAAGGCACAAATTTCACAAGGAGGAGTAACAAATCTATAGCCAGTACTTTATAGACATCATAGTCATCAGCTAAACTGAAAATTTGAGGCATAATCATCATTTCCACCCTTTAGCTAAAAACATTTAATTACTTGCCGCTGATGATAGATTTGAACTTTTCTGATATCTGCAGTGTCTATGGCAGTGAATTAAATGTGAACACTTCCTGCCCCACAGCTGTACTGATGAAATCTAGTATTCGAAACAAGATGACCACTTTTTAACTCTCTGCTAGGAGTAGCCACTTGCCCATTTTAATTCCTGAACCATATGTGGAAATTGTTCAGGAGTGTCGTAGCTGACCCAGACCAAAACTATGCCAGGGACCATTCTACAGAAATTTGATCTTAACACCTAAGAAAATTTCTTGGGACTCTGTAAAATAATAGTGTAGGCATGGCACCCAAACTAAGGAGTGAGACCATCAGAAGGGAAGTGGTATTTACAGGCTGCAATCTCCATTAGGCTGCCTGCTTATGCAGGAGATAGTAAAAACTGGGCAAATAACAATTAATGAAACCTGAGAGAGAGGGGAGATGACAAACCTAGCATCTTTATAATCAGTAATATTCATATATTCTTTCTAAGCCAAACAAAGCAATGTAGTTCTGCAAGAACAGGCTAATTTGCATTTTTTTCTCCACTGAAAGCCAGAAGGTATGTATAAATTGTCATTTTGTGAACAAACTGTCCTAAACCCTAACCAAAAAGATGAAGAAAGAGCTACAGATATAGTAAATTTGAAAGAACTAAACAGTACTTAGAGCACAGTGGTTTTATTTTATAGATTCCTATGTCAGGCTGCCTGACAACACAGATGTCCTCACTTTGGTGAGAAGCTTTAAGTTAAGCACATGATTGGTGTATATATATATGATAGCCTCATCCAATAGGTTCAGCCGGACAGATACTTCTTGAAAAGAAACACAGTGAAGGGATAACAAAACTAGGAAAATTGAGCAGGAGAAAGCAGAAGGACAACACCGACAAGTTGACACGATACTTCAGTGAATGTGAGGGCATGCCTCTGAACAAGTGCGAAGATAAAGTGATGGGCAATGGGAAACTAATTACTTACATAGCACAAGGACATGGTGAAATCAACAGGAGGAAAAGACACGAGGTCACTCTTCCTATTCTTCTTCCCCTAGATTCTTGCAACACTTATTTATTGGGATAACATAACAGAAAGAGCACTCCTTTAAAGGAAAAGTCATAATGGTGATTATTTATGATCACTACTGAAGTAATAATTATTTGTTTCTGTTTAAATAGAATTGGATTTCCTTTGGTCTACTGCTTAAGATCCTAACCCTAAAATGTTTTTTAGAAAATTAGGACTTTCAAACAGGTCAACAACTGTCTTACAGAGCGTGTTCTCTGCTGATGACATCCAAAATACAGTATGCAACATGGTTTACCCTTTCTGCTACTATCAGAAAAGTGACATTTGCCACAAGAAATTAGATTGCTTTAATGAGCTTAGAAAAAACACGTTCATTTAGAAACTTCAATGGGTGATCACCTACAGAAATGTTTGAAAGTTTTTAATTGGGTGCTTTAGTTCAGGCCCATTACTAAAGTGACAGAGTTAGCAAGACTACTGACCTCATGAAAGAGATATTGGTGCAAAGATGTAAAGAGAGGAAGGATTTCCCCTGCCAGTGGGAAATAGCCTAAGGAGAAGACTGGGATTAACCAGAATGAAAGACTGGCACAGAGAGCGGATATGCGGGAAAGAGGCTGGGAAGGAGTTTAGGCACATATGAGAAGCAACAGTGAGTGCAGGAGACCTCTAAACTGGGCAAACCAAGAAAACAATGCAATATTCCCGCCTGTGTTCTCTTAGTTCAGCTGGCTGATCAATAAAAAAGAAATCTGCCAGAACAGAGATATCTAAAGGCAAATAACACTTATCTTCATCAAATTATTTGCACTTAACTTGAAAACTGAATATTTTAAAGCTTTTAAGGAAACAAAAGGAAGCAAGGGTTCTTTCACTGGTAACTGAGAATGCTTTAAAAACTGCATCTGTATTATAAAGGGGAAAAAAATCACACAGGTGCGTGCCTTGGGTTTTCTGTGACAGGTTAATCCAAACATGAATCCATTGCCCATATAGTATGAATATGATTATTTAATATTAGCACCTGCCCTTGAGTCTCTTAGCATAATCATAATGTGTCCTTAGGGGTTATTAAAATTGCTGAAAATTCAGTCAATGTTTCCCTCTTTGCTTTATGCAAATATATTAAATTATGAGCACAGAAAAAATGAATCAGGACATGAACTCAGCTGCTATTAATTTAGCTAAGCAAATGAAAAAGGAAAAATCCAGAGACATTTTATAGCAATCACTAATAGGCAATTTTATTAACACCACATTTAAAAAATTAAAATAATTCAGGCAGTCTCATTCTTCAATATCACCAGAGAAACCATCAGGTGAAATCTCTAGAAAAATCTGTTGAAATGCATTTGAGAAATATACCCAGGGAACCAAGTTTCATAAGGTCTGGGGTAGAAGGGAGAAGAAACAAGATTCCGATATGCAAATCTATTATAAATTTTTCTAAATATCTGTAGCCTTCTTCAGCATATAGCAATTCGTAGTGAAGGATTGAAATAATGCTCTACTTTATAAGATTTTGCAAATATTTGGGTCTAAAGCCCCAAAGCTGCTCTCAAAGTATTATACTTTGAAGAGGGGAGAAATATAAAAACTGCTGTAAAACAGTTGCTGATCATACCTCAAGCTCCTACTCCCTTACCTAAAGGAAGGTCCTTACAGACTGACAACAGTCCTGGGGGCATGCAGCCATTCTCAGCTGCAAACAGTCAACAGGAGGCGAGTCATCCATATATATATACACATGTATGTATATATTCAGTTTCTCTGATCCATTGCAAACCAAAGCTGATGTAAATTACCCTTTAGCAATTAGAGGGAATATGCCTGGGACAAAAATCTCACATTGCTAATAACTTTGCCTAATTGCTATTTCATGTATCCACCTATAACCAAGACATATATTTAAAACAAACAAACAAAAAAGAGACAGAAAAACATTAGACATGTTTTCTGGAATGGCCAAAAACATTTTTATGGCAAAAAATGCATTCATGAAAATGTCCTCTAATTTGGGAAGTTAATGAGGACTTGTTCTAAAATAAAACCGTTTGTGATTTATTTTGGAGGTGAGCATGAATCTGATTTCATTTATGTTAATTTTTCACAGATAAATGCTAAAAAGCTGCATCCTGGAATAAATGGCTGTTGAATAGCTAGACTAACATTTACTCATGTATCAACTTAATTTACAATGAATTACCTTGAAAGAAAAAGAAAAAAAAAAGGAAAGGTAAACCATTGGATGGCTGGAAACCAGATAGTGAGTATTAAGGTAATTCAGAACACCAATAACAAAAATAATATTTGATAGGACACTTACTTTCAATGTATATAATTAATGAACATACTTATTACTAATACTTGTTCTGGAAAAGATCACGTACCCAAAAATGTTCTGCTTCCAGCTGAACTCATGTATATAGAAGTTTAAAATCAACATAACACGTACAATATATATATAACAATGTATTTTAATATTAGCTTTTGGTCTGTGTTCATTTCCCTTGCCTCTTTAAACATAATTGGAACGGATAGTCAAATGTCATTGGGATGTTTTATTTAAAACAATACATTAAAATATTGCATGCCAGAGAATGCTGAATCTCAAATTTATCAGAGTGCACCTGTTGCCTCTGGATTATGACCTTACTAAGTTAAAATGCAATGGGATCAATGTTAAACTCTCTTTAAGTATAATTAGTGTCCCTGTTTCTCCACTTGTTTATTCCACATACAGATCTGATTTGAAAGGATTCACTGTGGTTACAATTACATCCTAAAATGTCAATCTAATGAAGAATTTGCCTATGCATCTAAAACACTTTTGACCTCAGAACTGAATGGGCAAAATTTGACATTCATAGACTCAGATGGCCTATAAATCCCTACGCGTACACTTTGTCCAGTGTATAGCTGGTTATATCGAGCTTCCCTATAACTACTAATTGGACGATACCAAAATCTTTTGGTTTACTCAAAGACCATATTGTGCAAAAAAGTAAGAAATCCAAAGATCTCTGCTCTATTTTCCAAAACCCAGAGTCTCAAAACTCATTGCTGAGCACTAGCACTTGACAAGCACCTGGCATTGTACAATCTTCCATTTTTCTTTGATGGTTAGCCCTTAGCAATCCACCTACACTAGAGTGGAAGGTTTTTTGGGGATTGATGTTAGTTATCATACCAAATTGCAATTAACTATGTGATAATTGCTGAAAAAAATGTTCCCCATTTACTGATGCTAAGAAGATAGTGAAAACACATTTGTACCAGCTAGTCTGGTTCCCAAGAAAACTTTTTCCTTGATTCATCCGTCTCAAGAGGGCCTTAGGATGTCTAGCTGAGTCAAGCACTGATAGGTGGATGAGGTTACTAGATTCAAGCAAGTCTTGGCAAAGTAAACTGTCAGTCCATTCCTGTATGAAATGCTCAAGAGGAGGATTTTCTGATGATTTATCTTGAGCTACGGTATCTCTTTTTTTTTTTGCTTGGACCAGCAAGCAGGTGTGAGTGTTTATATTTATCATCTTACTGACAATATTTAGGAAAGAAGATTTCTTGTGATGTTTTCAGTGTTCTCCTCGTTCCTCCTACCATTATCTACATGATAGGAGTATATAGTGGCAAAAGTATATTTAGAAGACAAAACCCCCAATCCATACTTTAAATCTCAGTACTTGTTTGAGCATTAGACTCAAAATCTTAATGCTTGGAGCAGGTTCTAGCTTATTTGGGGGTTGACCTAAAGTTATCATTGTTGCCTAGGTATCCAAAGACATTTAACTTGCTTCGTTCTTGTTTTCTTAGTACAGCAAAAGATAATTATTCTTTATAAATACTTTGCAGTAGATGAGTCGAGAAGAATGTTGCCCCTTTCTTCATTCGGGGTTAACACTGTCCTTTGCACCCAAGCCACAGCAACTTTTTGAGTACTGGGAGGACAATGCCATGCACACTGAGGTTTATGTGCTTGTTAAATGACTTTGTTAGCATTACTGAATGAACGGACTCAAAACCAAATAATGCAGGAATGCTGTGTCTTGGCTAACTTTTCAACTGGGCTAGATATGAGAGAAGAATATCCATGTTGTCCTCTGAAACCACCAATGAAAGGCCTATCAAAAAAGAAAGCAAGCCTGCAGCCTGCAGCTAGCAGCTCTGTGATATAGTGTTTACAATTCACAGTGTGTCTCTTGCATAGCAATTTCCACGGTGTGTGTCTGAGCTCAGCATTCTGTGCAAAATCCCTGTGGGACAGATTTATGTTGATCTTCCCTCAGCTTTGTATTCTAGACCAAACATTCAAACATGGTTTTGCTCAGTGATTTTGATAAAATAACAACTGCTTGCATTCTCTAAGAATTAATTTATGTTGAAACTTGAAGGTTAATTTTAGTATAATGAAAATAAGGAACAGGAGATTGCATAGTTTAGAAAATGTTTTTGTTCAGGGATTTCACATTAAATAAAAATGAACAGGTAGAAGCAACTTGATTATCTATTTCCAGAGCCGTATGAAACAAATAACTTATTCTTTAAGAATTTTTCAAATTTGTTATGAGAGGCAGGGGTTTTGAAAATAGCAGCTTACTTACACAATGCATGCTATACTGCTGAATTCAGCAAAGTATACATACGTCAATCAAAGTTTATTGAAACCTTAACTGAGAACAAATAACTGCAGGCTTGTTGTTGCTCCAGCTGAAGTTACTGGCAGAACTCATTTAAATGGAAAAGGTTCAGCACTGAGGGCCCTGTGAAGCTGTTCCTTAGTCCATTTATTTTTCAGTTAAGAAGAAGAATGATATCTTTTTATTACCATTATTTTCTGTTAGCATGTAGAAGACACTCAATACTTATTTTTAGACACAGTAGTCTTGGAATCCTTTTTGAGAAAAAAGGAATCGATTTTAATGTAATATATGTAGAAATAATTTATATGGAGAGAGGCACTTGGAGCACAAATACATAAGAAGTTACAAATAATACGGCAGGACAGCTGACAGGTGGAACTGTTTCTGGTACACAGGCTGTTCTGGATTTTTCCAGCACAAAATTAGCTCTAATCACACTACTATGGAAAGCTGTGTTTGTGTCACAGATGGCCTTTAGCATTCAATTTCTGCATTATATACCAGAAGTTTTCCTCTAAAAATATTTCTCTTTTTTTCAAAACCTTTACTCCTTTGTGAAGGCCCTAGAGACATGCAGAATTCAGGCAGGGTGGCTGTCAAAAGTTTCTGGAGTAAATAGGGCTTCTGGTAGTAATGTTCTGCACCAAGCAGTGTGAAATGCAAGAGTTTAACTGTGTGGCCTACTGTAGTTAAGATACCCTGCATGAACACTTTGAAATTAAAAATTAAAGGGAGGGCAGGGACAGGTGATGTTACAGTGGGAGTCTGCTACAGGCCACTTGACCCGGAAGACCGAGCGGATGAGGCCCTCTATAGCCAGATAGGAGCAGCCTCACATACACAAGCCCTGGTCCTCATGGGGGACTTCAACCACCCTGGTATCTGTTCGAAGGACAACACAGCAGGGCATAAGCAATCCAGGAGGTTCCTGGAACGCGTTGATGATAACTTCCTTCTCCAAGTGATAGAAGAGCCAATGAGGAGAGGTGCCATGCTGGACCTTGTTCTCACAAACAAGGAGGGGCTGGTGGGGAATGTGAAGCTCAAGGGCAGCCTTGGCTGCAGTGGTCATGAAATGGTGGAGTTTGAGATCCTTAGGACAGTGAGGAAGGCACGCAGTAAGCTTTCTACCCTGGATTTAAGGAGAGCAGACTTTGGCCTCTTCAGGGACCTACTTGATGGAATACAGTGGGATAAAGCCCTGGAAGGAGGAAAGGCCCAAGAAAGCTGGCTGATATTCAAGGACCACCTCCACCAAGCTCAGGAGCGATGCATCTTGACAAAGAGGAAGTCAGGCAAAAATGCCAGGAGACCTGCATGGATGAGCAAGGAGCTCCTGGATAATCTCTAAGACAAAAAGGAAGCCTACAGAGGGTGGAAACAAGGACAGGTAGCCTGGGCGGAGTACAGAGAAATTGTCTGGACAGCCAGGGATCACATTAGGAAAGCTAAAACCCAGATAGAGTTAGATCTGGCCAGGGGCATCAGGGGCAACAAGAAAGCCCTCTATAGGTTTATCAGGGACAAAAGGAAGACTAGGGAAGATGCGGGCCCACTCAGGAAGCAAACAGGAGACCTGGTCACTTGGGACATGGAGAAGGCTGAGGTACTCACCAACTTTATTGCCTCAGTCTTCACTGGTAAAGGCTCTAACCATGCTGCCCAAATTGCAGAAGGTAAAGGCAGGGACTGGGAGAATGAAGAACTGCCCACTATAGGAGACGACCGGATCTGAGACCAGCTGAGGAACCTAATGAGATTCATCTGTGAGTCCTGAGAGAACAGGTGGATGAACTTGTCAAGCCACTATCTATCATATTTGAGAAATTGTGGCAGTCTGGTGAAGTTTCTGCTGACTGGAAAAAGGGGAACATAACCCCCATTTTTAAAAAGGATAAAAAAGAAGACCCAGGGAACTACAGGCCGGCCAGTCTCACCTCTGTGCCTGACAAGATCATGGAGCAGATCCTCCCAGAAACTCTGCTAAGGTAGATGGAAATAGGGAGTTAATTTGTGGCAGCCAACATGGCTTCACTAAGGGCCAATCATGCATGACAAATTTGGTGGCCTTCTACGATGAGGTTACAACCTTGGTGGATAAGGGGAGAGCAACAGATGTCATCTACCTGGACTTGTGCAAGGCATTTGACACTGTCCCGCGTGACATCCTGGTCTCTAAATTGGAGAGACATGGATTTGATGGAGGGACCACTCAGTGGATAATGAATTGGCTGGATGGCCTCACTCAAAGAGTTGCAGTCAACGGCTTGACGTCCAAGTAGTGTGCAGTGATGAGTGGTGTTCCTCAGGGGTTGGTACTGGGACTGGTACTATTTAACATCTTTGTTGGTGACATGGATGTTGGGATTGAGTACACCCTCAGCAAGTTTGTTGACGACACCAAGCTGTGTGGAGCAGTTGACATGCTGGAGGGAAAGGATGCCATCCAGAGGGACCTGGACAGGCTTGAGAGGTGGGCCTGTGCCAACCTCATGAAGTTCAACAAGGCCAAATGCTAGGTCCTGCATGTGGGTCAAGGCAATCCCAAGCACAAACACAGGCTGGGTGGAGAACAGATTGAGAGCAACCCTGAGGAGAGGGACTTGGGGGTGTTAGTAGATGAGAAGCTCAACATGAGCCAGCAATGTGTGCTTGCAGCCCAGAAGGCCAACCGTATCCTGGGCTGCATCAAAAGAAGTGTGGCCAGCAGGTCGAGGGAGGTGATTCTGACCCTCTACTCTGCTCTTGTGAGACCCCACCTGGAGTACTGCGTCCAGCTCTGGAGCCCCCAACATAAGAAGGACATGGACCTGTTGGAGCAGCTCCAGAGGAGGGCCATGAAGATGATCAGAGGGTTAAAGCACCTCTACTATGAGACAGTTCAGGGGTTGTTCAGCCTGGAGAAGAGAAGACTCCCAAGAGACCTTATAGCAGCTTTGCGGTATCTGAAAAGGGCCTACAAGAAATCTGGAGAGGGACTTTTTACAAGGGCGTGGAGTGATAGGACAAGGGGTAATGGCTTCAAGCTGGAAGAGGGTAGATTTAGACTAGATCTCAGGAAGAAATTTTTCACTATGAGGGTGGTAAGGCACTGGAACAGGTTGCATGGAGAAGCTGTGGAGGCCCCATCCCTTGAGGTGTTCAAGGCTAAGTTGGATGAGGCTTTAAGCAACCAGGTCTAGTGAGAGGTGTCCCTGCCCATGGCAAGGGGGTTGGAACCAGGCAATCTTTAAAGTCCCTTCCAACCTAAACCATTCTATGATTCTATGAAATCCAGAAAGTGAATTTCTTCTTACCTACTACCTTGCTTGAAACTTCCAAGGTTTTTAAGAATGATCAAAAACAGGCAAAATCCCTCAAGGACTGGAGTGAGGATGTCCTCAGTTATGTTCATAGATGCACCTAGACTGGAAAACAAGCCAGAGACCAGTTGGAACATCCTAGGGAATCATGAATTTCAGAGAGGACCAGTGTTTAAACAATTCGATGAAATCCTAAGGCTTAGATTCAGTATATGTAGTAAGAGAATAAAGTGTAAGTTTGGTAGAATTCAGATGTCTAAGTCTACCTGGTGGGTGAGGATAAGAAACAGTCCCCACTTTACTTCTTCCTGACTCTGCAATGCTTAAAGTCCCCAAGCATCCTTCATTTTAAAACTCCAGACTAGCTTCTAGTTGCCCTACTATATAATCACAAGTTAAAATCTATTCTATGACCTATAAGCTATTTCTCTTTCAGATTATTGTTTATTCTCTTGAAGTACATGTGGACAAAAATGGAGGTATTTTTATATAAACACATGCATATACTCATAAGCTGCATTTAGTTCTAGGAAATAGATGGATGAATACTTCTGAGGTGCTGTTTATTACCTGAAATTTCTGAAATACTGAGATATAGCATCAACCAACTCAGTCGAGTTTTTTTTTTCTTTGAAAAACAGTAGAAATATTTTAGCTAAAGTACAGCCTATTCATCTGATGTTCCATTCTGTTCCTCAGGCACACTGTGTACATGCTGACTTCCTCCTGTAAATCTGTATTTTACATATCTACTCCTTGTAATGTCTGTTCCTGCTCAAAAATCAGAGCCCCAAATACACTGTCATCTTTCTTGATTTCAGATAAGATGGATATTGCTGATTTTCTGCTGTCCTCCTTTTGCTGGATTTCTGAGTACTGCCCTAAGCTGAAGCAGAACCCAGCAATATGTTATTTGCTATTGCATTTGGGGGAATTGACTTTATTTCTTCTCTCTGAGAGGTGTTAGCAATACTGCTGGTACTTGCTGGCCATTTGCTTTCAGGGAAATACTCCATTCACTTTGTTTTCCTTTAACTGTTCTTTTATCAGCTATTTTGATGGCATCTCTTTTCTCCTATTGTCTCTGAGGTACTCCAAAATGCTATCCTTCACTCGCTGTTTCTCCCACTAAGAACATTATTTCTGACGGTTCATCCATACACATCTGCTCTGTGACGATTTATGAATTTTCTAATCTCATGCTGATGATGGCATCCCCAGTATCTCACCCAGGATGAGTCGTCATCTCTTTTAACTCAATATAACCAAAATTAACCCCTTATATTTCTTTCATAGCTTCTCTTCCCCTCCATCTGTGTTCCAGTTCACAATTGAACAACAAATCTTGAAGTTTCTGGTTTGCTCATTTACATCAGATAACCATGAGGTGTCCCTATGCTGCTGGTTTTTGTCTTCAACATTCCCCCAGTTCACCTCATTTTCATCACCTTATTCCAAACCTCCCATTTAGGCTTTCATAATATCCTTCAATGGCTATTGTCGCCTTTTTACTTCCTGCTTTTCCAAATGCACACATTACCCAGCACTTTATAAAATTCGGTCTCGGAGATTATGTTGATCTGATTCTCTCATTTCCTTCCTTCATCTTCCAATGCTCTATCGTACCTTTAGCTTCTCAATTTCAAAGCCCTGTGTGATGACTACTCTTTGCAGAGGTGTTTGATGCATTCTTTTTGGTTCACTTATGCTCAATGCAGCATCTTTTAGTTTATTTCAAAAGGTAAAAACCCCATCAAAGTAAACCTAGTGTACATTTCACTCCCGGCTTGGGCAGGCTTGTCTACACAGTGTGCTGCTGAGTGATGGCTCTTTGGTGACTTAACTGAAACATAGACGGTGGCTAGTTCTCAGCTGACAGGTATCTACATTATACAATTAGACATTATAACTGGCATTGATGTCTATCTGGCAGTTTCAGCAGAGGTCAGGCATTGAAACTGTGTGGAGACTAAATGATTCTGTGACTCCAAGACTTGGTCATTTCAGAACAAGCCTGAAGTTGCTGATCCCAGACTGCTTTCTCTGTTTTCTGTATGTGAGTGCATGCTGAGGACTTACCTCTCCATGCCTGTCAATCTAGCGTGGTTCAGAAGCACTGCGCTAACTTTAGAAGAGAATACATGCCTAGAAAAAGTTACCACACAAATCCTGAAGGTAATATTTTTCTGACAAAAATATGATGATCTCACCTGTCAACATTTGTCCTTTGCTTACTGGTAAGAATCAGTGACCTCTCTGCTTAAGCCATCAATCCTTGTCAGTAATGTATCTTAACTTTACTTTTTTTTAACCTTCACTTTTTGTTCATGCTGCTTACTTCTGCCCTTTAAAACATTCCACATAGTAAACACGGTGAAGAATGTTTTTTGGAGGCCATATTTCAGACACTGAAATAAAAACCATTTTGGCCATTTTCTAAATTGTTTCACTCAGTTCAGGTAATTAAAAATTGAATCTTACAGCCCACTATGCAAATTTACCAATCCAAGGTTCTCCATATACACATTGCAGGATCAGGATCCTCAGAACATGTTGCCATATGATTTGACTGTTTAATGCATAAGGATTTAATGACTATTTCTAGGATAGCCTTAGCATTCTGTCTCATGTCATCTTCCTGAATAGAGGCTTGAAGAAAGGTATAAGTTTGTATTTCAATGATCGTACACACCCTATTGACAGACACTTCCCAAGGACTTGCCTCAGATTGGAATAATAATGCCCTGAACATCTTCACCAAGAGGACAAAGAGTTGACAGGTGTCAAGGAGAGAGGGAGGCTGATGAGGCATCTGCAAGTTGAATTACGTACTAGCAAGAAAACATGACTAGTTATATCACAGAAGAAAAATGTGAGGTTTGATGAGGTGTAACTCATTTACGTTTCATACTCCTGGGAAGCAGCAGCAACAAAAAATATGCAGTTTCATCTCAGTGAGCAGGAAAATGGTGATATATTTACAACAATAAACAAGGCAAAATTAATAAAGACATTAAAAAAAGACCTATTAGAGCTGAAGTTGGGAGCAAACACCACCCTGAAGATTTACAGTCTGGAAAAGTGATATGAACTGTATATATAATTACTATTTCTGTTAGCATATCATACCCCTTGTCTTAATTTGCAAGGTGATTTCAGGCAAATAACTGAATTGCTGTTAATTAAACACAATTTCAGTGAAAGATAAGTGGAATTTTAATACTTCTGACTCTAGTCTTATTGTCCATGTGTGCATTGTGTCCTTGTAAGATTTTAGCTTTTGAATATATCAATTCTAGAGCAGGAACTCTGTCTTTTGGATTTTATAGCTCACAACACAGTAAGATCTGGTTCTGACTGAGCCTGCTATTGCACAGGGCAACATGAACAGTAGTAAAGCACCAGTAACCAAGTGCAGATAAGACCCCTATGCACTCTTTTCCTCAGCTAGTTAGGGGTAGATATGCAGAATGAAGATTGGAAAAATTAATGTGAATTCATCTCCCTTTTAGTATCATTAGCTTTCACCCTTCATGCTCTGATTTAAGACTTAGGAGAAAAAAACGCAGAGAGAACAATAACAGAACGGTTCCTGAAGTCTCCTGCTGTCAGAGGTAAGGTAGTGCAGGACTTAGAGTGAATGTCTTAAAGTCTGTTTTCCTCGCTGATACTTAATTTCTAGAAGATAAAAGCCTTGCACCTTCATTTCTTCACAAAGCTACTCCAGCCTTCTCCTGTGTATCTTTAAAAGGAGTCCCTATACAGATAATAAACAATGATCTATCTTCCTTGAAGAGCTAAGTCTGTGAGCTATGTCTCTCAGATTTTTCCATCCTTGCCTTTAGTTTTCACTGGAAAGGATGATTAGACCCAAATTAATTTGCTGAAACATTGAGAGCTTTTCAGTCTTTTTATTAAAAAGTAAAGATCTGAATCATGTTTTTCAAATATTATAAAATGTCAAAGCAGAAATATACATATATGTATAGTTACAAAACAGTGCCCTACAGAGGTCTTAAAGAATGAGCATGAGATGAGATCTGGAAGTATCTTTTCCTTATTGAGAACCAATGACTGACTTCAGTGTTCATCTGACAACATCTATTACTTTGTGAGGTGTGAGCTAGATAGTTTACACATTTTTTTTAATACTATGCATATTGAATTATGTCAGACCTGCACAACCCTTTAGAGACATGGATTTATTTACTTAAGGTCTGCAAGCTTTTTTGTTAGTATTCATTGTACATCATCCCAGAAGCCTCTACCCTCAAGCAATTATTTAAAGTTTGAGATGCATTCAAATAGTCACCTTTATTTCTGGTATTTATTAATTTTCTTCTTCACTTTTATGTCTTCTTGCCTTTTTAATGATGTTAGATGAATAACTCATTTGAGCTTTTGTTTTATTTTACTTCTGTTCTTTTCTGTTTCCCTGGTTCAGAAGGTGTGCACAGTCAGCACATCAGTTTTAATTTTGTCCTTTAAGATGTTCAGTAACCAATAGAATGTGCAATGATTAAACAGAGCAGTACACAGCTGTGTGACAGACTGTCATGCTGTTATGTTGGGGAGCACAAAGGCCCAGCTGCTCTCCAACGGATGGTGAACCAAATGTGATACCAGGGGAGGGACCTTGATAGCTGACGCTCAGCCCCACAGCCCCATGTTGAGACAAGCAGGGCTGGCCTGAAAAGGTCAGCCAGGGTCAGCCAAGGGTCCAGATCACTAGGTAAGCCCATGGTGAAAAGGCAAGTCCAAGGTCAAGCTGGGAACAGAAGTCAGGATCAGGTCCAGTGATGGTAACTGTGGTCAGCCTAGTGATCATCATCACTATGGTAATGAGGCAGGTTCTAGGTCAACCTGGGAAGTCAGTCCAGGGCTCAGGATCTGGATCAACAAAATCCATGGCCAGGCACAAGCAGAGCTGAATAGAAACGGAGCCCCTACACACATGGAGGGTGGAGGCCCTAGTTGGGGCTGGTCAGGGCCATTGAGAACTTTTGGTGAACACAGGGCACTGACAGCACGTTGAACAGTATCCACAGCACATCTTGTAGATATATGGTTGGTTTTTATCATCATATTGTTGTTTTATAACGTCTCCTTGAGCTGTGGGACAGTATCTTTAGACATGCAAAGTGTCACTGCAGAGCTGATAGCAGAATCTTACCCCACTCAAGATAGTGGCTCCGTGCTCTTGTTGAGCTCAGAATAATTCTCCTCTTTTTTCCCTCCCCGCTTCCGTAAATAAAATTGCAGTTGAGTTCTTATGTCAATGTGCATTTTAATAGGTGCAAAGGCAAATGGTTAACCACTGCAACGAACAGAGGCTGTATAATTGTATCCTGACAGAATAATCAAGCCCATGAATTCATCCTGACAATGGATCTGTCTAACCTGGTCTACGTGTCATTTATTTAGTCTCTAAGGAACTGATACACTTGGCCTGGGGTGAGGAAACCTTAACTCCCTTATGCAATTCATAATATGGAGTATTCAATGTTCTGAAATTGTTCAGAATTTTATATTGCTTATAAATTCCATGATACTTTGAGACATGTGGCTTCTTGGAAGAGTGAAAGCAGATTGCAAGGATGGCCTGGACAATTGTTCTCCAAAAAGAAAGGTGTATTGACCCTTAGAAACACTAAAACCCCAATTATTTTTAAGAAGGAATAAGCTGTAAGGTATGGACAACAGAAGCCAAATTTCTGCATATGTGGAATTCATTTTTTGCTACATTTCATGCTGTTAAAATTGGCAGTATTATAACCACTTAGCAACGTGGCAGTGACTTGGAAAGGGGGGATGCTGCCTTCTCCTGTTTCCATTTGGATTTCTACTGTGCTACCCACTAGTGGTAATATAAGAACAATTGGAGGACATCAGCCTGTGGCGAAGGCATTGAGTGCTGCAAAGTCTTCAGCAGCCCCGAGAGGAGATATTCTGAGGATGCAAAAATTTACAGGGAAGTTACAGTCCATGTCAAGAGCTGTCCTGGAGTGGTGGGGGTTAAAAGAGGGAACTCCTGGACAGAAAACATATACTACTGAGTTTTACTGAGTCCATCTCACTTTTTGCCTCTTTCCCACCCTTCTTGGCCAAAATCACCCCCAGCCTGGTGGGTGAGAGTGTGAACTACCTGTACTTATCCTTTCATGGGTGTTCTACCCTACAGCTACAGAGTAGTCATTACTATCAGAAAAAGCAAAGCCTTGTGTTGTGTAGGGACTTTATTTCTGTTGTCTGGGTTACACCATGCTTTATGCTGAGATTCAGGCTAATGATCATTGCACAGTCGTATCCTTGGAGGAATATTCCCAAGAAGGAAGTTAATTAGGAAGTGGGCCAGAAATAATGTTCTTTATCTGAGAAAATAGTTTGAAGCTACTCAGATTGGAAAAAAAAAAAAAAAAAAAAAAAAAAAAGAAAAAAGAAAAAGCAAAAGCCCTGTCTTTGGTTTGGAGATGTTATTTGCTTCTTCTTAGCCTCTATTTTTATTTTTCAATTTGTCTTCTGTTTTTCCCTGCCACGCTACAGTCCATCTGGATGCACTTCGCTATAAAACTGTGGAACTCAGTGTACACTATTTTAATTGTTTAAGTACTTCAGACAGTTCTGAGCTGTGAACTCTAGTTAGACATCTCCTGTTTCCTCTCATCATAAAAAAGGAGAACCCTCAATAGGTAGCTGAAGATGATATGTGTTTTTAAATTCCACTTTCAACCCTAATGAATGAAGACTTTGTTTATTTTCAGCACAAAGCTGGAAGGAGGACTCATATCACTAGGAAATCCAAATGAGAGCTGAAATTTATCCTTTTCTTAGTCTTTAAAAAATTATAAACATGGATGGTTTTACTGTGCACTGTGTGCACACTAGGAGAGAAGAGGGAGGGAAATAGGGCTGCTCACAAGCACTGCTCTGAAGCAGAACCCCTTCTGCAGCCACTTTCACAAATGCTCGTGCAGAGATTGCAACTGCTCTGCACTGGGGCAGGGGGGTGGGGGGGAGAGAGAGAGATGGTGCAGGTTCTTTCTTGGTCTCAAAGATAAAGGCCTGACAACAAATCCCTTAATAAAATAGCTGTTTTAGTAAGAATAAAAACATGAATACAGGTAGCAACTAAATCTTACATCACTCCAGATGCTGGGAACCCCACATTTGTGCATCATCGAGTGCACCCTGGATGGATTTTTCCACAGCACGTTTCACAGATCCTTGCTGTGGAGATGTTCATGTGATGCTGCGTCAATGTGGTGAATTGGAAAACTGAGAAGGAATTACCCTGGCACTCCACCCCTGAGGATGCTAAGAGATGTTTAAAGAAGCAAGCTGTAGGACTGGGCATAGTACAAGATCTAAGTAGTATCTTCAGTGTCTGTGGAAAACGTACAGTGTGAGTGAAAGAAAACGAGTACAACTGAAGTTTGGAGACCTGTTTGCACTCAGATAAACTGGAAGTCCAATGTAAATAGAGAAAACATCTGACCTATTTTCTGCCACAAAAAGAATGAAAAAAAAATGCCATTGGCATTTTGATTTTTTTAAGGCATGTAAATAGTTTGACACTTTCATCACTGCAATAATGACCTTATTTATAATATTACACAGATGTTTATCTTTGAAATATATGACTGGACATTAACGTGGTTTATGGTGTTAATGGGCAGAGACTGAAATTTTAGTTCCATATGAAAGTACCTAAGAACAAGATGATAATAAAAAAAAACCCACTTTAAAGGAATTCCATTATTGACAGTAATTTTTCATTTGTGGTCTCACATCCTGTAAATATTTTCTTCTCAACCTGTTAGTAAACTGCTTTATAAATCATGAAGAGGCTTCTGGCCAGAAGAATGGAAGGTAATTGATCTTAATACTGTACAACCATAGTTAAGCAGACCTTATGCACTAGTCACATATGTTTTGATCTGTGTCCTCCTTTTTCCCTGACAATACATTAATTTCATTGGTTAAAGAGATAGTGTGGTACAAAAAATTGATTACTCTAGGGAAGTACAATCTAGAATTTGGGAGCATCTGAGAGATACAGCATACTTCTTCCTGACTTTACAGCAGTTTCTAATTGATTATTATCTAGAAGTTTAAAGACCACATTGGAAGACTTAGCATGTAATAACTACTGGCTTCATGGTAAATTGTCCATTACTGAAGCATCTAGAAGGAATGGTTCTGATGAGAACCAACCACCCACCCAGGTAGCTTGGTTCAGCTAGCACCTGTAAGATTTGGACAGTCTAATTATTGCCTAAAATGGAAAATATAATAACTATCAGGCTCACTTCTCTTTTTCCACCTTCTGCCTCCTTACTGCTTTAGCTTGAGCTAAAATTGAACATTTAAGTGTCATTTCCATCAGAACCCACTATAACCCATCAGATGAGTTTTGCTCTTTTGGTGTACCACTGCGACATTTGTTCTTAATTCTTGTTAAGGTGCAAAGTTAATATATATTTAGAGTCATGTTTATGGAAGCAACTACAGAAGCAAGCAATAGATCATCCCCAGCAAGATGCACTGCATTGTTTCAAACTATATGACTGAAGCTACAAATATAAGGAAGATATGTACGTTTTCAGAAAGAAAAACATATAAAATTACAATAAAGCAAATAGTGTTTTTGGAGTTTCAGCCAAGGAAAATAGTCTATCATATTGGATCCTTATATCAGCAAAAGTTTCTTTGTTATTTTGTGATTTGTCCAATGGTGCTCTTTGTTTTAGTTTCAAAAGTGCAATGTCTGTAGTGGAGGGGACACTAATGCTTTCAAGGACAAATAAACCGTCGCTATAACTTGCTGTAGATGACACTACTAGGCAAAGATGAAAGGTTTACTGTTTTCATATTTGACATCCATCTTGTAAGTACATTTCTTAATTCCAGAGGCGGTCACACTATGCTATGAAGCAAGAACTTATTAAGCTTAGCCAAATATATAAAAATTAATTGTAACCATTCTGTGCATACTAAACAGTTTCTCACGTGGCTGAAGCTTGCTAGAAAAATGATGAATGTTCAGAATGTGCTTCTTTTCATTTGTCTTGATTCCCGTGAGCATGTGAAAGTAGTAATTCAGCATACATTATGCTAACTCAGCAAAAAAATCTGACTTCCTGAGCTGACAAACCCAAAATCCTTCAAATTATTAATCTTTTTCATTAGCAGATGGATGTCAGGTATAATGTAGAAAGAGGTGTGGCAAAGGTCAGTAAAAGAAGAAAATAAGACAGGAAACTCAGATGAGACAACACAAGTAGTACTTTCACATTCAAGAAGTTATTTTAATCTAAAAAAGCAATAATCCTCATGAAAGAAATGTAAATTTTCTCTTGAAGAGAAATGACACGTTAATTGTCCTCATATGTTTTATGTAGTTGAGTGGACCAACTAAAGTAATTGGAATGTTGTAACTTAATGCCAAGTCATTATAAAAATTGTTGAGGTCAAGGACCTGAACATGGTAAATGACAGAGTTTGCTCAAATGTTTCTCTGGTATCTGCTTATGATGAAGAAACAATCTTCTCAGGTGTTGCTCATATGGCAACATTTTAGTTTCTGCAGCATTTTTTGGTGAGGTTTTATACTGCTGAAATGGTATTTGTTCCCTGGATATTTTAAATGTGGTTTATTTGCAAAATAATTACATGCTATGAAAAAATGTTATGCAGAACAGACATAAGAATCATTGCAATGTAAGGAGCCCAATCTCTGTAGGGAAATAGGTGCTGAAGTCACTGGTCTCTGAAGTTTGTGGGTTTTGATACATATTTTGAAATCCAAGAAGATTAATTTTATAAAAATCCCAAAAATTTGTTAGAAACTTGTCTTATTAAAGATTAGGATTAATCAAAACTTTTACCCAAAGATTCAGTCCCATCTTTTTTCTCAATTTTGAAATAGACCTTGTGATGATAATTGTAGCTTCTTTGCAAATACTACTCAAATCTTCTGGGGCTTCTTTTTTTTTGACAATTCAGTTACCAAGACCTTCAAAACCATGCAGCAGAATTGGAGGCATAGTTTCCATTAGTCCTTCTGAGAACTGTTTCTCAAATTTCTAGGTAACATTAAAAAATAGCGTCTGAAATGCATTGGGTAGAAGAGCTTGGATTAATGTAACTTTTTGGCTCTGGCCTGTACCCTTACCTGCATATCAAAGGTCAGTAATCAGATTATTTGTATTCTCTTTTTTTTGCCATTTGTGTTTTGTGTTGTAAATCCTGTGAAGTGCTTCATATAAGCATATCCTACATCTCTATTGAAACAAAAAGCTGCTCATATCAGAATAAGGTGGTGGTTAGAGCACTACCTAATACACGGCATTATAAGGGCAAAGTTGCTTCATTAAAAACAACAGCTTGAATTTGGGTCTTTGTCTTCCCAAGTGAGTATCCTGGTGCCTTTGAAATACATAATTTACCTTCCCTCTTTCTTTTGGAAATATTCTAAAGGTATCTGATGCCTTCCAGGGAAGAATGGAAACTTTCTTTATATTAAGCATGTTCGGTGAAGGAAAAAAAAGTCAAACTACAAAATGTTTAGTTAATTTGTTCTAAAATTATTTTGCTTATTAATTTCTCTCTGAATGTTTTATGTATCGAAACATGTTCAGAACCAAAGAAAGGCATTCCATTTTAGGTAAAAGAAAGTATTTCCTTAACATCAAAATATTTCTCTACCACTTCCTAGTGGATTATCAGAATTCAAAAAACAGAATTCCTTTCACACTGAGAAGCAGGTTTTTCACTTTTTTAATGAAGTGCCAGGAAATGTAAAAGCATTTATTCATGCTGCTTTTGCTACCATATTTCATATTTTTTCTAGTCTCTACTTATATGTTCTAATCAAAGAATATCACATAATGGTTCTAGATATTTCTCTTCCTAGTGCATAGCTGTGTACTCATCACTTTTATCTATCTGGCTTCTGTAGTTTGTTAGACACAGTTCTGTCCCAGGCAGAAGCAGCCAGCTGGGCTCTTTTCTAAGGTTTATGTCCTTTCTGAGTTCTTTTTTTTTTTAGAAACATAAATATATTTGCACAGCCCACTGCATTAAAATCAAATTCGTACTGTACATGGAGGTTAAACAGGTAAAATCTTCCCTTAAAAGGTGGAGGAAACACTTCCACTAACATCTTCGGGCTTAGAGCACTGAAAGACGATTGACTTAATGACAGCCTTCAACGGTCAAGAGTCCTGTTTGTGCAAAGAATCTACCACTGTACATCAAGGTAATGACATGAGTGCAGTACCTTCATCTATCCAGTGACCCAAAGCTGCATAAATTGGCACAACATGCAGGTTCTGAGAAGTTCATAAAGCTGGGTACAATGGATTTGTGTGATTCACGCCTATGGTCACTCACTGATATGAGACTGTCAAGGAAGAATTACAAGTGGTAAGCTGAAAATTTATGACAATGAGGTGGGGGAAAAGTACATTGGAAATATGGTGGAAAGGAATAAGAGGGAGAAAGACTTCATACAACAGATTTTGGACAATGCTAGCCATGACCTTCACAGAAATCTGAAAATACCCAGCATTGTGGTGTATCATGCTCTTTGAACAATGTAGGCCAGGCTCGTACCCATGCCTTTGATTCCCTGGCCCAATTTCCTGCAGAAACTGATTCTATATAACATGCTGGTCCTTGGACCCTCTGCTCTTTCCCTGGGGCTCCCTGCAGCAATGTAGCTCCGTTAGGATGCTTTGAAGAGTAACTGTATAATCAAATTCTTGGAAGGAATAATCTTCCTTAAAGGAAGATTATAATGATCTGTCTATGGCCTTCCTCACTTCCTACCAATGCAGCAGTTAGTAACATACCTCAGCTTCCAACAGGAGGGTTTCTAACAAATATGAATTGTAGCTATAAATGCTTAATAGCATCAAAATAAGTATGCTGCTGGGGAGGAAAAGAAAAGAAGCGGGAGGAAAGGAGGCATTTAGGTGCCCAATTACTGCAAAACTGTCTGTGAGCAAAGAGTTTCTAAATGTTGCTACTGCTCATAGTCTATCCACTCCCACTCCCTCATCTGTACTATAGCTGCCTGTTGATCCCTGCCTAGGATCGAGATAAGATTTACAAAAGGCTGTTGAAATATCCTGGGACTGCATCAAACTTCTTTCCTTGGATAGCTATTGTTACTCCAAATGTGACTGTAGTGGTTAGCTCTGTTCTTTCTATACAAAATTGCAGACTCAAAGGGCAGAATGTCTTCTATGAAAAGACAGGGAGAGACAAGAATCAGTGAAGATACTTGAATATCTCTAATTAATATAAAGTTTTCCAGAGAAGAATCATCAAGGTTGGCATTCTGACAAATAACAGCAAAAAAATCTTGCCATGCTAACATATAGCTTCCACATTGTGAACAAATGCAAATGTAATCAACAGAAGAAAATTATTCATATACAGAAAGCAGCAAATTGGGCATTACTTATTTGACAGAGCCATATAAATTACCATCCATCATGATCCCCATACTTTTTATGAAGTATCTCAGCAAGAAATATTTTGGCAGCATCTTATTAAAAATGTAAATGCATTCAATGCTGTTTATCTTCAACAGTTAGAATTTGGCCGGGCAAAACACTAAGACACTAATACAAGGTGGAGAAAACTGAGATCTGATATTAGGAAATACATTGTATGATGCTGAACCAAGAAATACAGAGAGGTCTTTCCTTTACTTGGAATTCTGAGTTATATGCAGAGCCACATCTCCAAGCTGGTATTCATGTTGCGCCACAGTAATGAATTGCCTATGTCTTCTAGTAAACAGGCATTTGATTAAGCAACGTCACAGACCAAGCCATAGCTATGAAACCACTTGATATGGTGCAGTCTCCACTGCTGCCAAAAGACATTGTTTCTCAACCTTTGTTATGGCCCCTCTTTGAGTTGGTTTGTTCAGGATCCTTAGCCCAGTGCAAAGAGACTCTGCAAGCAAGATAAAAGTATAAAGCAGTTATTTACCAGCTAACACGCATGCCAAAGATCACGAGGGTATGATGAGCTATTAGGCTAAACATGAGCATGCACACCACCCTGATGAGGTGTCTGAAGAGTCTTTGATGGCCAGACGGGAGGGGAAGAGTTTCCTCGCTGGAAGGTAGCTGCTGTTGAGTTGCTGTCTTACACCAGCTCAAGCCAAAACTGATGACCCTGACAACTCTGCTTGTTGACCTGATAATTCCCAGTGGGGTCCCAACTAGACTGACTCTCCTGATTAGCCTTGTTTTGCTTTGTTTTCTTCTTTTGGATCTTGCATCTTTCCACACTGGCGATTCCGACCTTGGAACTTCGAGCTACTGCTGATTCTGCCTTGACAATCCCATCTCTGTGTGTAACATGTACTTTCCTACCTGTCTGTAGACAGCTCTTTTGGAGCAGTTTGAGTCCAGGTGATGCAGCTGTGCTGTATCAGAGCGGGGCCTTGGATGCTTGGCATGCAGACACCTGGGCAGCTGTGTGAGTGTGTCTACCTGTGTCCTAGCTCACAGCATGAGCTACAGAGAGAGACAGGGAGTGACCCCACCTTCCTCCTTGGGGCTGCTTGTTTCCTTCCCCTCCGTGCTGCTGTCACTGGGGCTTGTACAGCTGTGCAGTGAGCCAGCTCGGTTCAGGGAACTGGAAATGAATCCAGCTGCTGGTGCAACCAGCTGCTTGCTGCAGTCCAGTCGGCGGGGCTTCATTTCCTGAACAGGCACACTGAAAACAGGGGAAACTGCTTATGAAAATGAGTAAAGGTGATCAAAGAGTGAGGAAAAGATTAGAAGAGGAATGAACACTATGCTTAAAGAGAAAAAATAATTTTTTTCCTGTAAATTTTTTTCCTCCCTCACAGGGTTCTTATGTAGATGCTCTACAAGACAACAGCATTACCAGCCTCTCTCCGCTACTAGGATTGCTCCAGGTTCTTAAAAATGCACCATTTTGAGTTGTTTATATTTCTATATTTGGTGGGTGATTTCTGAGTGAGAGGCCTAGCATGCTGATTGATATAAACACTGTAGTACTTCCTAGACAGAAAGTCCCGCTTTCCTGAATTGGAGCTCAGTCCTACAGGAGAACTGAGATTACCCCACATATCCAGCACTGGTCAATATTGCTGTACTTTCAAGAATCCACTGTACTCTATAACAGTAGATTTCTACCAGCTTGTTGAATATACCAAACAAATCACTAAACTGCATTCCTTCTGTGGATTCAGTTATGCAACAGACCCACAATATCTTTTTGAGTCTGATTTAATACTTTTAGCCAAGTTCCCATCCAACAGATTTGATATTCTGTGAATGAGCCACATGCATACTTCTTTGTAAAATGCTAAAATCCCTATGACATCTAAAGATGTACACCTAGAAATGGACTATATCATCATCTGGTTATTTTGCTTTTAAATTAAGTTATATGTATGATTGTTTGTTTACTGATTTATATAGTTTAGTTTACTATATTTAAGAAGTTCCCTAGCTATCTGTTCCAATTCAAGTAAAGAAAAAACACATATTTACTAAAGCAGAAATAGAATCAAGCTCAAGGAATTTTTTTTTTTTTAATTGAACATCTGCTATATGGATTACTTCTATTTCCAGTCACATATTCAGAGAAAAACATGTTTCAGCCATCTTTGGGCTGAGTTTCAGATACTATTTTAGCATGTGATATTCTTCCACAGACAAGTTTTTATTCATTATGCAGAATTTACTCCTTATTTGATTTTATTATTTTATTGGAACAACAAATAAAATAAGCCGTTCTTCTAAAAATACAGCAAGATGAAGAAAAAACAAGCTTTTAAATAAAATCATATGTTTTGGTAATAACTCTGTAATACATTCAGGTAAAATTGAATGTGAAGTTCTGCAAAAAAATGTCCTTCGTGTATTATGAGTCCAATCTACTTTGTGAAGTTAGAGACACCTGGTTTTGTCATTGCATTCCAGTTTATATATAACCCAGTCATGTGACATTAATGTATTGAACAGAATCACAGGAACAAAAATATGAGAAACAGAAGAAATCTGCCAGTACCTCTTGTCCTCCTTCTGTTGGTGAGAAATTTTTTGATTGTTCTTCCAGCCTGTTCCTTTGTCAGCAGTTCTACAATCTAAAAAGATACATTTTGGAGGTGCGTATTTTTCCTGTTATCCTAGATCTTCCTTCTTCAGCTTCTTATTACTTTTTTCATAACTTTCAAACCAGGGCCCTCTCCAGTAATCTATCTTTTTCCCTCTTGCTTTTGGGTACCAATCTCAGCTACTATGATAGTCTTTGCTAGTATCTAGCAATTTATACATAAAGGCTCAGATCTGTTACCAGCCAAAGACAAGTGTCCTTTTGCTCCATTGGAATGCGGTGTAGCAGTTTGGTGCAAGTCGATGCAGCTTTCAAAGGCATCAGAGCTCCTTATGGCCTGTGGAAGTACAGCCAGGCTGAGTTGTGTGACACTGTGGGCTCCTTGGTGGTCATGGACCCTACAGTGCAATATCTATCTTTAGCGCTGGAGGTGTATTGGAAAGCAGCTTTCCAAATAGGAGAAATTTGGATTACTCTATCTTTTCAGGTAAAGAACATGATAAGTAGGATTGCCTGAACAAATGGAAAGTGGTAGCTTGGAAAGCAGTGTCTCTGAAAAGGATTTAAGGAGCACAATTGACAGACAACTCAGTATGAGCTCCCATGTTGTACTGTGGCAATTTAAGGCTAACTTACTCCTTGGTTGCATAAGGAAAGAACATTGAGATGACTTACTTTTACTATTGACTTGAGGCTGCCTTAGGTAGTCTTGATATATGTCACAGTCTCCTACCTTTTACCTTGCTTGATTGAATTAATGGTCTTGTCCAACAAGACCAGCATTATGACTCCAGTCCATCTGCTATCCCCTCAGGTCAAACTGAACAACAAACAAAAAGGACTTTGAAGAGCGTGATAGACTTGATCTGGATTCAGCCCACATATTCCTTCCCAGCAGCTAAGGACACCCCAGTGTCATGTGGTTAAGCATATTATAGAGAATTATGTCAGTACTGTGATTCAACTACATATTGCAATTGCTATACTCTGATAATTTCTACTTGTGTCGTGATTTAAGTATGTTGCTGTATCCTCCTGCAAAATCAAAACCCAATATAACATCAAAAGAGCTTCAAATAAGTAAATTTGGTGTTAAACTTTAAATCCTGCATGTGTGCAATAGCTGAAGCAAATTGATTAGAATATTGGATTCTGACGGTGACACAGGTTTGTCAGGTCTGCATTCCAGACTTTGTTTCACCAAAGTATCTATGTCCTCTATTTGATCTCTCTTTACACATGTCAACTTAGCTTTTCATGCCTCTTGAACGTGGAAATTTCCACAGGTAAATGTACTTCATTTGCAGTAAAGTTTCACAGTAATTCCCCTCGTCTTCACAGTGGTTCCTCCAAAAAACATCACTCATTGAGCCCGGAAAACAGATGCATATCACAAGGATACCTTGATATAACAGTCTTTTGCCATATTTTGTAGGTTAGTAATATGTAACTTGTCAATATATCTGTCTTTGAAAGACATATGATTCCAAAATATAAACTCCAGCACAGAAGGCTGGTCCTGAAATTGTGCAAATGAATTTAGTATCCATATTTCAAGAAGATTGCTGAAAAAACAGCAAAAGTTAGAAGAGATACACAAGCAGTATTTATGGGCTAGAAGAAATTACTTACAACAAATGGCTTAGCTCTTTTTTATCTTTTCCAGAAGATTTGCATTAACTTGATTGTATTGTATAAGCGCTTTCACAGGCAGAAAATATCAGTTCTTGAGGTGATTTTTAACCTTGTGGAGAATAGCACAGCAAAAAACTAAAGCCATGGAAATGCAAATTAAAAATATTGCATAAATGTTAACTGTACAGATGGCCATCCAAAGGGACAAAGTTCTGAAGGCAGTGGTGGACTTTCAGTCTTTTGAATTCTTTCAGCTGAACTCAGATACTTATGTGGAAGATGTGTTTTTGACAAAGACAGTTCGTTGCACTCAAGTTAGCTGAGGGAAATGTAATGGCCTGTGATTACAGGATATCAAACTAGGTAACTTAATGGTCCCTGCAAGCTTTACGCTCTATGATTCTATTTGTTCCTGTTACGTTGTACAGAGATGTATAAACCCATCCCAGAAAAAACCTGAGACAAGTCTGAAATATTTTCCCTTAAATTTTTTTCTGGTGTTTAAAACACGAGACCTAGAATTGTAACGGATCACTGGGTTCATTGATTCTAGTCTCCTGTTTTGACATGTCACAGTATTTGATAATAATTCTGGAAACAGCCCCAACGATTCCTACTCAAAGGCTGTTTCAGAGCCTCACTGCTCTGCTGAATGAATTTCCATCCCTGATCTGTTCATGGCTACCTTACACCTATTCATTCTCATGACAGCATTGTCCTTCAGCTTATGCTCCTGATGTATGTGAACATATTCATGTAGAATAGTCATATCTCTACTCAATTTTCAGTTAAATTGGTGGAACTGCATTTTTTTTTTCTTTTCTGATAATACATGTCTCTGTTCTCCTGTTTACCCCAGCAGTTCTTCTCTACATTTGTTTCAGTCTGAGCTCATGAGTGTTGAAGGATGTTTGTATTGTTTGCTGTATTTTTTTCCCTTTTTCCTTCTCCATCACTGCTCTCCTGTTCCTTTTTCATCCTTCACTATTCTCTGTTCCATGATCTGGCCTATTTTTCGTTGTTCTATTGGTTTCATTCACTTAAGTCTTTCGTTTTTATCCATCCACACTCCTCTGGTTCCTTATCCATTCTAGAAGTGCCACGCCAGATTAAATCAAAATCTATAATTAAGCTATCATCCTGTCTCCAACAGAGGCCAGTGGCCATAAATACATAGGTAAAAATATTTTGTTATACTTCTGCGGAAATTCTCCTAGCCTCTGGTAAATTATGATTCCTGCTTTAGAGATGTCTTTGTATTTCGTAACACAATCAACTGTTCTTCAACAAATCAGCCAGCCATTTACTGAACTACTGTCAACTTTACCACAACATTCAGTAGCAAAGTATTTCCAGAGTTTAACTATATGTTATATTTCTTTAAATTACTTTTGTATCTAGTTACATTTGGTATCACCTAGTTCTTATATTGGAAGAGACACCAGACAGCTGTTAATAACCCTGCTCCCTTTACCAAACTGAAGACTACTAGTCTATTTAATTTGATTTTGTACTGAAGCTATTTCAGTTGTTTGGCTACCCTTCTCATTCTTTTCTGTTTTCTAAATATACTCCGTCATTTTTCAGAAGAAGGTACTGAAACTATATAGAGTACTCCAAGAACGGGTACATATTTCCCATGTACATTGAGATTATCATGTTTTCTGCTGCATTTCATTTTATCCCCAGAGTTGCCTGATGGTCTATTTTCTTTTCTGAAGAGATTTGAAGACCTTTTCGTAAGTGGTAATAATCAATTACCACTCAGGACGTATGCAGAGTCAATCATTCTGCTTATAATGTTAGAGTTGTTTGTTTCTCTCTGTCCTTTTACATCTGTTTTACACTGAATGTCTTTCTACTACTTCACCCTTTTGTATCAGTCAGTCTCATAAGGCCTTCCTGCACATTCAGTTGCCGTCTTTAATATCCCAAATACTTTGAGGTATCATACTCTGTCACCTCAACATCCATCAAGACTTTCCACATCTTTTATGAATATGGTGAGCAGGTTGTACTCCACTTGCAACTTCCATATATGCAGAAAACTAATCATTAATTCCAACCTTTTAATTAGTCATGTGAAGGGCTTGCTTTGTATCCCATCATAGAATAATTTCTTGAAGAACATTTGATGACCAACCTTGTTGAATGCCTTTTGAGAGTCTAAATAGACTTTAGGAATAGGATGTCTATCCTCTCTAAGACTTAATATGTTTTTTTAGAGACATATAATACATGATGTAATTCTACAAAAGTTTTCTTGGTTTCCCCCGTGCCTGACATCTATCTATAACTTCTCTAATTCTATTTTTTATCATGCTTGCCACTGATTTGTCTGGGTAAGCATCAGATGTATTGGTCTGTAGTTATTGGATCCCACTAATATCATTAAAAATTAGCACCATATTCTGGTTTTATGGCAGTTTTATGTGAGATGTTACAAACCAGAGTTACTAGTTCAGCTGCTTTACCCTACAGTTTCTTAGGAATGCCTGGGTGAAAATTGTCTTGTGCCAGTGATTTGATATAATTGCCATTTTTTTTCTTTGACTATTCTACTTGCATTTCAATTTAAAATTTATTCTTCCATGGCATTTCCCATGTCATGGAAAATCACTCTGTAATGCCAACCTTAACATCAACCCCTAACCCCTATCACAAGCCCCAAACCCCCTATCACAAACTCCAGTCACTAACCCTGTTACAAACCCTATCCTAGGCAAAACTCAAACCATAATTAAAACCCTAAATCCCTAATCCTAAACCAAAACCAAACCCCTAATTTCTATCCCCCATCCCCTAATGCATGCTGCAACCTCAAAGCCCTAAGTCTAAACTTAGTGATAACATTAGGGTTAGTAAGAGTTTAGGTTTGTTTTTATATTTGTGTTTAACATTAAGTTGAGGTTTTGATTTAGTGTTGGGGTGAGGATAAAAGGGTATGGCTAGAGATTATTGCCAGGTTTAGTATTAGGGCTTGCAATTATGATTATGGGTTTGGGCAGAGGAGAACTGCAGTTCAGGTTAGGATTAGGTTTAAGAGTTATGGCTATGCTTGTAGCCAACGATTTGGTTTATGATTTAGCTTTAAGTTTGGAGTTCAGGGACAGGTTTTGAGTTAGGGGCATTTATGGTTGGAGTTACACTTTACTGTTAGTGTTCAGATTTATTTATTGGGCTAGAGTTCAGTGATTTGGTTTGGGTTAGGATTTGGGTTTGGCTTTAGCATTATGGTTTGGTTAGGGTTAGGGATAGCTTTTAAGATTAGGCTTTAGGGTTAGGGTAAGGCTATTGTTATGCTCTAGGCTTAGATTTTGTGTTTTAGTTAGGGTGCAGTTAGGCTTAGATCGATGAGTAGGACTAAGGTTAAGTTTAAAATTTGGATTAGATTTAGGGTTTGGTTTAGAGCTATGTTTAGCACTTGGTTTAATTTTATGATTAGGGTTAGGGTTAAGGATTAGGGTCACTGTTCGGTTTTGGTCAGGCATTAGGGTTTATTATTAGTCTTATGTTTTTAGGGATTGTTATGCCTAGAGAGATTATATTTTTAGCATTTGTTTGGATCCCACCAGTTTTTATCAAGCCTATACTGAGTTTGAATTATTGTGTTTCTGGATCAACATACATTTGGAGCCAAATAGGCAGTTAAAAATACTTTTATGGATAAGAAAGTCAGATATGTGCAATTTGGTTTAGACAAGAAATTATGTCAAGTACGTACCCAGGTACTGTAAACTTTTTTGTCTGTATTTTCCATTAGGGCCAGTTAATGAAAAGTTTCAGCAAAAGAACAATGAAACTTTTGGAGGCACCATGTATTGAAGAGCTGATGGTGTGATAAAAGCAGTATCAACTCAGACAGAACACAATCAGAAATGCAAGTGATGGCAAGGTCCCAGACTACGTGAAGTTCAATCAAGATATTATCCAGCCTGCAGAAATCTAAGTTAATCACATGAAATCCCTTCTCTCTTCAGAAGGAATACGGCCAGACAACAGCAAAATTGAAAACATGGCCAACATAAACCATCCACCACTAACATAAGCAACAAGAACATAACATTTCTGTAGATACTTGGATTGATTACAGTTTTGATGGGGTACACACTTTTAGAAGAAGCCTGGACTGCTTTACAGAACTTTTTGTTTTGTAGCAATACAGCCTGGATAGCAGTCACAAAAAATGCAGCAACAAACACAATCGAGACTCCAAATTATTCAGGATATATGTTTCCAGAAACCGAGTCATCATTCAGACAAAAGGATCCTTCAATGGATTAGGAATTTACCTACTGTAAGATCAAGGTCCTGTTTCATGTATATCCTGAGCTTTCATGTCCCCCAAGTTATTACCAAGGAATACTGGCTACTGCATTTGCAATAGGCTTTTTTTCCCTGTGTGAATGCAAAAGAGCAGATTGCAGAGCTGTCACTTAGCAGGCATTGCTGTGACCCTCTAAACCTCTAACAGCTTTACTGAGCTTGAGGTAAAATGCAAGAAATGCTATGACTTGACAGCCATTCACAACTGGATACCATTTCACCTTCAGATCTGCAAGATATGGAAATAACGCACCATGATATACAGAAAAAATGCTAAATATGTGTCACGAGTCAAAACAGAGAATAGGCCACAGTTTTTGGTACTGTCACATGTTTTGCATGTATTCTTATTCATGCAAAACACCACCTAAAAATTGCCTGGCAGATGTATCTAAATAAACACATAAAAGACAGAAACCTCTGTGGTGTTATATGAACGTCTGGAATTGATGTTAATACCTTCTGAGAATGTAGACTGTAGAACTATCTTTGGGTGCTGATACCATGACATACTTGTCCTGCCTACACACAGAGGCTGAAACAGTGATAATGACTTGATCCCGTGGATTATGACCTCTGGTCCACACAGACCTGTTTGACCTTTATCCATATAGATTAAGTTTAAGCAAACTGTAGTTTATGTAAGACACTGTTTCACAAGACAGATTTAAGAATGAAGAATTATTAATCCTGTTTAATTATTTACTATTAGTTAATTAATAGTTAAAATTACTTCTGTTAGCTCACCAGAGAATCTCTGGTTGGAAGGGCTTTTTCATACAGCGTAACATCTTGCTCAGGGTCTGGAATGCCAAAATATCTGTACAGGCCATAGTAATTCTGTGCCTCATAAGCAGTGTTCTGGTTCAGCTTGGTGTCCATGATGTTACTCTGTCATCCCTATCTACTGACACAGCAGATGTAAGAAAGCTCACTCACAGATTTACCCCACATGATTGCAGGGAATCATCCCTTTTTCTTCTTTTATTCACTTCTGAAATTGAGATGATATTTCTGAAACAGTTGATGTATCCCCCAAGTACTAAGTTCTGATAATCAGTACTTGCTTGCACTGCTCAATACAACACAAAGTAAAACCTGCAAAGGTAACACTGGTTCAAACTACACATGTGGAAGGCAATATTGCATCTTTGGGACTACTGCTCTGGGCAGTCCTGTAAGCCCTATGCTTTGCCTGAGCTCATAGGCTTTCCCTTGCGCAGAAGCCTCTGTCCACATACTGTGCTTCCTGCAGCGTTCCACCATCGTTCCTTCCTGGAGATACACCCTTATAGATTATATGGTGTGCTGAGAGTCAAAGACAAAGATACTTTTTTTTCTATTGACACAGGTGGAAGATGCCTGCTTTCACACTGGTTTCCATAGACATTCTGCTAACACTAATGGAATGCAAGCAATTCTAAAATTACCAAATTCAGAGAAACTTTCTTAGACTGACATTCACCTGATTGCATTACATGCAACTTTGCAACATTGCAATGTGCATTGCAATAATGCAGTTGTAGAAATTGGACTTCAGATATCTAATGTATTGTTAGTTGTCTAGACTCCTTTTATTGCTGGGTAGAGAAAGAGAGAATCCCAGAGTTAGATTCTTCTTATCTGAATGTAGGTACCTAATATAGATCAGATAGTTCTGAAAAGCTGCCCAAAGTTATAGCAGATGAATCTCAAACCTAATGTTCCCAGGATGTCAGTTTATACTATACCTGATTTAATTTTATAAAGAATGGTGTGACTGGCTTTTTTTTTTATCATAATTTAATTTTCCATGGCTTTGTGACATCTTGTAGTTTCTCTGTATTAAACAGTGTGAGACACCATAGTAGTAGTTTAAAGTCAAACATGACATTTTAGTGTGTTGCTCTTTTCTTGTTGAACGTATTGCTAAAAGAAAAACAAAAGCACCTTTCAAGCGCAGATAGATGCATCTGCAGTTCATCTTTCCCATCCTTTGGATAATGTATTGTACGTTACAAAGACCAACACTTATCATGTGTTTCCACCTACATGCTATCTTCAACCTATTACTATATCAATGATGTCATAGGTAGGTCACTTTATGATGTTAATATTTATGATTTTATTCTTTCCCCAATTAAAAAAAAAATCTACTTCATACTGTTTTACAGCTGGTTTTATGTGTCGGTAGACAAAATTTCCACAGTGATTTTCCAAGGAGCATGTCCCTTCTGATTTGTTAGAAGTTCACCATCCCAGCAAGTTTTTATACCATTACATAAAGTATATATCCTATCCCATTTTAGCTGTAATCTTGCACAAACTTTATCACCATAAATGTGAGCCCTAATGATATTTTTCCAAGTTGCTGGTCTAGTAGGATTTTACTTGTAACTTTAGGACAAAGTCCTCAAGGCATGACAGCCGACTATACTGCAATTGTCCATGATCGGTTACTATACCCATGGTCAATTTTGGAAGCATATGTTTTCCTGGATTAGAATCTGTAAGTTTTTCTGCCTGGGTGAAATCTAATTTTCTGTTTCACTTCTATACTGAAGAAAGCGTCTCTTTCCAGTTTAGCTGTGTGAATGTCAAGCTCATTCTAAAGTAATTATTTTTCAGGTACACTTAATTCATCTTCTATTGCTACTGGCTTAGATCAATGCTTTAATCAAAGCTTCAATGGTTTCAAAGGTTTTCTTGTTGTAGCTGGATGATGTGAAAGAGAGTTGACAGCTTATAGCTCCTGTGCATTGGCAGTTTGGAAGTTAGTACGTATTCCCTCTACTCCCACATCAGCCATGTGTGAACTTACTACTGGTAAAAGGGAAATTTTTTCTATGTTATTAACCTGAAATGGGATATAAGTGTAACTGCTGGATGGATTCAACACTCATTAACATGCACTGTGGCTGTTGGACTGAAAACCTGTTTGAGTAGCCTGGCTTGGGGAGGAAAAAGGAAAAGAGCAGAGCACTTCTGCTGTATTATTTATCTTTTTCCCTCATATGTGGGGTCCAGATTTATTCCCAGTGAATCCATCAATAATAATTAGCATGATGTCAGTGGAAGGATCACATGGCCTCATATACAGCCTTTTCTTTCCAAAGTGTTTGTATTTCGCTAAGGTAAGAAATTTCATGTACAGTGGTCATAGACATTTAACGCTTCCTGGTTTAATCTCCTGAACTACTTACAAATGGTAGTTACTTAATGTGAGTATCAGTTAAAATGTTGTCATTATATTTACACCAACGTTAGAAAGTCAGCTCACAGCAAGAAAGTTGTTTCTGGATTTTCTGTTCTTTTCTCGTGATCAATGTTCCTTCATACCATATCTCTCTTACTGTGTTGGGGTTTTTCTGCACTAATTATTAAAGGCAGTCAAATCACTCATGGAGAATAAACTATTCAAAGAGGTTAGGTTTTGTTTGCATTTTTGAATGCAGATAGCCTTTATAAGTGCGCAATACATGACTTAATATCTTTTCAAGGAGTGCTTGTAGCTTGTTCTCTTAAACTATTCATTTTCTTCAGTGTGTAGACAGTCACAACGGTTCCACTGGAGCTTTTCTCTCTGCCTGCGCAAGTTAAGCTTTCCAAAACAGGAGCGGGTAGCACATAATGAAACATTGCTGTTGCAATTGTGTCTTTCTGAGAAAGCTGTGTGCTCAAGATTTTGAAAAATCAGGAGCTCATCAGTTATTTTGATAAGTGGATGAACCATCATGTAAATGAACAACAACTGCTTCAAACAACAGTCTTATGCATTTTTTCCATTCACTCACAGGAAAATTTTGCAACCTTTCTGTATGTCACTGACACAGCTCTAAAGATGTAAACACTTTGAACAAGCAGGATATAATGCTTTTTAAAGAGTTTCACACATTTCCTTTGGCTTACAACCATTAAAAAAATACCATAGAAGGCAGTCACATGGCCAAAACTCTATGGTGCCTCCAGGCTCCTTTTGTGGTAACCAAGGGCACACCCCCTCACCCCACCTAGCCTAGATACCTCATTTAGGAAAAGATAAATTGCCTCTGGTGTTAAGCCTGTTTCCACTGGCTGTGAAGGCTTCCCAGATGATAAACTGAATGGTGAAGGCTTTTTGACAGATAAAATTGGGCAAGACGAATCCCAACTATGTCATGCCCCAAGAAATTCACAACAGACATTTGTTTTATAGGGCTCCTGTGGCATCACAGCCTCTCCAGCAGTCCCGCCCGGTGCTCACTGTTAGAAATGATTGTTTTTTCATTAGATACAATTTGCTTCTCCCTTGTTGTAATGCTAGATTCTTATTTTGTTCAACTAGTTATGTGAGCACAAGACATGTTATTTCCTTCTGTTTAGCAAAAGCTTTTTATACGTTTGCAAACTGTTGTCCTTTTCCCCTCTGTCCTTTCTTCATCAGGCTCAACAAAACCAGTTCTAGACTTCATTCTAATTGGTCTCTCTCTTTCTCAACTTTATGAAGACCTCCCAGGAAAAAACAGCACTGCAACATGAACATTGTTCTGGCTAAAGCTTTACCAAGTAGAGCAGGAGGACTACTTTCTGTTCTTGCAGGTTATGCTCTTATTTGTATGCTTGCCTCTTCCATGACAGGAACTGACTGGCTTTTTATTATAATAACCTTTAGAGCCTTTCCTTCCGGTCCTTACCACGTATATATGTGGTCTCTTTACTGGATCTTGGTGTGGTTTAATTACATTTTTTTCAGTCTCTTTCTCTATTTCATCAAGATCACCTGTTCCTCCGGTGCTCACTCAGTTCTTCCTGGTTTGGTATCGCTTGCAGATTGGCACTGTGGAGCTGAGCAGAGTGCAAAGCTACCTGCCTGGGCAGACTGAACAGTAATCACTGTTCAAACAGGAAAAAAATCTGTTCATTTCCCAGTTTCTTCAGCAGAAACAATTTTTAGTTATCCTGTGCCTCTGCCTGATGAATTGGACAATTCACTTTCAAGCTTTTCACATCTTCCAAACCAAGACTGACATCCGTTCCTTCCATGTGATCCCTTGTTATGACTTGGGATTCAAGGCCTCTCTGAAAATTCTAATCTTTTTACAGGGGAAAACATAACTGATTTCTGGACCACTCTGAAATGTGTTAGCAAGCCTGAAAGGCCAATAAATAAGAAGAGACAAATGTTTGCAGATGACAGGATGTTATTTAGATGAAGGCAGATGGAGGCATTTCAGAGACCCAAAGATAACAGGTCAGGTAAACAGGAAACGTGACATCAGGTGGGATTCATTGTTGATAAATACAAGTTCCAGAGGAATATTGACCACCAAATGTATTCTTGGACTGTAGATTAACTGTAACAGGTGGAAAAAGCTGTAGGTTGCTATAGGTAGCAAATAAAAAGTCCTAGCTCAGTGCAAAAACAAAGACAGAACATGAGGAAGAATAAAGAGAGGAGTAAATCCAGAAAGGATAAAACAACATAAAACTATTAGGTACATTGACAGAACACTTTCAGATTCTTCCCTGTGGCAACATGATTTCCAAAAAAGAGATCCAAGATGAATAATAAATCCAATCAGAAACAGAAGGATTGAAAAGTGTACAGTGTTCAAATCAGGAAGAGACTAATTCAAATGATGTGATCACAACACATTTAAAACTGATGAACAACATTCTATATTATTGTGAATCTTACTATTTTATACCATAATTTAGTCCAAAACTTAACAAGGAACATTCGTTGACATGTTTGATCAGAATATGTGTAGTGGAAACAGGCTGAAATATATCTAAAATGTTGTTTATAAAACAGAATCATAGAATACCAGGTTGGAACGGGATTCCCAATGTTAGGGAATCCACCACTGCCTTGGGGAGATTATTCCAAAGGCTGATTGTTCTCATTGTGAAAAATTTTCCTCTTGTGTCCAATCAGAATCTCCCCAGGAGTAACTTGTACCCATTACCCCTCATCTTTTCCATGACTCCTGTGAAAAGGGAGTCTCCGTCTTCTTTTTAGCTACCCTTTTACTCTACTGTCTCAGGGCACAAACACAAAGTACACTGAGAAGCACTTTCCCATCAGACAGTTTTCCCAGTGTGACAAAGCATCCTTTTAAAATGTATCAAAAGTGAACCAAGAAGAGTGGACAAGACTCAGAAAAGCTTTACAAGCAAAAAGAGTTTTCCTGAGCGTTAATAAGTGCAAGACACTATAGTCTGGACCAGTAACTTATTGCACACAATTACCAGAGTGTTTGCAGTGCTATAAATCAAATAGCTGGAAGGCTCTATAGCAATGTATTTCTTGTCTCATAGAAAACCACTGCAATCAGTCAGTATTTCTATAGGAAGCTTTGGGAGGGAAGAGGAAGAGGATCAGAGGGCTATTTGGAGAAACACTGCCAGACCTGAGCCAGGGCTGAACTGAATACGATGAAGGCGAGCTTGCAGGGATGGTAGTACAAAGGTGTCCACGAATGCAGAGGCAGGCAATAGCAGCCTGAAGCCTCTCACTGTTTTCAGCTGCCACTGCTCTCTAGAACCTGACTTGCAGCCAAACCCACCCACAGCTTGAGACAAGCTTAGGAGGCTACAAGCGTTTCCATCGCTGGCACCAGGGAGGAAGGCGGTTACAGAAGTCTCTGTACAGGAGAAAAGAACGAACACTGAAGTACTGCTCACTCTGATACTACAAAAGTCTTTACCATAGTTGTATCAGCGTTTATGCACGCATGCTCTTGATAGTACATCTGCTACTCCCCAAAGCATCTAGATTTCTGTGCTGCAAAGGTTTGCTATAGAGATAAATCTCCACTTAGAATAATCATTGTCTGATTCACGCTCAGGAGAGCCAGCACTGATCTGTGTGGAACAGAGAGGAGATGTTCTTCCTCACTTCATAACAAGCTGCATCAGGCTCGTGAGGCTGCTAGATTAAGTGCTGAAGCTTGTACAAGTTTGTGCAGTTCGTTAGAGGACTCTGAGTCACACTGCTTCTGTTGCATCGCCATCCCCAACCCCTAACCTCTTCATCTGGAGAAGCAGGAAAAACTGTGGGACAGGAATGAGCCATCTTGGCACCAGAGATCAACCAGAAGCTTCACACATAATCAATGCTTATTACAAATGACAAAGAAAGGCGAGGGGAAAAAAGATGTTGCTAAAGACCATGAGAACACCTCTAATAGTTAGGTAATAACTTACCTATCTGGCAGAAAAAGATATTAAAAAAGGTTGTAAGCATAGAACTGAAGGAGTTTGGAGGCAGACAAAAAACAGATTCAGGATTAGACTACAATTTGTAATGCTATATATTTTGTAAAGTAAGTGTACAGCATTCTATTGAGATTGTAGGAGTAGATGACAATGGTGTGTCCTTGCAACTGAAAAAATAAAAGTATGTATTGTTTGGGCTGAATAAAAAAATAAACATTGTATTTCTTTACCAATTCAGGCATTTGTAACAAAGGCAGCAACAAACATAAAGAAAGCAAAACGCAGAGCACTAGTGACAAAACCAAAAGGAGCAATAGCTAATGCTGTTCATGTATATTCAGTCTATTTCCACCTAGTAACCACTAGTTAAGATCTGAAGATTCAGCTCCTGGTTATAGCTGTCAAATTGAACTGTATGTATGAACTAAATGAGTTAAACCAGGTCATATCTTCCACCTCCATTGGCAGTGCCATTACTACTAGGCTCTGCATTAGTCTTGATAAGAGGAGAGAGGAGGTGACAAATTACTTTGTTGACACTATTGCACTCTGTATAACTACAGTTTTAAATGTTTATTGAAGCATGAAAGTGTTTAGCTGGAGGCTTTGGGAAACAGGCTCCCCCCACACTTCCCAGCGCAGGCAGCAGGACCATCGCTCCTTGCAACCCCTCCAGCAGTATCAGCAGTAGAGCTGCTGCTGGAAGCGAGGACTCAAAATGCAGCTCCACCACATGGCCGGCTCATTCATCTGTTCTTTTTGTCTGTCCTGTTTAAGGAATAAATATTTGGTTTGATCCAAGAAAAGTTTTTTTGAGCCTTTTCAAGAAAACTAAGAGCCTGGCAAACTGGAAGCTGTTGGAAGACCAGAGAAGTTGGTTTAAATGTTTTTGTGCAAGGAAAGCAATGGAACCTGGGCTGTCCTCTCCTCCCGATGAGAAACGGTGGCATTACCGATGGCAGCTCAATACCCTGCAGTTATATATCTAGTTCAACAGTGACTGATCACTTCCTAATGACTAGAAGAGGCAAATCCACACTCGGCATCCAATATTGTGCAATAAACCACAGGTTTAGTGCCAAAAGTGAAAGGAGACGAAAACAAATTCCTTCATGTTTGAGGTACAATGGTACTTGCAGTCTAATCTATTCCTAGCTAGCACAACATATATATTTACAGGGTACATTTTTCAGCTGGAAGCTGACAGTGAAAAATATACACCCTCATCTGATACTTTGGATTTGATCTACTCAATTACATTAAATAATTTTGCATATTTTCAGAAAATGAAAAATAACCTTGATCTTTAGCTGCTGTGTCACTCTGTGTTACCTAGATGAGGATTACAACCCTGATAACTGGCAAAAGAGCATGGAATGTTTATTTCCTGTCCACGTGGTTTAGAAGTGACTGATCCTTGCTGCATCAAAATCTTGATTGTCACAACACAAGTGAGTGAAAAGTGTCTTCATAACCAAGTAAAACAGGCTGTTAAAATCCACTCTGCAAACATTACTGACAACATCAGGAGAGGGGAGAAAACTATTCCTTCTACTTTAGTATTTTGTTGACATTTTAGAACCTTGAAAGATGTTTTACCCTGTGTGAACACTGGAAGTTTCTCTGAGGTGCTTTTTTAATTAAAAAAACCCACCATATGGCTTTAGCGAGAGCCAACCAAAATAATGTGCAAATGTGTTTATGTGTGGATGGCTGTATTCCAAAGTTCAACAGTGCTAAACTGGCAGCATTTTGTGAAAAGATAAGATTTACTGTTTGGAAACAAGATGAAAGTTTAAGCTTTTGCATTCTGATTACTAGCTAAAAGGAGATCAGTTTGGTTTCCATTTGCTATTTTAGTAGTGCTTTATTTATCTTAATTCCTTTGCTGCAACCATGTAGGCATAGCATAATACTGTCTTCAAGGTTTAAGAGCCAAAGCTTGCTCAAAAATGAAAGCACTGGGGGAGGAAGACTTCAAATGTGTGGGCTAGGAAACAAGTGTTGCTCCTATTGACACAAACAGCGCACATTCGAACTCCAGAAGAGCTGCGCAGTTTGGGCTCACCGAAGTTTGTCGGTGACTGTAGACTGGAGTTGGTACCCAGCATGTACAACCTTTCATAAAAAATAGCCTCCATTTCTCAAAACTCACGCTGTTATATGGGTTTCTGTTACACTTGATAATGCTTCATGCAAACTGCTGCACTATACAAATAATGAGGACATATTATGCTAACAATTAGATTGTCTGCAAAATGGCCCAACTCCATTTGCATGATAATGAAATGGTCCACAAAAAGTAAACACCCCAGAAAATGAGACTTTATGCAAACTGTCTGATACTATGTGCTGGTTACAGTCCTTAGATCAAGTCTGTTTTTCGAAAATGGCTAACAACTTTTACCAAGTCAAGGCTTATGGATAAGCATTACAATGGAAAACAGAATATTAAATTAAACTTAATTAAAAATCAAACAGGCAACAAGAAATGAATTTGTTTTTTATAATAAGCCAAGAATGCTAGATCTATAAAATAGATTCTATAAGAGGAAAAATATGCGCTAATATTTTGTGTGTACACTGAAGGCAGACTACAGCTGTCTTCTGAATGGACAGAGCTGTGTCACTACAGGTGTGGCACCACCCAGTGATATTAGGGAGATGTAAATGACAGAAAAACTAAATCCCAGAGCTGTCTTTCTTCCCCATGAACTTTTTATCCTTATGTCTTATTAAATTTAAAAAACTATGCAATTTCACCTCTCTAAGTGTCCTAGCATAGGAGAACCTTCATGCTTGCATTAGAGAACAAGGAGTATTTTTAAAGTGTTTCTCCATTATGTCAGTGATTTCTTGGAGGGTACATATCACTCCTATCTCCGGGACAAAGAACCTTTTAACGCAGCAAGGGACAGAGGCTGGAAACACCAAAAGTACTGCTGAATATAAAATATGACTGTATCCTGCTTAATTTACATCCTAAATTTATGGCTGATATTACACTCGTTACCAAACTCACCAATAAAGAATGGATACTATAAAAGCTTTGTGCAAAATGCAACTCCATCTCAAAGAGCTTACTCATATATGCATACGACCTTCGATATGAAGTTGAAAAAGTAGCTATTCTAAAAGCACACCTGCAAAATCTAACACCAAAAAGCTCAAAAGTGCCTGAAGGATGATTCCCTATGTAGGTTTCACAGCAAGAGTCATTGGGCACCAGAACAGGCTGCCCGGTGGCTTTGAAGATGTTGATTCTAAAAACTGAAGAGGATAAGGTCCTGAGCAACCTGTTCTAGGGTTGAAGTTGGCCCTGCTTTGAGCAGGAGGTTGGGCTACAGACCTCCAGAGGTCCCTTCCAACCCATATTATTCTGTGATTCCAGGATCCTTCCTGCCTGTGTGAGTATATGTTTTAAGCCTTCAGGCACAGTTCTCCGCTAATTTTAGAGCAGATGCTTTCCTCGCCAAGAGCTAGTCCACAGCTGACTGCTGTTAGCTGGAACCTTTTTGTGGCAATCACTGACTTTGGATCAGGGCCTTGCAACACAGAATAGATGGTGCTCAAGGGAGGAACCAGCTGTCCTATATGTCTTTTTATACTCATTCAGCATGTGGCTGCGTGCTTTGTTTACTGAATCACGTCCAAATCCCTCTCTGACAGTAATAACAATATCTTCATGGTTTTTTGTGCACTTATCACTATGATATTCAAACGCTTAATGAATTCATCTTTATAAGCTTTAAGTGACATCTTTATAATGTCACAGGGAATAGCAGGATTGTTTCTCATTTTTACAGATGGGAAGTGCTGAAGACAACAGGACAACTTGCATGTATAAAACCCATACTGATGGTGAACTTGAGTCTTGAGTCCATCAAGATAAGCAGCCTTGGGAATGAATGCCATAGCTAATCCCAGGATGTGCACTGTAAGGCCCATCTGTCTCTTTTCCGGTAGGGTACAGAAATGTTCCGAAATCGTTTCACTTATAAGGGCTGTGCCATTTCATTAATTACCTCATCTTTGAAATTGTTTTAGCCTTTTGTTAACTAGCACAGGAAGATCCGTGAGTGACATTCTAAAAGCTACAGAAAATCCATTATGTTTCAAGTAGCTAAAGTGGAATTGTATTTGTACTTTTTGCTAAATTAACATTACTCATATTGGTGGGTCAGAGGTTAAAAGAATAGAACCCTGCAAAAGGAAGAGCATAATTTTTCACTCAATTTGTGAATAAAAAAAGTCTGAAGCAATGCCACAAATCAAAGCGCTCTCTCCAAATGCTGCATTTTAAGCAGTTATCTCTAGATGTGGTGTTCAAAAAGATGTTAGTTTCTTGATTTCTCCTTTCTTTTTCAGCCAATATCACTAAGAAATAAAGGGATGGGAGAACCAGCCATTGTCATGATAGTCTGAAAAGTAATATTTTGCTTTTAGGTTAAGTTGAAAGATTTATGCAAGGTAGAGAGATTTCAAACTATTAAATTCTGTTTCAAACTGAAGTCACATCTTGATTTTAAATACCAGAGAACTCAGAGATGTTTGGAGATGTTTGTGGCTCAAACCAACTTCTTGTAAAGATCACATGCAAACAGAAAGCTCTGTGTCTCTCTTTTCACACACACATATGCATGTACGCCTATACAGATGTTTTTACCTTGCTTATTTCATCAAAGAGCACACAAGAATAACTCCTGCTGTGGCTCAGAAGTATGATCCTGAAATGTTTGTGTCAGAGAAGCACAGAGGATGTCTGTGGAAAAGATTGAAATCAATGGCAAAAATATTGACTTCCATGGGGTCAGATTTCATAAATTGAGGACAAGCAGCTCCAGTCTGAACATGGCAGAGGAGAGGGAAGAAGAGGCGGAGAGGAAGTGGACACAGGAATGTGCTCCCCAGCAGCTGGAGGGGACTAGAGCTGCCAAATTCATCCTGCTCCAACTCCAAGTAAATCCAGGTCTGCTTCCATGGCAGACGTTGTTGCAGTAGAAACCACCTGTTTTAACTCAAAAAAAGTAAGGGGGCATTAACCACATGCATTTGTTTTAAAGCCTGAACTTTCAGATCACAGCCATATCACAGCACAGCCCAATGCTAATCCAAGGCTAGTGGAAATGCAAGCACCTCGATACTCAACACTTAATTTGGAAAGTGTCTGAAGGTTGATTTGCTTAATCACAGACATTAATGTAACTTCTTCATATTCATGTTTTAGCACTGAAAAAATTGCCGTGTGAACAGCCCCCTCCGCTGTTCCCTGTCTTTCCCTTTCGCTTATGTTTTTGATCCGCTCCCTTTCACCAGGAAATGTTGGTTTATGTCCTAGATAATAAAGTGTGGATGAAGAAGAATAGCTCCTTAGCGTTTCTCCCGCTAGCAGCCACTGCTGACTAGCAGAACTTTCTGTACATCACTCTTGCAGAACTTTGAAGGTTTACTTCAGCAATGGAGAGAAACAAACATTGTTAACAGGAAAATAAGACAACTGGGAGTATTATACTGAGCTCAATCATCCTGTTATAACAGTACTGTGGTATTGCAGTTCAGCACAAAAAATAATGAGAGTATTATTTCATCTAGTTTTCTTTATTTTCCATCTACATGGGTTGTTTTTATTTCTGTACAGTGTCTCAATCTGATCAAGAAAAAAGTATGTGATCTGTTTGGTTCTTTAATAAAAAAAAAAAAAAACAAAAAAAAAACAGAAAGAAAGAGGGATATTTCTTTGTTCCTTACCATCTTAAATACAATATTTCTGTGTCTATGCTGTGGACGGTAAAAAACTGGGAATTTTCCCTGCCCCTCAGGACTGGTCTTGGGGATTCATTCATGTCTATATTGCTCAAAGCACTCTAGAGAGAAGTGTTATGTCCGTATTACATTGCACTTGAAGTGATGTCTTTCTGTGTACCACATCACAAAGAGCTTTGTGCCTACTCGTTGAGATGCCTCTCTAGCACAACACACAACATGCTCACTGCTTATTAGCTCCCTATATGACACGTGACTGCTCCGATAATCTCCATAAAGGGATGCAGTCAGGCAGTTTATATCTGCTGCCTACAGTAAAAACAGGCTGCCCGTTGCCTCTTCTGTTGCTCTGCAGGCTGCAGGTAACTCTGATACTTTGACCACTGTTGCATTTTGCCAGACAGATTTCACACCTTTGCAGGCCGTTGACAGAACTCTCACTGCCTGCAATGGCATCTGGCAAGTTGCTTGCTGTTTGCTATCATGCCACACAAGCAAGACATCCGGAACACCCAGGCTGGCAGCCAGAAATACAGTATGCCACTCCTGGTCAGTTGCATCGGTCTAGTGGCCTGCCTGAGTTGCTATGGCCAAAAGTCTTCCCACAGTGGAAAGATGTTTGGGAACTAGAAAACCAGTCTCCACTGCTCTGCACATGGGTTCTCTTTGTGAGAACCTGTCACTTCCAGCACCCAGCACTGGCCTTGTGAGAATCTTGATTCATACCTAAGGAGGAGAGAAGCTGTGCTCAATATAAGGGTCTAAGCGGACCTTCCTCTTGCCAATAGGTCCACAGTGGGCCTGATCATGACAGAAGACTGTGAAGCCTTTGCCAAGACCATCTTTTCACAAGTCATCCATGTCGCTTACCTTCCTGAGACTGTAAGAGCTTTTGCCCACTTCAACCATGGCCATGTTGCCCGCAATATTCCTATGACAACATTAACTGTAAGTGGCACCACTTGGTCATCCTGCAAACTGTGGTAGACCACTGAGGAGACCTTGTGCACAGCTTAAGTGGAAATTTCTAGCCGTGGAATACTGTTTGGGTTCTGAAATCTGGCATGTGTGTATGTCCAGCTGCCTGCAAGGCAGCAAATGCTGAGGAGAAGCTGGACACCAAGATCTCCAGGACCGTACAAAGTGCTGGCTACATTTGGCAGAACCTGCGTGAGGATGTTATTGCCTTTCCTTATAGACCAGTTGCTGCAGAATTGTGCCTTCCAGCTTGTGTATGTCCAGCCTGAAACTGCTGCCACAGTTGGATGTGGAACAGAGAAGAGAGACAAAAGTAAAAGTTCTCTATGTTTGGTTATTTGACTATAGGAGTTTGTTCACTCATTGTCACAGCACAGGCTGGAGAGATCATACAGTGGGTCCATCAAATCACCACAAAACGCATAATACAACACTTCAATATAGCAAAAATGTGCCATTCACACTCTAGAAATTGAAGGACACATAAAGAAAAAACCCTATTATCTCACATGATGCATCCTGGACTCCACCTGCATGCCATTCAGGTTGATGGATCATTGTAAGGGTATGGGGAATGTGGGAGCATCTGCTTCATTAAGTTACCTGGTTAAGAACTATTCACTGTAAATTAAATAATAAATAACAAGAAAGGTGACAAATTGAACACACAGATGCACAAATCTGGCAGGTGGGTGATAATGGAGACAGTAATGAAAACCAGAACTGCTCAGTGATAGGTCGTTGAAAAACTACTCAGGCTTGATAAGGATGAACCTGAACTTTGTAACTGATAAGAAAGTGGAAACAAGACTAAGTATTATGGCATACTTGAGGGGTCCTGTGGACTTTGTGAAACTTATTATGGAAAGCCTAAGGGAAGGGCTAAAATCAGAGAAAGTAGATTCAGGGTGGATCCAGGACTAACAAGCTTGAGAAAATAGAGAAAAGGTCAAGAAAAGGGACCAGTCAAGTGTAGACAGTCTTCCAGTCAGATAGCTTGTCTGACTGAGTCCTGTGCCTGATCACCTCGGTCTATCCTATCTTCCTATTAAATCAGTTTTTCTTAACTATTTGTTCTGTGTAAACCCACAATCTACCTTATGTGTGAGTGCTGTAGGATTTATTTGTCAGTATCTGTAGAAACCTGCGTGCAAGAGATCACAAAAGACCTCAGGCCACAGCATGAGCATCATGCATCAGCAACCGGAGGGACACAGATGTATATGTATCTGTGAGGGGTCTAAATGCCAGGAACTGGAAAGAGCTAAACGTGGTTATTTTTCTCCAGTGAATCTAATCCCGTGTGTGCCTCCAGATCAGAGCCAGCAGGGTGTAAGTGAGCCCCAGGTCCAAGCGTAGATACCAGGCAGGCTGAGAGAGCCTGTGACAGTATTTGAGGGCTGTGTAATTGCGGGGGTGCTTGTGAGATGAGTGTGTGTGTGCATACATCTGCTTTGCTAATGAACATCAGGTTGGACCAGGCAGTGTGCAGGAGACCTGTTCACCGGGTAAGGGGACCCAGGGTCTGAGCACGGATATTAGACATGTTGATACCCAAAGGATCTATGAACATGAGTACAGGAGTGTGTTTGTAAGTCTAGAGAGTGATGATGTCTGTGATTTCACTAGTGAACTCCAATCCTGATCAGTCAGAGAGGAAGAACAAGACTGGGCTCTCTGTATTTCTCTATTTATGTTTTATGTGAGTCCTGGTGGTGATGCCTGAGTGCTGCTAAGGGCAGATAGACTGTGGCAGTCTGTATGGTCAGCTGTGATAGTGTCCTCTGTGTGTGCATGCGTGCGTGTGTGCGCACCTCTCCGGGATACACACGTAGCCTCACTTCTGGCCCAATCTGCAAAAAACAACAGTGTCCACAGCTATGGGAAAGGGACAGAGAGACCACTGGGGTCTCAGCCTGGACTGCGCAGTCCACCAGAGGGAATGGCACTACTAATATCCTTTAACAACCACCACGTCTGTCAGCTGAGCTGCTGCTCCAACGCTGATCTCAGAATCACAGCATCACTGAAATTAGGAGGGATCCCTGGAGATCATCCAGGCCAAGCTCCCTCCTCAAAGTAGAGCCTGCTAGGGCAGGCAGAGATTGCCTCAGTGATGTTACACCAGGAGCTCAAGGAGGGTCACAAACATGGGGAGCTAAGCAGCTTTAAGTTGGAACTGAAGCAATTCAGGCAGCAGAGGTGGTACCCAGGCAGCTGAACTCTTCCTTACAAGACAGGAGCACTGCTCTTTCGGTATTGCTCGATGTTTGGCTGTGTAGTCTTGCAAAAACTCTGGTGTAGCTGCATTCATCTTGTAACTACAGCAGCTCTGCTTAGTGCTGTGGGAAGCTGTGTACAATGACATGGCAAGCCTGTGTGCCAGCAAACCCATAAAGGTCTTGGGCAACTTTTTTGTGGATAGAAACCACTCTCATAGTCCCCTCAACTCCCCACCCAGCTTCCATGCATGGCTGGACGTTACCTAACGTCCCAAAGTACTGGTTTTTTTATGATGTGATGCAGGAGTGGTGTGACACTCACTGGAGCATGGTGTGAGGGCAAATAAGCATGGAAGGTCTGCTGGCACAGGTTTAGAGGATTGTGCCAAGTGCAGTGAGATAAACTTGGGCAGTCTCAAGTATACCACCTATATGGTGTGATTTCTGAAGCTCATTTCCCAACAACTCTCCCAAGTTTGGTCCCACAGGGAGCTGGTTAGATGACTCCAGAGCAGGACTCAGGAGCAGCCTAACAGTGTGAATAACTAGGAGTCATGTCTTTGCATTTGCTTCCAGGCAGTAGTCTGTATATGACCTTTGTTTGCAATTGAAGGTTACCAGCAATTTCTTGAAATGCCATTTAAAATTTTTCTTTGGATAAAGAAGTTTGAGAATAAAATAAGTGTTTAAATACTTGAAATAGTAAAAGATTATATTTCTGGTGTCGTAAAGGTTATTTACAAAGATAGCTGCAGTGATAAGTCAGAATAATGCTGTATGACATTGACATATATTTCACCTCATTTGTAATAGCTGCCATGAGCAGACGTATTGAGGCAAATGGTGAATACACCTTGGCATTTCCAGCTTGAAAAGCCATCGTGAAGGATTTATAACCACTGCAATTTTCTAACGTTGCTCTGGAAGGAGAAAAGAAAAAGAATAGTTTAAACAACATCACGATAAAAGTATTCTGTAAAGAGAAATAAAATCATTAACCCATTCAGTCTTTTTAGAGGCTGTGGCAATCTAAGAATGAGCCTTTCATACAGTCTGCATTAGCATGCTATAACTCAGAGAAACTGTTAAAAACGTAAGCAAGGACATATTATGCACTTCAAAAGTCTCCCTGTGAACAGCTAGCACACAATATAACAGTTTAAACTAGCTCAATGCCATTTGTTCAGCTAATTTCAGAGGAATAAATACAGAACTCTTCATATAAATATTAATTTCTTAATGTTTATGCCAAAAATTAAAGCCAAATTCTATAAATAATCACTTCAATAAAAATATTGTATTTTTAGAAATAACATATCAGAGCTTAAATGTACCAAACTGTGTGAAGAGATTTGTTCTTTAATAATGATATTGTGGCATCGTTTGTCATCCACTCATTTTTCTAGAACATGTATTAATATTGTAAGGAAATGAGACTTTTTGCCAGCTGTTTCTCCAGGAGATACTCCTTGATCTTTAAAGGCTTGGTAAGACATTACATATTTTTAAATGTGTATGGTAAGGATTTGTTGTGTCTTGCAGAACCAGGTTAGAGGCTGGTTAGACCAACAGTTAAACAAGCAGAACTGAGAGGTGAGCTGCAGAAAGAAGCTCTGAACAGGTAACCTCTTTGCCCACCTCTCCTGCATGCAAAAGATTTCATCCAGTTATACCTTAACACTGTCATTAAAGAGAAGTCTCTGGAGTATTTAGAAGTGTGTTGTTCTTCTAAATATAACCTTTCACACCAGGACTTCAGGAGACTGAATACTGCACGAGGTTTTTTTGAGAACAAGTCTGGGTAACTTGATGTTATTCAGTTTGCCAGGGTGTCATGAGCAAAGCAATCCTCAACTCAGGGAATTTCAGTGATTTTATTTTAGCGCCAAATAACATCAAATTTTGTTACTGATTCAGGTATTGAGAAACAAAGACAACTGAACAGTGGCTTCTTTCTGTCACTCCTTGCTTCTTACTCCATTCTTCTGCTGCTCCTTCCTTGCTCATTTTCTACACTCTACTGTGGGTCCTTCACAGGCTGTACCTGCTCCAGCAAGGAGTGCCTCCTTCCAAGATGGGCTCTTCAGCTGTGTCCCCCAAAATGTCGTCTTACATGTGTCTCCCCCTGTATCTTCCTCTGTATTCCCTGAGGATGTCCTCACATCTCCTGTGTCTCCTGCCACTAGTAGCAGCCCTTTCTGTGTCTTCAAGCCCTAGACTTTTCTTAAATATATTTCAGCAGAGACACTATGTTCTCCTCTGGCTGAAGTTTTGGCATGCAGTGGGATGGTGTTGGCTTTTGCCAAGCCAGCTGGAGCTGACTGCGACTGGCACAGGGTGGTTCATCATCTCCTTCCTTGCAGGACACCCCACAGCTCCATGTACCCAAACCCTGCTGATTATATCCAAAACACAGAGTCAGGGAGTAGCAAGGGCAGGCTGCTTTGCCAGGGACAGATAGCCAGGAGCATGCACAACAGCAAAGCAGGTAAAGACATAGACCTCACTAACAAGGGAACGGTCCCACAGACAGATGAGCAGAGTAGGTCTGGTGACAGTCACCAAGTCCAACCACGAGTCCAGATCACCCGACAAGTCTGCAGTGACGAGGCAGGTCTGAGGTCAAACAGGGAAGTCAAGTCAGTAAGCCACAGCCATGGTCAGGGTTAGGTCCAGAGATAGTAACCAGGGTTGGCCACAGCTCAGCGCTTTCCAGGAGAGCGACGAGGTAGGCCCAAGGTCAAGCCAGGAGGTCAAGTCTGTAAGTCAGCATTATGATCCAGATCAAGAGTGTACGTGGCCAGGCACACCCAGGGATGTTCTTCAGGATTCCCCCCATGACAAAGGCTGTTTTATCTGTAGTTGTAGATTACTTTTTCTCAGCAGGATAAACAATTTGTATTATAGAAGCCATTACTTTCTGTTTTACAAAATGATTTTAATTTTGGTGGAAGTCGAATATTTGATGATACTTGGAACTAAGTTCTCTCTGCAAAGAAGGGACTATACTCTCAGCTAGGCAGTAGCTTGATCTTAATGTCCTTGTAGAGCAGTACTGCATGTAAAACACACTTTCTAGGAAGGTACCAGCACCCTAGGAAACTGCCTGACACCATAAACTCCTTTCATAGAGCATGCTGCCTGTCTTTTGTTGATAACAACTTCTCATTGTTGTTATCCTGGCTTGAATTCAAAGCAATGATCTAGAAATGAAAGACTGTTTCCTCTTATCAGACCCAGGAGTCATTCAGCCTCCATCTCAGAGATGATGATGTTTAATAGCAATCATTTAATTTTGTAGTTTTCTATAAACAACCTTAATGATGTCATTAGAATTCTCAAGGCTAAAAGGTAGTACTCCCATTTCAAATTGTCACATTAAATACGCATGGCCTATTCCAACTAATTGAATTAATTTGCTGCTTCAGGAGAAAACAAAAAGAAAAGATCTGAGGCCTGAGATTACTTATGTTGCTACTATTTTTAGTTTGGATTTCAGAATCAAATGAACCTGCCAGTTATACTGACTGGACTTTCTCTTCTCCCCTGACAAATAGTAAATTTGATAAAAATATTTTCTTTTTCATGCCCCAAGCTTTTAGTAAGTTTAACCCAGGTTCACAGCATATTTTAATTGGGATTTTTTTTAAGAGTAGAGTGAAGAAACTGTTAGACGTGGATAGTGAGGGTATTAAATCCCACTTGTAATGTTTTGGTCTCACAGCTGGAACAAAAGAAAGATGGGGTTCATTTCTCCTTCTGTTTCACTGGTTTGGGGACATTAGGGAGGGAGAGACAGATTTGAACACCGTTGTTAACGAATTTATAAAGAGATCAAGGCAAGCATGTTTCAATCATGTTTTTGATAGTTGCCCAAAAAGGACAGTCTAGCTTTCTTTAAAATCAATAGGTATGTTTCTCTTACATGAACTACTCCCTTGCTAATGTTCTGTACAGATAGAACTTTAGTGGTCCAGCAAAAGGAAATTTGAACATGCATCTACATTATATTGCTGCTCAGAAGATGTAAAGAGGTGTCATGGTGTCCCACTTCTGGTGCCTATGTTTAACCTTCATGAATATCAGAGATGACTTAGAGCTCACGCCGTCCTGTGCTGAAACAAAATTAAATAGATTGGCTCTTGTTCATCACACCAGTGAGGTCTCTGCATCTTCTCTGTGTGCCGACATCTTAATCACCTTTGTTTATTCACTAGTATTACTCTTGAAACTCATTGTGCTCCTTGTATGATGAAGTTGAATTATTCATTAAGATGTGTTGAGTAAAGCCATGGTATTGCCAATTCACAAAGTTGCTGGCTGTACTTAGTTAATTTCTTATGATGACCTTCAAATACACCACTGATTACCTCATATTTAGGCTGTGAAAAAAGAACTACTTTTGGGGCAAACTTTGATGTAAACTTAGAAATAAATTTTCTGTAGAACAGAGGATTCAAATGCATAAAAAAACAGCAATCCAGCAGTGGATAATTTGAATTTAAAATGGATTTTAATTTTAGTGTGTGTCCCATATTTCGGGAAAAGAAAATTGCAGGTATTTTTTTTTCTTTCCCCAGAGCTTTCCTAAAACATAAATGGTATTGTGACTTGGAGTTTTAAAATAGGGTTAGCAGATGATTATGGAACTATAGTGCTAGATCCATGAGCAAATAAATTATATATATATATATATATATAATAATCAATACTAAACTGCATTGAACTTCCTGGATTCAGTCAATTAATTGTCTTAGTGAAATAAATCACAGTTTAGTATCTTTGAAGTTATTAGTTTTACAGCAGGGAACAACATTCACATTTGTTGTCAGTCCCACCAGACCAAGACACACATAGCCCTGGCTAGCTGAACAAAGAAGTATTTGTTTCACATTACTAGAGACCATTAAATGAACAGCTTCCATATTGCATGAGGAAATCTGAAGGTCCAACACAACGTCTGCAGTCCATAAGTTATTTCCACTGCAGTTATGATCTGATGTAGCTAAATCAATGCTAGCTTGGATAGCCACCACCAGACCTTATCATTGCATTACACGTGTATCCCAGGTTTGCTTCCTTTTTTCACCACATTACTTAGCATTACTACTTGCAATGCCAACCTCTTTCAGTTTCTAGACTGTAACTGGCAGGATTTGATCTGCTATAATACCTTTCCTGGAAGAACCATCTATTGATCTGGTTCTGGCCAAGACTGACAACTAATGGTGCTAAACTTTTTGATGCTGTGTTCAAAAATATAAAAGATGACACACTGATCGTTCCTTACTGTTGCTGACAGTCTTAGCACTGTTTGAGTTGCCTCCATCAGTTGACCTGGGTTGTTTGCTCAACCTGTGTTGACTCAGCTTATATGTCTTTTGGGTCAGACAATGTCATTCTGTATATGGCTGGCTGAGCTCCAATCCACAATTTCAGTACCAATACATGTAATCAATATAATCACAGCAGTTTAAATTGATCCTCAAAAATGGGAAATATAGGTCCTGAGTCACCTGATCTGACTTTGAATTGAGCCCTGCTGTGAGCTGGGAGTTGGACCAGCTGACTCCAGAGGTCCCTTTTAATTGAAATTATGCTATGATTCTGTCATTTGGAATGTTCTTGTTTCAATTTTATATTTACTTGCCCATAACTGTACTTATTCCCATAAATTAAATTAATTGCTGATGATAGCTATGTTTATTCATATCATAGCACTACAGTGGCTGAAAAGCGCTGCTAAATGTGCATTACATCTCCATTAAATATTAGCTGTGCTGTTACCTTGGTAGAAACTTAAAGTTGTAGGAAAAGTATCTTTACATTCCCATTAAAAAAAAAAGAAAAAAAGTTTTATTTCTCTGTAGATATTAGTAACAATAAAGCCATATCTGAAGTTTGGAGAACAATTGAGGTTTTGCTTTTGTCCCAGGACATCACAGATAGAGTCTAAATACCACTTTTCTTCAATATTGTTTTGCACTGAATGGAGATATTTTACTTTTTCACTAACACCATGTGATATTAACAACAGAAGTTGATGAACATTACAGAATCTGCCAGCTATGTTTGGCTGAATTTCTGAATGCTGTGTTCTTCTGCTGTCTTTGTATGTCACCTTTCACACATGGTTTCTGTGAGCGCTAATGGTATTGTGCATAATATATTAGAACCCTTCAAGAAACCACAATTAAAACACTGCCAGCAGTACTTAAATTACATAACTCTATTTTAACCAACATGACTGCTTGAAAAGAATCAGCATCACCATCATGTATCATTATGGTTTTTAGATATCTTAAGTGATTCTTCAATTTTAGATAGTCTCAGTAGAAAATGTTAAGTAGTTCTCATATAGGTAAAAGAAATGTTGTGATATGCTTCTATGTGTTCAAAGACAGGCAGTAAAACTATAACTTTGCAAAGATCAACCACCTGTAAATACTCTCCAAATAAACTAATTATTTTGTTTGTTTAACATATTCAAAGATATTCAAAGATATGAGAATTCATGTCTATTTTGAAAAACTGAGGAAAAACTAAGACAAAGCATTTGTTACAAGCTAGATTGCCAGCTTATAATTAAAAACAAGCAATTTCTAAACTGATCAGATTTTTCACCACTTACAGAGATTGCTTCTTTCTATTATTTGGCATAAGTAATTTGAGTCATTTTGTACTTGATTTCATTTTTCCACTTCTCTTTCATTACTACAGTGTTCTTCTAGTTGAGATCCCAAACTGACGAAGAAGCAGAGAGATTATCATACTTGCATGGAGCCTCTGTGAAACTCATATGCACAGTTGTTCTGCAGTGACACAGCGGGAGAACAGCATTCAAATCAGTGCTAAAACTGCAGGCTCTTAGGTACGTCCTCCAGAGAAACTCACTGAATGTAGAAAAGAGCTATCAGTTTCACAAACCTAGGATTATTCTTAACTCAGTTAAAAAAAAATCCTCATCTTAGTTGTTTGTTTCTAGTGAATGCTAAAAAATATGAACCTGTGCTTCCATTAAGAAAATATAAAATTATGTATTTTATATATATATATATATATATGCGCTCTTGGAAATGTAGTGATTCCATGCATTTCTTGGGGTGCAACAAAGGTGTCAAGACAATAGCAGCAAAACTCTGAAGGAGATTTGGATTTTTGCCGTTAATACATTGCATCCTTGAAACTTCACATATAGACGAGTAATGTGATTTTGCAATGCTTACAACCTAAAAGTAGGATTTTAATTCTTCAGGTAGCTGCTTCATGTTTGTTTGGATTGTCTTTATCTTCACTTGCTATTCATATAGATAATTTTAGCTTGACGTAAACAAGAGAAGAGGCTGGCTTTATAAAACAAGTGTAGTAAAGTAAAGCTTTGATAGTGGATGTAGAAAAAGTGTGATTTACTTTTGACATAGCATTTATTTTTCACTAATTGAGGAGTTAGGTCATGAATCTTGTGAAGTGCCAGGTTGAAGGGTCTGGAGAATATTTTCATTGCCTTGTGGTACAACAGCTCAGCTACAGAAGAGAGAAAACAGCTATTCATAGCAGAGGAGATCTGGTGAAAGACTAGCTGGTTTGATATTAGAGAATTTGGACAGGCTTAAGTAACATAGTGATTTAATGTTATTGAAATGTAAATACAAATGAAATATGTGAATAAATTAAAAGGAAGATGAAGCTGTTAATGAATTGCTTCCTGGACCTACATCCAAGACGCAAGCAGTGCTTGCCATTCATCCTGTGCTGGAGTTTTATCATTGTTTCATAAAAGGAACTATTTTCATTGCTGAAATAGAATAAATTCAGATTCTGCTTGGGTTTGTGCAAGCACCTTTCCCCTGCAGTAATTTTAACAGTTTTTCAGACAAAATCTGATGAACCATATGAATTTAAAAATAAAAAACTAAAAAAATAAATCTCTGTTAAACCATCGCATCATAAAAAATAACACATTTCCCGTATAAGAAATTGTCTTTATTTTAATGTATTAGAAATAAAAAGTTATTACCCTTAGTTTTAGAATCAATTGTTAACATCACTTTTCTATCAGTGTTGCTTTGTTAAAAAGATAAAGTGGCAGGAATATTGTTTGAAGTGTCTTCCATATAGAACATCAATATTTCAGCACTGTATTTCAGATAAGAGTGTAATTTTTAAGCAGCAATCATATTTCAATTTAGCATACTTTTCTCATGGAAATATTTTTGTCAGCAATTTCTCATGTTTATCCAGATATACCCCAGAAATTACCTACTCTGGATAGATTGGTAGACATCGTACTTAATTCCTAACATCAGAAAAAGTTGAGATTTTAATGCTCCGATAATCCATGTTTCAAATGATTTACATAACCAAAGGATTGTTTCCTGCTGCCAATAAGCAGATCAGACAGGCATCTAATTCTAAAGAAGAAAAAGCAACTGGGCTTTTGGAAGAATTTTTTTTTTTTTAAGTAAGAATTTTTAAAGTACCTGTGAGAGTAATGTGGAACATAATGGGATTTATCTTTACAGTAGCTGGGCATAGGGAGTGCTTCACAAGTCAGTAAATAATAAAGGAATTTGCATCCAGATGGGAACATAGAGCACAGAAAAGAGTCACAATGTTGGTTCTAGGCCATGGAACATGGAAAAGCACCAAATCCTCCAGGTAGATCAATAAAAACCAACAAGTGTAAATAATGATCCCAAAGGTGTAAATATTTGAAACTGGAAGCTGAAGTGGAGTTGAGGCTGCCATTCTCCAGTTCAGGGAAGGATGAAGCAACAATGTTAACAGCCAGTCACTGACGTCATGTGACGGGAGATGATGCACCAGTGCTTTGGCACCATCAGCTAGTAGGCATTGTCATCTTGAACATCATTGTGAAGCCTGAGATAAAGCACTGAGAACACTCAGTATGTTTCAGTGGGGAATTGTCCTGAAATTTATAAAGACCTGAACGGACAGAGGAGGAATGATGGAAAAATAAAGAAGTTAGGGATAAGAATCAAGTTAAAGGTTCTGCCATGACCAAATTAAATAGAAGACTGATGACATGGACTCTACAGAGAAGAAAGAATCAACCAAAGACTGTATGCAAAGAGTGATTTCAAAAATGGGGAATTATATAGCAGCAACAAGTGGCCATATAGATATGATATCATATAAGAGTCAAGCAGGACATCAATACCCAGAGAGTTAAACAAATCCTGCAGAACTTCTCTGATGTTTTCTCTTCATTGTAAGAACTGTTTATTCTTTGTCTTTTTTTTCTATCTTTTAAACACTTACTTATCCAAACAAGGACCCTCCATTTTATTCCATGGTTGCTTAGTTTCCTTAAAAGCCTGTAGGTGAGTAGCTTTGTCAGAAGTCTTTCAGAAATGCAATTTGACTTGTATCCACCTGTTTGTTTACCAGTTCAAAGTACAGCAATGATTCTGTCTAGTCCTGCCTTATTTTTAGAAAAAAATCTATGTTGACTTTTCTTAACTTGGTCACATTTACCAGTGCTCACCAATTCTTTTCTTTATTCCTGGTATTTGGACCTTAGAGACACCAGGTTTACAGGTCTGTGGTTCCCATAGTGACACTGGAAGCCTCTTTAGAAGTTGATGTCAGACCAAAACAATTCCAACAAGAGACACTGTGCCAACCTTTATAGTTCTATGGTAACCTCCAGATATTTTTTTATAACTCTTGGATAAATGCTGTCTGGCTCTGGTGATTTATTATTGTTCATTTTGTGAGTTTGTTTCTTGCCCTCTTTTACACGTTTTTCAGTTTTCAGCAAATGATCTTATCATTCCCTCAGAAAGAAGAGATCAAGCATGGGAATTTTCTTAGATTCCTCCATCATGAACACAGACGGAGAACTGATTTAGTATCTGTGCAAGGTCCTGTTCTTTTCTGAGCTTGCTTTTTCTATGCTGATCTCCAATTAACCCAAAATACTTGCTGCTAAGTTTTCTGCTCCTAATATACTGTGAGGAAAAGGTTATGAGCTTTTATTCCTTCTGCTAATTGTTCTTCAGAGTTCTATTATTATTTTGTATAAAGAAACTATGCCATCAGCAACATTTAATTATAAGGTAAATAACTTAGTGTTATTGTTTGAGAAACCCACAACAACTTTTTGTCATTTAGATGATTATTCTATCACCCGATGACCCCTCTCCACCCAGGAAGGGGAATCAGGGAGAAAACAAGGAAACCCAAGGGCTGAAATATAAACAGGTTTAATAGAATAAGACTAGATAATTAACATTAATATCACTAAAGAACAGATATTGATCCCGATATGAATACAAAATATACAAGGATTATACTCAGCCAGTTCTATTAGTAGGAAGCTGTACACTCCCAGCAGTGGACAGCAAATGTTGGACACTGCAAGTGCTGCGGCTTTGGGAGGAAGGGAAGGCCTCAGGGGTCCAGCACTGGGACAAGAAGTTCTCAGGATTACAGCCATCATAGGAGAGAGATCTCCTCAGCAAACTTTCTAATTTATGTTTAATGTAACGTTCATGGTATGAAATAATCCTGTTGGCCAGCTTGGGTCAAGTGCCCTTGTCTTGCTCCTCATCCCTGTGCTGGGAAGCTCGAAAACACTGAGACCTTGAAACCCACACACCATAGCTGGCTATGAAGTAAATATTTTCACAAATTCAGACACTAGGGTCTTCTAAAAGTACGGTTTTCTCAAGCATTAAAAGAGACTTTACTGCAAAGTAAAATTACTGAAAGAGAAATTAATCCTGTATTGCTCAAACCAGGACACTTAGGAAACATTTTAAGATGGAAAATGCAAATCAAGAACATCTAAAACTTCATTGGTCAGAATCATTACAAGGGAAAAAACTAAAATGTAGCTTCCTATAAAGGAGGTATTCATAAGTTATATACCGTTATTTAAGTAATATAATAACACACTGTGGATCCTTACAATTCACAGCACCTACGAAAAAATAATCCAATGGAAAGCCCTTCACTAAACCAATACCTAGATCATGACTGTGTTTTAGACATCTCTGGTGCATTAGTAAGGAAGACACAGGAAGAAAGATCTGGACAAAAGACATTTTCTTTGATCACAAGAGAAGCAAAATAAAAGTAGTGATTTCCTAATCATGTGAATATTAACACCCCCCCCCCCCAAATTATGCTAAGAAATGGCTGTGGGAAAAAAGTGAGGAAAACTAACTAACTGTTTCCCTGACACAAATTTACAGTTCTCAGCAAGTGGGGGGCAAATTCTTTCATCATTGCAAAAAAAAAGTTCAAAGAGCTAAAAAGTAGATTTTTATCCATTATTGTTATACAAATCTCCAAATTCTGACTGTGTTTTAGACATCTCATGGACTTGTATAAAATATTAAAATCTTACCATTTCAATTAAAGTAATTTAAATCAGCCTGGGAATTTGCCTTCTTTAAATGTCAGGCCTGCATAAAGAACTTAAAAAGAGGTGAAGGGGAAGGGAGGAAATAGAAGTGAAATAATTAGAAAATAATGAATGTTAGTGGAAAAATTAATTCTGTACGTGAGGAAACAAAGGACTTGACATCATTTCATAAATGAAATACAGCATTGTTAGTGTATTAAAGATGTTTGGAAAAAAGCGGAAGTCTGCAAAGAGACAGGGACATTCTGTTTGTTAAGCCTTTTTATCAAACACAAGCCAATGTGTTTATCACCCAAAATAACTGCTCACTTAATCGCAATATAATTTCAGTGGCTCTGGTATCATGGTAGTGTTAGAGGTGTATTAACAGTAGTTGTAAGTAATAATTCCTTACCCTTACATATTCCATCAATGGACTTTCAAGGGCTTTCTAGAAGGAGGTCAAAACCATTAATTCTCTGATAAAGAATAGAAAAGGAATATGTGGAATTTGGTGAAAAATGAATTATTCTGCAGTTGTAAAATCACAAAGACAGTCGTTGATATTGTTAAGCCAATTTTTGTCCTTGAGCTTCCAAATGTCCAATTTATTTCTAGTGAAATGTAAACAAAACACACACACAGAGGCACACACAGAGTCTTTTCTAATTATTTAATAAACCATGATGATATCTGTCACGGGGGATGCAAATCAGCCAAAGCTATGAGGTGTACCTGCCTAAACCTTCTGCTAGTAGTGGGAGAAAGGTCTCTCTGTATGACCAAGAAAGCTTTAAATCCAAGTCAGATTTTATTAGACTATAAAACAGAATAGTTAACTTTTAAAACAGAGAAAACGCAAAATGACTGAGTTAAGTCAGGACAGAAAAAGCAGGTTTGATAAATCAGTCTCCTCCTACTGCTGTACCCTTAAGGATGTGCCCTTGTTCTCATGCTTGGTTTCAGTTAATGCAGAGTCTTCCTGGGAAGGAACAGATTCTGCATGGTCATCTTCTGTCTGCAGGGAGATGCTCCTCATATCAGGGGTGTGACTACACCCATTCCTCCTCTTCTCTTCTGGTGCTCCTCAGCTCCTCAAGGAAGTCTCCCCTTTAGTCTGCCTCACTCTGTACTGTCCACCTTGACTTCTGGAGAAGCCCTGGGTACTCCCAGGGGAATGAGGAGTCTTCCTCTCCTTCCTGCAGAGGATTGCCTGATCCAGTCCTTCTCAGAAGAACATGATATGTTTCATACAGAAGTTCAAACAAAGAAATAAAACACGTCATCCATTCCTATTTTAAAGAGTGTTTAAATAAAATGAAAGTTTATCTAATAAAAAAAGGCATTCTCGGTCACAACAAGAATACATAGGATAGTTATTTTGTGTTTGTGAATAATTTGAAAATTGTGGTGTTTGTGAATAAGTTTCATAAGAACTGCCTTTCCCCCCCCCCCCAATGTGATTCTTATGAGATTTTGTCTGAATTACTGAGGCATTCCCTTCATGGTGTTCTCATAATCATTTATTTTAACTTTTTAGTTAAATTGCTTGTTGGTTTTCAGCTTTCTGCAGCTCAGTTTGATACATATAGAGACTTACAGAGATAGATATATAGCTTTTTCAGTTAAGAATTTACAGTTTAAAGAAAACTGGTAATATCAAATCCTGCAAACCACCAGCACTGCAGATAAGGAGAAGACAGAAATACACAGTATTAAATATTTGTTCCCAGAAGTAGAACAGACTACTACTTCAGCACATCATGGTTATAGCCTTGATCCTTGCAGTCACACTAACTTTGGCATTAACATGAAAATACACGACATTGTGCCAAAAGAAGAATACCAGAAATTTGTCTTTTGGTTAATTGACTCTGTATAGAATTTGTTATTCATCATTACCCTGCAGAGACAAAGCCAGACTATAACACAATCATCATGGTTGCAGTTAGGCCAAACATGATGTTCCCCTAAAGGTGGAGTTCTCGGGGTGCTCTCTAAATCGCATGTACACTATGGTTTTACTTTAACAGTTTTAGCCAGAGAACAAACACTGATAAAAAGGAGGGCAGGCAAAAGCTACAATGTAAATCAAGTTTCCTGAAGACTCACTGAGGGTGATTAAAGCAGCACTCACAGCTAGGCCATTTTGCCAAGAGATTCCCGATACATAGCCACAACAAATGTGAGCTATTTGGAATTATTTAGGTGCTCATACATTTTTGATAAGTAGCTAAGGGATACAGCAGGGTGCAGTGGTGGTGGTGGGGAAATCCAGTGACACTAGAAGTTTGACCTGTGCAAGCAGGGAATAAAGATTGAATGCATCATATCAGATTTAAAAGGATAGAACATATGTATTAAGTAGACTGGGGGAGCAGCTGGTCCTTCTCCCTTCCTCATGTGCAAGGAAAAGGATCTGTTATGAGGTTTTGCACCTTTATAGACGTGCTGTGTAAGATTTGAACTTTTCCTTCTGACTTTCCATGTATAAATTATAATACTAACTCTGCGTGAGGGGAGTTGTGTATGTCCGGGAGGGGCCCATCCGTATGTCTCACATTCAAACAGTATGCATTGCAGGGTCTGATTCAGCTGAGAATATCTCGTTAAGAGGTATTGGCCTCATCACACCTCTCTGAGGCTCCTGTGCTACAGATGAATAGGCCCAGATTTGTGGTAGGGACTGCGTACCTGCTCTCTCTTACCCTTCCCAGCTGATACAGACGTTATTCACTGAAACAAATACAAATACATGCAGGAAATAAAGACTATGGAGCAAAGCACAAGAATTAATACCCTCTTAGAACATCGTTACGCCTGCTTCAAGCTCAACACTTCATACTAGACCGCTTCTAGAAATTAGTCAGCTGAGTTCAGCGGCAAGAGTCATGGGTTCATTTCACAAGTGGAAAAGAAGAAAGTGGTATCAGCAGAGACTGCAGAGTCCACTCCTCCCACAGGCGGCTGTCACCTTCAGGCGTGCAATCCAGAAAGCTCCACAGGACAGTTACTCCACAGGCTTGCTCATGTACATCAAATATTAGCAGACACATAGGTCCACAGGCAGGTGGCAATTACTGTTGGAAGAAAGTCAGGAGCAATCTTAGGCATCTCTGGACCCTGCAATAGTGACTCCCACTTACTCCTAAGAAACAGACTCCCTTAACACTCCCAAAAGGAGGTTTCACAGGGCTTGACCTGTGGGAAAAATTCCCTGCCATTCCCTGCCCATGGGTGAATGGATTAGTCTTGAGTATGCAGGAGACCTTATTGCTCTCTACAACTACGTGAAAGGAGGTTGGAGTGAGATGGGAGCTGGTCTCTTCTCCCAAGTAACTAGCGATAGGACAAGAGGAAACGGGTTCAAGTTGCACCAGGGGAGATTTAGGCTGGACATTAGGAAAAGATTTTTCACTGAAAGAGTTATCAAACATTGGAACAGGCTGCCCAGGGAGGTGGTCAAGTCACCATCACTAGACGTGTTTGAAAGCCGTGTAGATGTGGTGCTCAGAGACATGGTTTAGTGGCAGACCTGGTAGAGTAGGGTCAAGGGTTGAACTAGATGATCTTAAAGGTCTTTTCCAATCTAAACAATTCTATGATTCTATGATTCTATGAGATGTGAGATCAGAGATTATAATGCTGCTTTGTGCCACCTTACAGGATGCCTCTAGTTTTCATAACCATGTGTGTTTCAGAGGGAAGCAGAGCAATGCTCTCTTATCTCTCACCAGCAACCAGACCAACCCTCACATAAGATAAATAAATATAAATATAAATATAAATATAAATATAAATATAAATATAAATATAAATATAAATATAAATATACATATACATATACATATACATATACATATACATATACATATACATATACATATAGTGCAAAAATGCACAATTCCATTCCTTTTTTGATCTCATTGGAGTTGTTAACACATCAGATATTCAGGGGTTCAAACCACATGTTTGATTTTTTTTGTCTCCAGCAAATTTCTTTTGCCAAACAATGTCTATTTCCATAGTTTTCAGAGGTGTATACACAGTCCTTGTTCCTTTTCTATCATGTACAAAGATTTTCTTGAATTTTCGCATCATTATGAGCCTTGCTCTTACCCTCTCACTTGAAAGCAGAAGATAATAGAAATATAATTATATGCATTTTGAATATTATCTCTGTTTTGTCACACAGGAGCAATCACTCAATTCAATGTGGGAAGTGTTTGGATGTAACTCCAGGCAACATATTTGAAAATGTCAGATGAATACATCAGTGTTTCACAGCAATCTCTTGTTGTGAATGTTTCTTCATGTTTCATTTAAACAGACAGTTTTGTTGTCATATAAAATGTTAGGAACATTCAGAGCCTGAGTTCTGCTTTGAACAGAGAATCCTTCCAAAGATTCAGGAAGAATTCTTATTGAAAAGCACCACAGATAGGCACACAAAAGTCAGGTGGCTGGGTACAGACAGATATATGTATATATATTTACTGTAAACTGCACTGTACTTTTAAGCCTGATATGCTGTTTTGATAGAAACCATAGCAGAAGCTTTCACTTACTGTATTTTCCAGCCATAATGACATAGATGCAACTCAGCTGAATATGTCCAAGTGCTTGTTTAAAATAGTTTTCTATGCAAATACATTGCAACATGTTGTTTATTAACCTACAGCTGAGAGAAAAATGGGAAAAGCCCTCACTTAAAATGTCTTAGCGCAGGTAAATTCATGCTTACCTTAAAGCTGGTTAGTAATTTCATTTATTTTAATAATGTACCAGTTTGGGCTGGAGTAGAGTTAATTTTCTTCATAGTAGTTTGTATGGTGTTACATTTTGGATTTGTGATGAAAACAGTGTTGGTAACAGGGTAACAGTTTGAGTTACTGCTGAGCAGTCCTCACACAGAGTCAGTGCCTTTTCTGCTTCTCACCCCATCCCACCAGCGAGTGGGCTGGGGGTGCACAAGAAGCTGGGAGGGGACACAGCCAGGACAGCTGACCCCAGCTGACCAAAGGGATATTCCATACAATGTGACATCATGCTCAACAATAAAAGCTGAGGGAAGAAGGAGGAAGGGGAGATGTTCAAGGTTATGGCATTTGTCTTCCCGAGTAACTGTTCCAAGCATGATGGAGCCCTGGTTTCCTGGAGATGGCTGAACACCTGCCTGCCCATGGGAAGAAGTAAATGAAGTCCTTGTTTTGCCATGCTTGTGTGCGCAGCTTTTTCTTTACCTATTAAACTGTCTTCATCTCAATCCACGAGTTCTGTCACTTCTATCCTTCCCATTATCTCCCCCATCCCACTGGAGGATAAGCACATTAAGGGCTGTCATTTGCCCCTTCTGCTACACAATTTTCAAATCCTGCAGGAAGCCAAAGATTAACTAGTGTTGTTTAAACATAGGAAGTGTGATTCCTTAGTTTCTAAATTTTGTAAAACACGCTAAGATTTGGAGTGAGGTCCAGCTGCATTGGCCAATCTGTGATTTCATATAGAAAGCTTTTGATGTTGACCCTTTCTTACTCAAATAGAACCCATCAGAGGAGATATGACCATGTGCATATCTTCTCCTTGAAACGAAGCAAAGTTTGCTACAATTTATGCAGCAAAATGAAATAATCGGTCTATTATTGCTGCAATCATTTTATGTTCCATAAAGTCTTACTCTTTGATTAGTGCCAAATGAACACTGAGATGTATCTAAAACAAACCTGAGGAAGAACAAAAGACAGGGGGAATAAAAAAAGGACATTCAAAAGGCTGATTTTAGACTTCAGAACTCACTGGTTTTCTTAGGTACCTTTCAATCCTAAACACAAAATAAAACTCATTGCTGATCAGCTGTTCACTGGGAACAAAATGAGCATAAGAATTGTTGATGCGAAGTAACCCAGTTCATATATAGTTGAATTAATGTTTCTGGGCATTCTATGTTTCTATGAGGACTGAGACCTTCTGATAAATCTTTTACCAATAACGTATGTTGCTAGCACAAATCATTGCCACTTTAGTTGCTTTTGTTAGCAGAGCTGACTGAAAAAACAAGGCTTTTGATCCATAAGGAACTGGCTTTTTGTTTACTACCCAGGAAGTGGAAATTCCTCTATATACAGTGAAAGTGTTATCTGCAAGGAAGCCCTGGAGTTTCTACACAAGGGTAGGATTCAACATTAAAATAAACAAAAAGCAGAGTTTGCCTGCAAGGTAAGGTCCTTACTTTTACATGAGTTTACTTGGCATACCAAGGGCTATAAGACATGGGAACACGGATTTTCCACCAGTGCGTTGGATCATCACAATGGAACCCATAAGGACTCTTTCCTGGATACACAGAAATTTTGTTAAAACCAAGAAGTTTCAAACAAAACATTTCAAGGCTCAAAATATATAAATTTTACAAACAAACTTTGGCACAATCTGAAAGATTCTTTCTGATCCTAATCGCTAATATTTGCAAAATATGCTTCAATCTCTGTCCTTCAAATGCTTATTCCCACTGCACAGCCCGTCTCCTTCTCTGTCAAGCTTTTTCACTTGGATTGCTTGTTGCATGAGTCTAAGAAGCTACCCTCTCTCTTTCTACAGAGTCAACAGAGCTAAGAAGAGACAGGAAAGGCAGCCAACAACCTAAATAGTGACATCAGTTCACTGTCTGCGAGGTCCAAACTGTTTGGATCATACTTGCCTTTAGTAGAGATCTTCTGCAGCTTGGTTTGTGAACACTTTCAGGAGAAGGTGATCTAGGACTTTTACAGGAAATTAACTTTATGGGGCAGTAATGAATGGATCGGTTGTGGTGCTGCTTTATTTATAGTCAGGTACAAGGAAAAAAATCTGAAAGATAGTGGGAAATGGTTTCAAAAGACCAAAAGGATGAGCAGATTGCTTATCAGGCAATATGGACTGAACAAGGGGAGGGAGAAATTGTAAAGGCAAGGCAGCAGAAAGCTAATGTGGATTGAGAAGCCCACAAGTCAGGGGGCAATAGTTTGAACTGCATTTGAAATGCAAGGGAAAACCATTGATGTGGAAAGATGTGAAGAGAAACTGGCCATGATGACAGCAATTAGATAATTTTTTTCAGTGGAGTTAGTCAAATAGGCACAATGTAATAGTGTACAATTCTGATGGGGAGGCTATTTGATGCTTGCTGCACCAGATGGTGTCTGTGTTTTACTAGGTGTGGTTATTCTGCTGGAATTGCCCGTTTGGTTTGTCATGGCTGATTTTCACTTGATTTCATGAGCCCTTCTCAAGGTGGGGTCCTTGCATCTTCCCTGAGTATTCAGGACTGAGAAATGCTCATGTGGTGCACGATGGGATGAGCAATGGATGTGAAGGGACTCAACAGAGCAACTCCTGTGAAGCACAGGGAGCAGTTAGGCAGCTAGGACGTGGAAGGAAGGGCCTGAAAATCATTTCATAGGGACCTGTTAGATCTTTCCAGTTCCCTAGAACTTGGGAAGCTTCAGGAAACTGCTGGACTTAGCGCAGGACTGAAGAACCTTTCAAGGATAGTTTAGACAGGCAGGAGTCTTGTTTACAAACCCTCTTGGTTATCTCTCAGACAGCAAAGCTGTGTTTCTCTGTTTAAGAATTTTGTTGTCCTGTTCTGGGTTGTTATGAAATCTTATTTCAGCATCTAAAGCTGGATTGGATCAAAAAGCACTGGCAAAATTCCCTCAGATCTCTGGCTGGCTTGAGGTCCTTTGACAGGGAAGAGGAAAAGGAAATCGGCAATACAGAGCCAAGGAAGGTAATACCAAATAGCAAGCGATTCATGATTTTTCCATGTAAAGCGCCTAGGTAAAGGTCAAAGCTGTTTTGAGTTGCACACAGTAAGAGAGTATCAGCCTCTTACTGTTCATGGCTGCTGTGAATGGTATCTGCAACAGTTCTAGGCTCTACCTCAACAAAGTTTGAAAATAAATAAAGGGAAAAATGATCAAAATGTCAAGATGCTGAAGAAGCAGCCTGTAAGGAATGATTAATTAAGTGAAAAGATGTGGTTCTGCTATGGGAGAGATACTAAATCAGTCACAAAACTTTTGTGGAAGATTGGTGTTATGGAGCAATAAGGTTAAGTGAAGGTATTCCATGAGAATGCAATACAGATCTGATGATACGATAGCTTAAATTCTCACCAAATATTAAGGACTGGTAAGATGTAAACCAGCTATGGAATCCCCACACTTCTTGCTGACTGTAGATATAAACATCAGGAAAATTATTTCCCACAGAACAGTCCTGTGTTTGCAGGAAATTGAGCAAGATTTTTAAAAGGCTTTTCCACCCTCCTTTGTGGATTAGAGAGCACGCATATTCTACCTCTAGAATTATTCTAAAATTAAAGTAAGAATATATTAATAACTCTAGAATTGACAAGGCCTTTGTCAATTCAGCCACTCTTACATCTCAGTTTCAACATCTTTGACATTGGTATAACAGAGAGCAAGCAGCAATCAAATTGCGCACCTCTCTGATACCCTTGGAAAGGAAGCAGTTGTGCTTCTAAACAGAACTTTGTTGAGCAACAGAGAGTTTGCTGGTAAATACTGTTGTAAATATATAATTGAATTGCTTTCAGTGGTTGCTGCAAAAGCAATCTGCGCCTCCAGCTCATGGAATAAAATGTTATTGCAAAATAGTTTAATAAAATATGTTGCTTCACTGTGATACTTCTAACTTTTGTGTGCCCTACTGGGATTATTTTTAAAGAATGAAACTTCTTTACATTTATTAGCTTTCCAGAAGAGTAGCAACAGTAATTACAAAATCCTTCTAAAGTTCGCATATTATTCTGATTATACATGGTGAACCTGTTGACAATATCTTTGCTTCCTAAGGCTTTCTTTCTGCTTTTCTATCCTAATAAAGACCCAGAGTAAAATATCCACAGCTGAGCATAGTTAAATATTTCATATTGAGTTATGGAGAACTTCCCAAAGTGTGCATTTTCTGAGAATTTTTTATGCAATGCTTTTGTTCTGTATGCAAACATTAGTATTAGACTTGTTGTATGTCTGCTTTGGAAATAGGTTTAAATCTTGACATTCTTTACGATATTTCTCTAGATAGCTAAAATAATGCCTGGAGGCCTAAAATGTAAAGAGGAAAGGTTACTACATTAGGTCGTTTTGAAGGAATCTAAGTATTTGGCCTTTTCATATATTTAATCCTATGTTTTATTGACTAAACCATATGTAATGCTATAATATTCTATATGAAAACATTTTTATGTATCCTATGTTTCTGCTAGAAACTTAAACCATTCACCTTGTACAATGTTTAATAATATTTCATTCTATTTTACTCAAGAGATCAGTTACAACATCTGATATCTGGCTAAGATGACCCAGTTTTTGAGTATTTTCAAATAATTATCGTAATAGATCTTGGTATATGTGAAATTTGAAACACTGTGAGGATACTCCAGGGCAGCCTTTTATTGTGTGCCAGAAAGTATTCACTGGTTACTGAAACTTCTGAAATTATTTAGGCCTTTATCAGAGATGTTGCGCACTGTTTTGGGAATTGTTTTAATTTGAAATAGTGATTTCATTGGTAGGTTGCATTTACACTATCCTTTTCACTGTCAGGAAGTTTTTCCCCAGAGCAACTGCTCTTGTATACATTAATTTACTAGAAGTGGTATTAAGTCCCCCGATTAACTTCATTGACTTACTGTAATTCAATAGCCGCCAGTGTTTATATCGCACTGCTAAAAATGACCTTCAGATCTAAATTCCTGGTACCATCAATGTACAATCCAAACTCCATGGCACATGAAGTTGGTGAGGCAAAGTCTGGAGGCCAATCCAGAGGAGGATTGGAATGGGGCACATAATCAAATGAATAATTTTGAAGGTTAGATTTAAAGAATCCATATGAAATTCAGTAGCACAATGACCAATGAGTATATTTAGCACAGCACAACGAGGAATGGGTAAACATTTTGTATTGAATTGATAGACTCCCAATTATTAAAAGTATTGAACAATGGATATAAAGTAACAAGGAGCAAATGTAGCTTGGAAATTAGAAGGTTATTTTGAGATAATCTTATCACTTTTATGAAAAGGCATTTTTAATGTAGTTGTCTGTGACAAGAAAATAAGCAACCCAGGAGGCCTTTTCCTGCCTATATTTATTTCTGAAAGAACCATACATTATGTACTTTAGAGACAAAAGAGCCACAGTTCTTCTCCTGTAAATATTGTTATCAAGCATTCTATAATACACTGTTTAAAATCTTCCAAATATTTCTTCTGTGTGTACCAAGCAAAACTCCTGTCCATCAGCCTACCTCCTGCCTGATCTCTGAACTCTGATCTCTATATAACACATATTTGATCTTCAGAGAATAATCATGGACAGACTGACCATTGGTAAAGAAAAACATAAAAAAGTTCTTTTGAGGCCTCTTTTCCAGCAATATACAGTCACATGTGAAAAGTTCCACTCAACTGTGCCACAAATCACAATTTTACAACAAATAGCCAACAATATATAACTGCGGCGAAAAAACCAGATGTTTCGATCAGAGGAAATGTAATTTTGCCTTGGATCAGTCCATGGCCTCTACAGACTTGCAAATGCATGGAGTAAATGACTACTAAAAATAAAATGTTTTTTCTGTCCCTTTATGGCTTGTATGTGAGACAGAGGGAGAAAAAAAGACTATATGCTTATGCAGGGCTACCGTCATGTTGTTCAAAGGGAATTGCAATTATCTTGATTTAGCAGGGCTGCATCAAGAAGATTACTCCTGATATCACCCAATGAAAATCATCATATATTAATGAATAATAAGACAAGTATGACAAAGATGATAATTAGTAGTTTCATACATTTTTTATTAGGCCTCTTGTAACACATTGGAAGGAAAAACAAAATAAATTGATTCAAATTATTTCAGAAAGCTACTTAATTCCTAAGATTTCTGCTGTCATGATAGTCATAGATGAATACTGATCTGAACCATCTGATGCAGAAAGGTCTTTCTTACTTTGACTCAGAGCAGTGGACTTGAGGGCATGAAATGAAGTCTAATACCTCGACTTGAGGTCATGAAATGAAGTCTAATACCTCAACAGTATTTCTCTGTTTGATAACTACCGCAACCTTCAAGCCAAATTTAACCTCTCACAAAACAGAAGCCAAAGGACTCCTAAGTCTGGATGGGACCTGACAAAGAAGACACACTGGTGGCATTTTTAAAGGGTTCTTGGCATCAACTGTTAGAGCAGAGGAATCAGTCCTCCAAAACCAGCCTGAATCTAATGTACTGACATCAAGATCCACTCTTCTTGGGATGTGATGGGAATTACAGTCAATTAAATGAATTGTTCGGAAGTTCACACAAAATAAAAGAACATTTTTTTTCTCTTCAAAGGAAAATAGGCAAGATTGTGGAACATAACTTTTCTAATGTGGTTGTATGATGTAAAGTTGTGGGAATATCTAACACAAGAGCTAACTTGGACAAAGATTATTTCAATAATAGGTCAATGCAGTGTTATTTGAGATTGCAAAGGATAATTAATACGTTCAAATCTAGTGCAAATTATTTCTGGAAAATAACACGTGGCAAACATGGGAAAAAAAATAACCTCATTAGATCTAAGCAAAACTCATGCAAGTGCGGGTTTGGTACATCATTTTCATGTTGTAAATTAGTAAATCTCTTGATGTTCCATATTCTTGTTCTATTCATTGATTTTCATCGCTAGGCTTAATTCTACTTAGAATGTTTGCTATGGCTCTTAGAATTATGACACGTACAGTACCAGTTTTGATAGGTTTAGTAGTATAACTGAGAGTTCATTTGCCATTTCCAGATTACAGTGCTCTGGGTCAGCCCTTCAAAAGGAGAAATATGTACAGATGTTAATTACTGCACACACAGAGGTAGAGTTTTGTGGCAATACCTACTGCACATAGTGAAAGGTAGCTTGGGGTCTCATAATCACGAGACAATGAGCTGTAAGGCTGCTTACTAGAGGTTAGGGTTGGTGTTTGAAGACTGGTATCCCGGCCCAGATGATGCAGGTAGGGTGACATACCCGATGTAACTTTGGCTGTAAGGAAAGTAGGTGTCCCTGCTACTGTGGGAGTTTCTCTGTGAGCTGGAAAAGGGTTTAGGATGTCACCATTCAGAGTACAGAGCCCCTGAAGTGTGCCCACGGTTGATGCAATGAGTTGCTGTTTTCATGACCTGGCTGCTTTGGCAACATTGCTTGATAATAGAGGAGTATGGAGAGCCATGTACGAGGTACTGGTGTACTGTTATGTTAGCTTGGGGACCAAGGGCAAACTTGGGCCCAAACTACTGAATTCTGCACACTGCACGTGGGCTGGCAATTAGCAGGAATTACAAGGCATCAGAACCCAGTGGGGACAGGGCCCCTGCACTCTGTCATAATGCCAGTGAAGTCACCAATATTACAATAGTTTGCACCATCTCAGGAATTGTCCTTGTATGTGGAAGTCATGGCCCATGAACCATTATGGATGAAGCACCTCTAACAGCAACGTGCTGTATAAATAATTCTAAGATACTTGCTTACCTAAAGAAATGGAGTTCAACATTCATTCTTCTCTACTGGTATTTTAATTGAAAGTGCTTACAAAATCAATTAAAACCTCCCTATGAAGGGCTGTATTTCAAAAAGCAATTAACAGTTTCTGAAGCAATGGTGAAACCATTTTCAGGGCTGTTTATATCTTTTAGGATAACATCTTTATGTATTAGTTTTACAGAAATAATGGGTTTATTGCACTGATGTTGCAATTATGTTTTATACAACTCAGGTATGCTATATCTGTTGACATTTTTAGTGCCACCAAAGCAGATAAGCCTGATGCACCCCAAGAAGAATAGTTTGAGCTAAATATTTTTAAAGTGGATAAATCATATTAATACCTCATTAACCTTCACTCTTCCATGCACACTCATTAAATAAAAAAGCATGTTACCGAGATTACTCAAGGTTAAGCAGTAACTACAAAAGCATAAATGAATGTATGAATGCATAAATGAATTTGAAGTGAGTTAAACGAGAGTTCTTATTGGTTCTCATTAAGAAACATTGTTATTCCCACTGGGAGTTTATTTGTTATCTTCCATTGGTGGTTGTCTATCCTCCTGCAGCCTGCTGTAACAGTAATTGCACATGATACAAGCTTAATAGCATACACGTCTCTGGGGTAGATAAATGCTATTACAATCATTTTCACCTCTTATTGGAAATGATAATTTATACAAGCATATCCTGGAAGTGAATGAAACTTAAATGTGCTGTGTATCAAGGGGGTTTTATTCCACATGTAATTTTTACCCTATAATTACTGCATTTGCCAACTGAAAAGAGCTTATGTTCTGTGTGTATGTTGAGGTGTATGGATATTCAGCTGCAGCTTCTTTCCCCCCCCCCCCCCCCCCAGTTTTGCAGGGATCACTTCCTAAGCTTCATTAATAGAAGTCACAGAAATGGAGATCTGGAAGTGGCTTTGTCCAAGAGATCATCTAGTCTTAACCCCATGCACTGAGGAAAGAGAAAGACCATCCTTGACAGCCACTGGTCTATCCCAAACACTGAAGAACGCTTTCCTGTTTTTTTCCCAGGTTTTCTGTTTCACTCCTCTACCATCCTACAGTTTCAGTGTTTTTCCCATCACCCTGCTATCAAGTCTTTTTGTAGAATAAGCTCATTTTTCCTGTCACACCTCTCTGGTGGTCACAAAGGACAATTTATGTCCGTCTCCTGATAGCTTATCTTTTTTTAAAGAATCCTAATTCCTTCAACCTTCAGACTAGCCAGAGAAATCTCACCAGAGAATTTTGCAACCTACATGACCCAAAACTGGACACAGCTTCAGCTGAGGCCTTAGAGGGGAAAAGCAGAGTAGGGCTTTGCCTCCCAGCCGCAATGACTCCCTTCTTGTTCTTGGACCCTGTGAGAACTCTCTGGGCCCTAATGCCCAAGGGGACGGCTGCTCTAGAAAAGAGGCTGGAGGGCCCAGTGGCCCTTTGCCTGAAATGATTCTTAGACGAAGTTTATATTTTTAAGTTGTCATGGTTAACATCACAGAAGTTGGTAGAACTCTGGTTTGCTTGCTTGCAGGCTCTTTATTTCCTTCATCATGGATATTACACCTTGGTTCACCCATACCTCTGTGGAGCGAGGTGAGGCTCAGCCTCCGCTGAGGGTCCCTGGGCCCAAGCAAGTGGAAGAAGCTCCAGGGTGGAGTAGACAGGGGGATGATGCAGATAGCTGGAAGTCAGTGGAGTCTTCAAGCTGGGAGGTTCTGAGAGGGGCAGAGAAGGCACATGCAGTCAAGGACACAGGTGACAGGTAGAAGATTTTTCTTAGGAATGAGTAGACGTGCAGAGTTTGCGCAACCCACTGAAGTCTGCTGGGCTGGAGGAAAGGCCTTGCATTAAAAGGATACATCAGTGGTGGGGATGAAGCTGGTTTTCAATGAATTTTATTTAGTACCTCAACCAGAAAGTAGAGTTTTTCTGCTTTCCCTCAACACACTTATGAATGCAATCTGTCATGTGTTGCTGAAGTAATTCATGAAAATATTAAGTGGAACCAGGCTTACATTGGATCCAGAGGGGTCTGACAGACTATCCCAGTCTGGAAGACAGCCACAAGGAACCAAAGCACCATGGTACTTTACAATTAAAAATACGGTTCGTTAGAATAACTTCATTCAATTTACCACTGAGGGGACCATTAAAACTTGTCTCTAGATGACTAACTTGAAACTAGGTGAATGAACATAGACTCACCTTCACAATTAAGTATTTGACAGATTGCTACAGGATCTCTTGAGGAGAATTTTGGACAGTTCAAGAGATTTTTCCAGGAAGTTCCTGCTGAGCTCAGACTACTTCTTATGCTTAACAATTGATTAACATCCTTGGTAGAAAATCTGACTGTCCCAGAGATTTGTATTCCCGTTGCAGAAGTGATGACATTGTACACAGAGAAAATAGCTGTAAGTAGTCAGTAAGAACTGTTTCTGCAGAGGTGAACAAGGGACACTTCAAAAAAACCCAAAACAAGGCAGAAGGGGGGCCACCCCAAGTGTAAGTATGCAAGTAAAGAAGCGCTGACAGGACAATATTGTGGGGAAAGCTCTCACACTTTTGCAAGGAAATCATGATGATGAGGTGCTTATCTGAACCTAGAATGAGGAAGAAATAAGATAATTTAGAGATGTGAATACTTAACAAACAATGCATTTGCTCAATTAGACAAGGAAATGCCATAATCTCCACTTTGTGTAGTGGGGCAAGAAAGAATATGACTGCTAGTAAGTTCCAGGTTTTAATAACATTTTAGCTTATCAGGCAAAAAAACATAAGCTTGTCATGGTATAAGAATATTATGGCACTTTTGTAGACAATATTGAATGGCTTTAACCATCTTTTATGCTCCTGCATTTCCTCTCTCATTTGTTATCATACCTTTAGCTTCTGCAGAGACAAAGATTTTGCTGATAGACACTTTCTTTATTAAAAGACTGTGGTGGGTTGACCTTGGCTGGACGCCCAGTGCCCACCAAGCTGCTCTATCACTTGCCTCCTCAGCAGGACGGGGCAGGGAGGGAGAAAATAAGATGGAAAAAACCTCGTGGGTCAAGATAAAGGCAGTTTAATAAAGCAAAAGCAAAAGCCACACATGGAAGCAAAGAAAAACAAAAGATTTATTCTCTACTTCCCATCAGCAGACAATGTCCAGCCACTTCCCAGGAAGTGTAGGGCTTCAGTACATGTAGCGGTCGCTCTGGAAGATAAGCGTCATAGTAATGAAAGAAGCCCCACCTGCTCCTTTCTCTTAGCTTTTATTGCTGAGCAGACATCACATGGTATGGAATATCCCTTTGGTCAGTTTGGGTCAGGTGTCCTGGCTATGTCCCCTGCCAAGATCCTGCCCACCCCCAGCCTACTGGTGAAGGGGAAAATGTTGGAGAGACAGCCTCGATGCTCTGCAAGCAGCGCTCAGCAGCAGCCAAAACACTGGTGTGTTATCAACCCCTTTGCAGCTACCAATACAAAGCACAGCACTATGAGGGCCGCTATGGGGAAGATTAACTCTGTCTCAGCCAAACCCAATGCAAAGACAAAGAATCAATACAGCAACACTACTTTGTTTACTGAGTAAGACAGGGTCCTACAGAAAAAATACTGTGTGGTCATGTAATAAGAGATAATATTGTAGATCATATTTGGAGAAAAAGATAAGACAATGTTAAATAAAGTGTTCTGGCATTTCTTAGGTTTGGCTTCACGTTTTCTAAATTTCATTGGTAGTTTCTTATATTTAAAGAAAAAAATAGAAACAGTCATATCACTGGAGGTGCTGGGAAACTTAAATTGCATAGGTAGTGTTGTCAGATCCCTGTACATGAACAATAACAATGGAATCTTGGTGTTCTGTAAATCGGGTTATTTATCTTTTGACCTACACTTCTGAATGTTCACAGCCAACTGCAGTAAGCAGCAAACTTCCCAACGCAAAGTTGTGCACATAAGCAAAGTCTCCACCTTGCCTAGGAGAAATGCAATTGAACTGCAGAAGTGTTTTATGAATGTCAAGTTATAGAGTAATCATGTTATATTCACAAAAAAGTAAAAGCAAACCTACCAAAAAAAAAAAAAAGATAAGGATATGAGCATACTGCAAATTGGCAGTGATTTTTTAAGTGGGATGCTATATCAAATTTGTGGGTATTTATTCTGTGTGAGTTTTTGCTGAAAGTGAACATTGGAAAGTTTGACTCTATAGATATTGTGTTAAGCAAATTGGGAAAGTTACGTTTTCTGTATCTCTCCAGTAAACATCTGGGAAAATGTCAGAGCTTAATGCTACTCCAGGTCAGTAACATGAAAACATAGCGGTGATCCTTCAATTTCATGGTTTTTTTCATGGTTCCTTAGCCCGATTCCTAGAGGGTTTCCAAGCAGAAGTTGATTTGGTCTGAAACAATCACCCAAGCTTCCCTGAGAAACTAGTATGAAAATGTAAAGGATATAATACATTGTTAATAAGTGACTGGGAAGATGGTGATGTCATCAGGTCTAACATGCACACCAACATAATAATACCAGGATGCTCAATCTGTTTATCCAGGTGTTTTCCAGATAGATAAATAGTGTTTGGGCCCATTCCTCCTGACAGTGGAAACATTTTTGACAACAGATTTGGTTTGTTATCCCACTCTAGCTGCAGTGATCAAGCATGGGGCTGTCCTACAGGTAGTCCCAGACAGCACCGATAACATGATTTTTTTTTTTAATCCCTTTTCCATTTTTTCGACCTTCCTTTTCACTCCTCTTGTACCACCATTTCTCCACTCCAGCTTCCTCCCGAATAAACAACCCACTCCTAATTACTTTCTCCTCACTGATCTTGGTTTTGCTACACACAAATTCTGTATTTCTGATACTTTTACCTTGATCCTAGCCATACATGATATTACTGATACGGTTATGTAGGTACGGTTTACCTTGCCAGGCTCCACTCCCCAGTACGGCTCTTTCATGCCTGCAAAGTCTGGCCATGTTTCTCACTTGACTTTCCCTTAGCCACTTGCAAAGTCCAGCCACGCTTTGCAGTGTTTTCTTTAACTTTTGCCAGTTTTTTACACTGTTATCGGACACATCCAACAGCTTCTAATATCACATGTGGTAGTCCTCCATGTTCTAGTCAGTTAACCTGAAGCCAGGGTTTAGTCAACAATCTGGTCATTTGCCTGGGCATTCACAATTAGTATAAGATTTAAGTAGTATAACACACTGGGGAACAAACAAACAGTTATTTTGTTGGAATTGTCAGGTGGAATGAGGAAACAGTTAACTGTCCATTACCAGGTAAGAAAGTAGGAAGCCATTAGTCAGGGGCTTGATACCTGTGTGGAATAGTGCCTGCATTATTCTTCACCATGAACACAGGGTAATGGCATGGTTTGATGCTGTAGGTATAGCAGCAGAAAATCTGGAAAACTGAGATACATGTGACAGACATCTGGAAACTCTTTCAAAGGTGACCCTGACAAAAAAATGAGAGCACATCTCAGCAGAGGTTTGGAAACTTGAATACCCACTTCTTGCCTCATAGACACAAGGAAAATGAAGTTTGAATATCCTCTTTTGTAAATAAAGAGCATTGCACCTTGTCATTTGTGATGCCTCTGATAACAATGTACTCAGGTGGTGTTTTTTTGTTTGTCAGGATAAAGGTGGCTGGGGGCTGGCCCATGTGGAAGACTGTTGCACTCCCTGTGCCACATGAAAGGAAGATCCTAATGGTAACAAAAAGAATAAAAACAAGTCCCTGGACTTTGAGTAGAGCCCAGTGTTTTATCAATAGAAACGCATAAACCAGCTTCCCGTCAACAAGTGCTCAGCACAAACAGCTTGAAAGGAATTCGGTTGCCAAGTCAGGGCTCCAGCAGGGACTTGGACAAGCCATGGAAGATTATTCTGATCAGCAGAAAGGGGTGAACGATAGACACAATGTGTTCCTTTTTGAGTGGTAATCAAATAATGCATCATGCTGGAAGCCATTGTAAAGTGGATAGCTGTTTTCCTTTTTCTTTTTACAGTTGTATCGGTAAGAAACTCATCGGTTGATGTCAGCGTTATTGGAAAAATAGTCATACTTTTGGAAATTAATCACTCTTCTGAGGAGCTGGATGGATTAGGTAGAGCAGGCAACTTAGGAGATAATTGTTATACAATGATGAAAGGAGGAAAGGGGAACAAGGACATGGACTTGCAGCTGATGGTGAAGACTATGGAAAAACACGACAGGCCAGGCCTCATTGAATGGTAGGGCTTCTACTAGCGTGCAGTAGTGTGAGAAGAAGCAGCTCCATTTCTTTCCTTTTTTGAAACGCAGGTCACAGTTGGAGTGGTGAGTGGTGTCTCTTTGATCCTGTTAGGTCATAGGTGGGGGGAAAAGATGTTTAGGGCAATAAAGAAGTTGTTTGAGAGAATAGGAAAGAAGCACCAATTTCAGTACAAAGGGCCAAGTTGGACTGAGGGACAGAACCTTCCTCTAATCACTTTGAAGGAGTTGAGGGCCCTCACTAAGATAAGCTGCTGAATATTTTCTAGAGATATTTTTACACTCCTTACAACTGTATCAAGATCTGTCAGTGCTTCAAATTTAAAATCAATAACATTTCTAGAAGAAAAGAACATACAAAGTTTTATTGAGGAAGGTGGCTTCAGGCAATTGCTAATTAAGCAGATGTAACCCTTCCCTGTGAGAACAGCACATTAAAAACCCAATGAACTACATCAGTGCTAGATAAAATCAGGATGTTCTGCCAGCATTCACACCCTTGAGATGCAGTAATAAATGAATGGAATTGGCCCATGATTATGTTCTGTGTGATACTTCATATGACTTGGCAATAAACTTGAGGTTCCAAGCACATGCTTACAACAACAAATCAGTATTGTGGGTGCTGTTAGATTCAAATTCTTGATGTGATATTTCTTTGATAAGGTCATATCACTGGTTGCTTAATATTGTCTTCAACGTTTGGGTGGTTTAATGAAATGCTAGAAGGGGCACCAAAGTAGGAAACAGGTTGACCACAGGTAATCAAAAACATTGATGAATTTGCTATATGCTGGCAGAGTGGGGGACAGTTTAATATGACAAATTTATGACATTTTCAACGTTAACTGGGAAGCCAAGTGTATCACTGGAAGAGAAAAACAGAAGGCCTGATGTAGAAGGTGACTTATGATGGAAATCAACACCATGTGAAATCAACCACACTGTTACAAGACAAATTACAGATATGATTGAGATGGGAACTGGAAGTTGCGGTCTATTGACTTAATTTCATGCTAACCGTCTGACAGTCTTCATTTGTGATCAGATTTGCTGCTTTGAAGGCAAACACTGTCAGAATCAAGAATTAGTTAGCCATGTCAAAAGAGGCAATGCTATTCTGTCTCCCTGTAAGGAGGAAGGCCATTAAGGAGCAACCAGCTGCTTTCCAATACAAATAGCTTTCTCAAGAAGTTAGTTCCTTAAGTAGTTGTCTTTCCTTCCTTTTGTACTCCCTTCTCATAGCTCAGTGGGGCAGCAAATGTTTCTTTCTTACGTGTCTGTTTAGTGCCAGTTAGCCTTTGGATATGATTCTGCAATAAAAATAAATGCTTGGCACATTGTTCATATGTTTGGATGAAGATAAAGGAAAAAATCATCACCAAGAGAATGGTTTAGCACTGGGAAGCATTGCATAGAGAAGCTGTAGAATCTCTGTCCTTGGAGACCTTCAAACTCTACTGGGCAAGGTCCTGAGTAACCAGATATAGCTTTGAAGTTAGCCATTCATGGAGTAGGAGCTTGAACTAGGGATCCCCGGAGTTACCTTCCAAAGTAACTCCTTCCATGATTGTGTGATTTCAGTTAAAAACCTGGTAAGTGAAGGCATAAGTCACCTTCATCTGAGAAACAGTCTCAGTTGTGTAACATTGTCTACTACTTCTGAAGTTTTCAAATAAATTATTGCAAGTCCAGTCTGCGTACCTGAGGACCTCTATATAAGGGACAAAAAACAGACTTCTGAAGAGATTTTTTTTTCTGATACATATAGAAAAAGAAGCACTACAACCACCAGCAAAGCTTGACTTCACTGTAACAAGTCACTAGCAAAGATTCCTGAGATGCAGTTTCCTATTCAAGACAGTAATTTCAACATCTGAGATAGCAACTAAGCTCTCCATTGGATTACAGAACAATCAAAAGGTTATAATCCTTCTGAGCATACGGATACACACAGTTTCACTACTGACAATGTAACTGCCCTATAGTTCCAGATCTGGTCAGTCTTGTTGCTTCTGCAATGTTCTTTGCACTAACAGAAAGGTAGCACTGTGACACAATGAAACACTGCATACAGGAGAGCCTTTTTAATTACTAATAAATTGTCAAGAAAAGGCTACTAACTTGTTCAGAGTAATAAGCTCATCTATATAACATCTTCTCAGCTCTAGCAAGATGAGTTGTAAATCTGTCTATAGAATGAATTTGGACTGCTCCACTCAACGGACTGCATTACTGAAAACTAGTTAATGTAACAGACAAGGGCACTTCTTCAGCAAAGAAATTTTCCATCTCTCCTGATTATAGCAGTACATTTTAAATCATAGTATTGAACACAGTGTTCTGCTTACTCTTGGTCTATTGGGGTCTTTGAAAAGATGGTCTACAGGAGAGTGCTAAATAATCTGCACTGCTAATACATTTTGTAGGTTAAAGTCTTTGCTATGTCACCTACCAAGCAGAAAAGAACATATAAAGATTGTCAGGAGTTTGTGTTGGATCCCCTGTCTCAGTGCAAATTCAAACAATCTGTGATAACTCTAACTGTCTGGAGTGGGCAATGATCTTGTTAGGAATTAAAAGCTATTAGCAAACAACCGGTCACCTCTCCTCCCACCACTGAAAGCCCAGGAGATGGGGAGAATCATTAATCAGCAATTCACTTTATTTTATTTCAGGATACACTATCCTGAAGGATTTGTTAGCAGGGAAGGTGTATGCAGCATTCTCTTTGCAGAGGCAGGGCAGATAAGTGCAATGCAACTCTGACTCAGCTATTAAGCAGTAATTAATCATATCTTGTCTCCAGTTTCTTCCCTATATAGTTGATAGGTGAGAAAGAAGGACTGAAAAAAGAACTGATTTCCCTGGAGATAAAGTAATTTTGGAATTAGATTACAACAAGAAATCCTTTCCCTTCTGGTGTCAGGCTCACTCGCTTTCACTTCCTGTGTTCCCTAGTCAGAAAATTAACTTCAAGAAGTCACCTAAAGAAGGAAAAAACAGCATTCAGAATAAGGTTTCTAAGCCCTGAACATACTAGCGACAAACAAAAAGTGCCATTTCAATACATACAAATGGCAGCTAATGAAAGAAGAAGTATTCAGACACACTGGTGAAGAGCATCCCAAAAAATAAATTGTGCCGACTAACACACTCACCTTCTACAACAAAATAACATCTTCTGTTAACACGGGGAGAGCAGTGGATGTTGTTTACCTGGAATCAAGCAAAGTGTTTGACACTTTCCCCCAGCCTTCTCCTGGACAAACTGACAAGATACAGATCGGATGGGTGGTCTGTGAGACAGGTAGGAAATTGGCTAACAGGTTGCACACAGAGGGTGGTAATCAATGGCTTTTTCTCAGGCTCACAGCCTGTCACAAGTGAGGTCTCCCAGGGATCAGTACTGGACTGTGCACTGTTCAACATCTTCATAAATGACCTTGATGATGGGACTGAAAGCACTCTCAACAAGTTTGCTGATGACACCAAACTGTGTGAGGTGATCACATCAGAAGGGTGAGCCATCTTACAGAGAGACTTGGACAGGCTGGAAGAGTCGGCTAGCAAGAATAGCATGAGGTTTAACAAGGACAAATGTGAAGTCCTGAACCTGGGATGGAACAGCAGAAGAGCCTAGTACAGGCTAGGATCTGTCTGGCAGGGGAGCAGCCTTGCTGAAGGGAACTGGGGGTCTTGGTAGACAACAATCTGAATGTGAGTCAGCAGTGTGCTGCTGAAGCAAAACAGGCAAATTGGATCCTGGGCTGCATCCATGGGAGTATCACTAACAGAGATAGCCACATGATCTTCACACTTTACTCAGTGCTTCTCAGGCCACACCTGGAGTACTGTGTCCAGTTCTGGTCCCCACAATTCAAGAAAGATGTGGACAGAATGGAGAAGGACCAAAGGAGGACCACGAAGATGATCAAAGTGCTGGAGAACCTGCCCTAAGGGGAAAGACTGAAAGAGGTAGATGTCTTCTCCCTGGAGAAAAGAAGGGTCAGAGGGGACTTCATCACAGTATTCAAGTGCTTAAAGGGTGGCTACAAGGAGGACGGAGGGTCTCTTTACACAAGGAGTCACATGGAGAAGAAAAGGGGCAATGGGTACAAGTTGCACTGACAGATGTTTTATCTTGACATAAGAAATTTTTTACAGTGGGAATGATCATTCACTGGAACAACATCCCAAGGGATGTGGGGGAGTCCCCATTACTGGAGGCTTTCAAGATGCAATCGGATAGGGTGTTAGATAATCTCATTTTGACTCCCTTTCCCATGAAAGGTTGGGCCAGATGATTTTTCATTCCAAGCTGAGCTCTTCTATGATTTTATTATTCTATAAGATAATGATAGGAAAGGAGTCAAACTTGATGCCATGCACATTTCTTTCTCTTTTACCCTAGGCTATCATAGTAAGTGCCTTTCATCTTGCAGTTCACAGCTGCATCCAGCATACAAGCCAGTCTGTTGGGTCCTTCATATTGTGCATCCTGCAGAATCTTAGAGATTCGTTTTGAAAGAGATCTATGCTCATTCTCATTGCTGAACTCCTTATTTACCTATTTGGCACTTAAAACTCAGGACATGGTTTTAAGCTGAATGTATTGAAAGTCTGCCTTTAAAGTGTCTCAGAAGTACTTAAAGGAGAAGCCAGACTTCCCTTCTTTGTATTCCAGTTTGATCACAGGAGTTGTTTAGCTGTTTCAACAATTTCTCTCTAAATTATGTCCAAAACATCAGAGCTTGGCTTTTACTATTTACGCTTTGCAGGATATGCTGACTTCTTAGCTGGTCAAACTCAAAGGAAGGCTGAGTGATGTCACTAGCAGACTTTGACAGCAGATACATGCATTTACTGCCTCAAAGTCTCACACTCATCCAGCAGCAAGTAAGGGTTGCAACTTTGCATTGATTCAAGACTCATTTCACAAATATCAGGTGGATTGGCAAGATGGGAGAGATGAGCTCTGCTGCAATCACTGAAAACTTGCAGGGAAAGTGAGGTCATCAGGAAAAGAAGGATGTACATATGTGAATGAAGAGCTCATCAATAAAGAAAAATGATATCTTCTGCTGGGTATGGAAAGCCACCATGCTCTTTTCCAAGAGCTGGCTGGTAGGTAACTTCAGGGTTTTTCTCCCAGGTTTCTGAGTCTCAAGCTGTTTGTCATGAGTTGTTCTAACAAATTCTGAGTCCAAAAGGAAGTGCTGCATAACAGAGACACTTGAATAACCTAATATTTTGCTACATGAGATGTATAAAGCTAAGCCTCATTTTGCATTATGGCTTCCCAAATTAAGATCTCTATAGATTTCTTGTCTCTTTGTGGGGTTTGAGACAGGTTGGGGTGGAGTGTGGATGTCCAGTTTTAAATGTGGTTTCACATTGCAATGACAGTATGACAGAATGACTGACAAAATCACAGAATCACAGAATGGTAGGGGTTGGAAGGGACCTTCAGAGATCATCTAGTCCAACCCCCCTGCCAAAGAAAGTTCACCTAAAGAAGGTTGGATAGGAATGCATCCAGGCCTGTTCCAGTGCTCTGACAGCATAACATCATTGGGCTCTTGCTCCCTACTTTGCCCTAGTACTCCAAAGTTGATGTTACATCTCTGGTTGCCAATCATACATGTGATTCTACTTGTTTATCTATTTGCTATTGTTCTAATTAGCCCATTCCTGAAGACTTCCAAGGTGTAAAGTAGAGAGTATTATTTTTCATATAAAAGGAAACACATAGTAATTGTTTGATACGTACATAAAGAATTTTAATTTTATTCACGAATGTCTCAGGCATGGCTTTGCCAAGAACTTTGAACGTGTGCAGTGCAAAGTTGCATGTAAAAGTCACTGCTGTCCAACCGTGCCAGTCTGTGTGGCTGGCTGTGTGTGCGTTATACATGTATGTGTGTGTCTACTGGGAGTACATGCTCAACCTTACTCCTGGCTGGACCTGGGAAGACACAACAGCGGCAACCTCCCATCTATGGGACAGGGACAGGAAGAGTCCACTAGCTCTTAGACTCTACCACGTTTAGCTCTAGAGGACCAGGCAGCATCCTGGAGTCCACCATATGCTATGTCTAGCAGTTTGGTCTCAGGGCACAACACGGGCACATCTGATGCCTTATACATCTGCAGCACCTACAAACATTAGGTATGTAAAAGAGCTTACAAATAACAGTAAGAACTATTACCATTACATTAAATTAAATAGAAATTATTTCACAAAGGAATATCAGCTGGTTTAGAAAGTATTTCTATTTCAAATACTCTCATGAGGTAGGTAGATATTTCTACATGTTTCTTTATAAACATACCTCTTTGCATCGGTTCATTTCCCTATCAGAATTGAGAATATTGTTATCAGTCATCTGTACATGTAACAAGAAAATAAATTGATTGTTATACTTAATGTACTTTTTTTTAATATAGAATGAACTGCTTTGCCTGTTTGAGTATGTGATTAGTATTTATATAGCAGTGCTTTGTGCCATCAGAAATTAAACACTATAAATGGCACAATACACAAGTGTATACTGAAAAAGCACTGACAAATACTTTGAATAATATTTAATACTTCTTTTCTATTTTACTAAGGGGACTTCCTCAGCACATGATTTTGGGAGTGTAGGACATTAATTTAAACAGCATTCTCAAGCAAAAATGAGGAGATCATAGGAGAAATATATTTTTTCCTGTGCAATTGAGTGGGGCAAAGGATCATAACATGTAGGGTATTGAACATGAGGTTGAACATATTAAAAGTAACCGATAAGAAATAAATTGTCATAAGAAAAATATAAGAATGGCTATAAAATAACAGAACATAAGTTCATCTTAGCTGGTATTCTCCCTTGAGAGGTAGGTTGAAGCTCATACTCTAGATGAAAGTGAACTCTTGGGTAATACAACAACCTATTGTGAGATGATAGACTGTAGTAAAGGGAACTTCCTTCCTGACCTCTACAGACAATTAGCTTCCTCCCTCCAGCATGAAGTTTAATAACCTGTGTCATTTATTTCCTTGAGTAGCAAGAATGCTAATGTTATTAATATTAAATTCAATCAGAGTGTTAAGTTGAAAAACTGCTTCTAGCATGTCATGATACGTTCAGTTAAAGAAATTACTCTATTGTATCTTATTGATGGGTTAATGGGCACCTTCCATAAACACACGTTGAGGAAAAAACATCAAAATAATTTCACAAGAAATTGAATGATCTGCAGTGATTAAAAGGAAGATAAGGTGAAACTAGTGTTTAATCAGCAGAATAATTACCTGTAAAACTGCTGAGAAGAAAGTGGAGATTTCAGAAAAGTTCTCAGTAAAGTAATTTCAAAAGTCTGAGGAAAAAAATCCATTTATTTCATTGTGCAATTTCTTAGGAAGTGGCAATTCAATGTAATTCTCAGTCCCAGTCTTCCTCTTACCGACTGCAGATTGTGTTCTTGCTCTTAAAAATAACAGAATTGTTCTGGCCATACTTTAATACAGTGACCGATGCCTTGGTGGACATATGATGTAGCGACAAGAGCATTTTGATAGTCAAATCTGAAAACAGGCAGTTATTTTTTCCATGGTAAGGTTTGAGACAGGCTTTCTGACACTGTCAGCAATTTTTTGTATACCCAGGACAAGGTACAGGCAACCTGGACTGGTTAGTATTCTGCTCCCCAAAACCAACAAGGGCTTGGAAGTGGTCACTGAAGCAGCCTTTGCAGTTCTTCAGAATAAAAATTTTTCCCTATAAAAATGTATTTCATTTAAGTTTTAATCCTTCCATCATCAGCACAGTGAAAAAAAAATTCTTATTGCAAGTGTCCTACACAAAGTACTTCAGTCTTTCTTCTTTTCTGTCTTCAGAGACATAGAGCCTCTCTATGAATTTCTCCTTGCTTTCTCTAGATTTTCTCTATTCTTCCACAGCCTTGCACAAGTCTCTTGTGTTTATCTGAAACCTGGAATTATTGTAACCATGTCTCATCCAGAGGTGAATTTGAGCCATCAGCAAAGCACTATGCTTTACTGGTCCCCTGAGCAGTTACTGTACTTTGTTCTTTCTTTCAATAGAAGCTTTTCCTGATCTTCTCTTTCATTTCTTACAAGTTTAGTTGGTTGGCTTTTTTTTTAACACAAGTGTGGCACCTTGCCTTCAGTGATATGAGAGTGCAGTAACAACATGAACCTCTACAGTAGATGACAGAATCCTTCCTCCTGCTGTTTTTGATAGAACACCTTCCAATAAATATGTTAACACTTAATCTTGACAATCTCTATTTTAAAAATGAGGGGAAAAAGAATGTTGTTTCTACATGTTTTATTATCATTCTGAGTGTTGTGTCAACCTGTCAAATATTGACTATAATTTCTATAAATCTCACTGAATCCTTAACTACTCCCAGGGTCACACTGATGGTGTAAGGCAGTGTTATGCATGGACACCATTCCATGTTAACTTCCTTGCTTTTCCAATGGCCAGACTTCAAAAGAAACTTATACCAGCCTTGCAAAATGTATGTCATGTTCCCAGTGAGACAGCTTTGACAGCAGACCTTTGACGTGTGTCAAGGAAGCCACATTTTGTTTTCATTACTGAGAGAGCTTGATCTGGCAACTAGGTCTCAATAAATGTGCTGAGGAGACATGATGGGAACTGGTAGGTTTCCTCCAGAAATACTTCCATCACACTTTATTCTTATCTCCCCTCTGAAGCAGATCTAAAACTTTGTTCAAAAAATATTAATTGGGGCCACTAGCAACAAAAAATGAGATTTCAACTCCTCCATCTTTGAAACGAAACTAATAGAAATCACTAGCAATAGAGTTATTATCCAATGATATTTTGTGTTGTTTCCTGACAAAGAAGTACAGCCAGGCTAGGTGAGAATGACTGGATATGGAGATAAAATGGGGCTATGATAGAAGTACCTTATTGTAAGAAAAAACAAAACAAAGGTGAAGCATGGCATAGCTTACTTAAAATTAATACTTAAGCAACAACTGCAGAAATACTCTTTAGTGTTAAAAGGACCTTCCTTAAGCTAAAAATAAATCCATGAAGTGCTTTCTTTGTTATTAAAGGCTTTGACTATTTTATTAAGCTTAATTTATGTGAAGGTCTTCACAGAAATTAGCTGTAAATCTGAAAAGCAAACCATACTGAAATATGTAAATACCATTACAATTTGATATCAAAGACAGATTTTGATTAAAAAACACATACCTCTCCATTTTTGCCTTTTCTGGTAGGAACCAATGTTTTTTCTCTAAAGCAAATTCTTCTGATTTTTTTTCTATATTTTTCAGTCTTTTAATCAAGCTAAAACATCTAAATCAAACAATTAATTCTATGTGTAACAGCAGTAATGAAATCTTGTTTACTGTGACAGTCTCCTGTAGTTGGATTCTCTGATGTCTGATATGAATGGGACAGACTTTCTTGTGATGAGAGCTCTCTGTGCCACCTACCTCCATGACATCTATAGGAAGACTTTGGTTTTAGTATCTTAAACTGGTTCAAAAAGTACTAGGGACATAAGTGCACCTGCAGTTATAGACTGTAAATGCTTAGGAAGTTATGCTGATATCAGTAATTTACATGTCTTTAAAGAGAAAATATTTTTTATAATGTTTCTGGGGTGAGTTTTTCTGCTGTTGTTTTTGGTTTTTAATTTTTTATTGTTGCTTCTTTCATGCACTGGAATCTTGTTACATCGTAATTAAACTTTAAAAAAATTGCTAGGACAAAAAAAGATCTTGTGGTATGTGACTATTACAAACACTTCTCTGACATTGTGGTGTTACAGAAGAGGAGATGGAATATATGACCTTTATAACGTCAGTCATTTTTTAACTTAATTGGAAAAATCTCAGAATAGCTCCAGAGGAAAATTCTTTCAGAGCACTTTATGACTAGACTTTTAGTATTAAGTCTAGGAAATTGATGTATTTGAAGAAAGAGGTCACAAGTGAAGGAGAACTTGCAGATCTGTATGACTGTAGGCAGCAGAGACATATTACGCACTCACATTAATCTTTTCAAGTGACATGAAATTGTATGAAAACGGGTTTGTAATCACAGTACTACAGTTCAATGATCAGCAAATACTCTGAGAAGTGTTCCTTGTAATGCCGAAGTGTTGAAGATGCTCTTGAAAGAATTTAAAAACAACCGTAAAAGGCAATGCAAACAAAGAGAGATGGAGTCAGTGATGTACCAAAGGTGTAAAACTGGAAATATAAGTATAACCTTTTTCCCTGTAAGATAAATGATTAAATTCTCATTGGCTTTTTGATTACAGTGGACTCCTACAGAATGCCTCAGTGACAAAAAACCTCTCTCAGTTACAACATACGGCCAGTTATTATCTCAATTCAGGGCACTCACATACCGTCTCTCACTCAGAATGAGTCTAATATGAAACATAGTGAATGTTAGCTGAAAGTCATACTGTTTGGGTTTTCCATTATTATTAAATGAAGACACTGGAAATAAAAGCAGTTGAATGCTTAATTTAGCTCTTTAATAGTTCTATGCTCTTCTTTTGTAAATATTTTTTTTCAAAAACATGTCGTTTAATCTTCTTTGTTAAAATGACCAGTTGCCTCATTCAATATTCCCCATAAATTAAAGGTAAGAAAAGTCCTTCCATATTGTCACCCCTGAGATAGAAACAGGGCTACTAAGGTTGCTTTCAACAGTAAAAGCATTTTTTTTTAGGAGGTAGAGCAGATTTTCTGAAGGATGATGATATATCAATAGACTCTAGATTAGATATGGAAAGTGATTTCTTGATATTAAGAATCAGAAAAATCTGTAAAATTTGTATTTAATATGTTGGTAATTTAAATAGTTCCGAACGGTACTGAACTAAGGGATAGGAAGCTTGCCATGGTTAGCATCACATCTTGCTTGGTTCTGTTCTGCACACTACTGGAAATTTTCAATGAGGCCGTGAGCAGATCATTAAGAACTGGACTGTGGTATAGACAAAGCCTGGACTTTACACAGTACATGACTGGTGTTGCTTTGAGTACAGCTGAAAGACATTGACTACTTTATATGGCTAAATGCATTAAGGCTGAAGTGTTAACGAAGTAATTGACCTATCAAGAAGTAGGAAAACATGGAAAGTCCTAAGAAGTTCTTTCCCCTCACTTACAGGGAGGCTAGGAAAGGTTTTTCCTCAGTCTACTGCCAACATAGTGGAGCAACTAAGGATCACTGTGAGAGCAGAGGCACCGTCTCAGTCTTCTGCAGAGGTTTCAGTGCAGAAAATGTAGTGCAGTAAGAACTTATTCAATATTCCATATAGTTCGTTAGTTGAAGGGGCAGAGAGGGCTAAATTTCTCAACCAAAGTTCTGAATAATCAAAAAAACCCCAAAGTTTAAAACTTCATTGGAAAATTTCTTACAGATGTGTGGCGAAGCTGTATCAATTCTCTGTCCTCAAAGTGAAAACACTGAAGGTCCCAGTCAACTACAGCAATTAGCACGTTTCTAACTGGAAATTGGGACTATTTTCTGCACATTATATGTGCTGTTGTTATCTTGTTTTTACAAGAAGGGACACCTCACTAACTGGTAAATTATTTTATTTTATTTTTCAGATGTAACACAATAGACATTTTGTACAATGTATAACGCATACACTATTGTGATAGCAGAAGCTTCTCACCTGATATCACTTTCTTGCATTTTCCTTTCATTATTGTCAACACTTCAACCAGGTTGGTTCACTGCTAAGATTGATTTTAGATGCTTTGGAGATGCAGGAGGTCTCTGGAGCACAGGTAAGCTGGACTCAGCTTGCAGAGCAGGGATGTAGGCCACACTACGGGACTCAGAACTTCTATTGAAAGGAAAATGAGAGGAAGAGTCATTATGAGAACTGTCTTGAGGAAAAGTGAAGCTTTTGCATAATATCTCAGGTATGGAGGAGAATTTATGAGGCCTAGAAGATCTTTTACACAGTTGAGAAACTTACTGCATCCTAAAAATTTCTCTTGCAACCACCCTACATTGTGCACTGTCTTGCCTCATTTCTCTCTTTCCTCAGTGGCCACATTATCTGGATTCATAAGGTGGCAGCTTGGTGAAGGAGCCCTACACCAAGTCACACTCAAAGCTTTGCTTCTACTGATGGTCATTGTGGAACTTCTAAACTGAATTAAACAATTATATTCCTACAGTAAGTTGGACTTCCTATTAATGCTTCTTGTTAATGTTATTAACAGAGCAATATAAAATTACTGAGGAAAATGTATTGAGCAGATAAGAGGAATCTCTCAGGCTGTCCCTTTTTAAATAGTCTAACAGGCTAATAGTTTTGTGTACAAAGCTGTGAAATATTACATCACTTAAGTGTATATAATTCTAATTATCCATACTTGTTAATACTTAAAGTGTATATGAAGAAATGTTCCAGAAAGCTAATCAAAGCAGGAGTTACTGATTGGAGAGAAAATTAAAATAAATTTAAATTAAAGAAGACAGTGGATGTGATTAAAACGCAGTACAGGCACCTGGTTGAAGAGTTATCAATAATGAAAGGAGAATGCAAGAAACTGAAATGGGGCAGGAGAAGCTTCTGCTATCCTAATAGTGTATGTGTTATACATTATACAAAAGTGCCTATTGAGTTTCATCTGAAACTTTAAAAAGATTTGCAGCCAATGAGGGAAGAGGGAATGAATGCTCTAGGATCTGGGAATTTCCTACATGTTTGTGGGGGTTTTTAACCCCCATTTATTGAGGGAGCCAATCCAGGAAAAGGATGTAGAAAATTATTCATACTGTGTCTCATTATCGGGTGTTGTCCACTGCAAGGAAAAAAAAAAACCAGTACAAAATTGCATGGTATGTATAGTCTTAAGTTACTGTTTTAGCACAGCACACGTATTCTTATTACTACTGTTTACTGTGCTGAGTAATACTGAACTCTGCCTATAGTCACGCAGCAGGCATCCCCAAAAATTTCCGAGGATCCAGGCTGTGATTTGTCTTACTGTAAGCAAGCGGTCCCACTACTGCAAAAGCCTCATAAGTAGCTAAGACCTTTTCAAGGGACCACAAAATTAGTTAAAGCTTTTCAAGGGCAAGGATGCTGTGTGAGCACAAAAACAGAAGGTGAAAAACATGTTAATCTATTGTTCAGACATGTAAATGGTGTGTACATAAGATAAGAAACTGCTTGTGCTTAATTAGAACTAGATAGATGACTCAAGGCTAAAGTAGAATGATTTGTCTTAGTTTATAAGGTAAATAGTTGTTGCTCTGCAAACAGGAGTCCAAATCCTGTTGTCCTGGTTTGAGGTAAAACAGGACCAATTTTTGTTTAGTAACTTTACTTTTTAGCTGGGCCTCTTCTAACTACTGAAACCACACCACCTGTCTCCACACAGGGCAACCTAAAAGTTAAACCATATATCTAAGACCATTGTCCAAATGGTTCTCGAACACCAACTGGCTTGGGGCCATGATCACTTCCCTGGGGAGCCTGTTTCAGTGCTTGACCACCTTCTAAGCAAAGAACTTTTCCTAATAACGTCCCCTAATGCAACTTAAACCATTCCATTGTGCCCTATCACTGGACACCAGAAATAAATCAGCACCTTCCTTTCCACTTCCCTTCATGAGGAAGTCATAGACAATGACAAGGGCACCTCTCAGTCTCCTCTTCTCTAAGCTGAGTAGACCTAGTATCCTTAGCCACTCCTCATAAGTCATGCCCTGTAGTCCTTTCACCATCTTTGTTGCACTCCTTTGGACACATTCTAATATTTTTATGTCCTTCTTATATTGGGGGGGCCAAAACTGCACACAGTACTCCAGGTGAGGCTGCACCTGTGCTGAGTATAGTGGGACAATCGTGTCTTTCGACCAGTTAGCTACACTGTGCTTAGTGCACCCCAGGATACTGTTGGCCCTTTTGGCCAGCAGCGCAAATTGTTGACTCATATTGAGCTTACCATCAACCAAAACCCCCAGATCTGTTTCTGCAGGGCTGCACACCAGCCTCTTGTTCCCCAGTCTATATGTACATCCAGGATTGCACCATTGCAGGTGCAGAATCCAGCATTTGTCCTTGTTAAATTTCATATGGTTGGTGATGGCCCAGTACTCTATCAAGATCTGTCTGTCAGGCCTCTCTACCCTTGGGGAAATCAACAGCTCCTCCTAATTTATTATCACTGGCAAACTTATTTAGTGTGCACTCAACTCCAGTGTCCAGGTCACTGTTGAACTCCATTTTCAGTCTGAGAATTCACTGCTTAAAAAAAGGTTAGAAGTTATGGTAGCTTTATATTTACAGGCATATCACTGTGTCTCATTTTTATTACTAAGTCAGCAATGGATTAAGGCATAAGTCTGTAGATGCAGGAGAAGGATTCATCACAGTGTTTGCAGAGGGCATCCTAAGCATGACAGTTTAGAGAGTTCATGTCCTTTGAGACCATAGCTTTGGGGAACATTGCTCTTTTCCTTTGATGTTCAGTAAATATTCACAGGAGACTGGACAAGGACCAGTGAAGAATACAGCTTCTATTTGTACTTGAGATAAAAGCCACAAAAAAGATCATCAGTAAATGGAATTGTCAACTGTGTGCTAAAAAATTCCTTGCCTAAATATCATTGTTTGCATCTGAATTTTCTGTAGGGAAATCAGTAAGGTTGCCCAGATAGGAAAAGATAAATATTGAACTGTATTACCTACAATCAAAAAGCTGAAGAGTTCTTCTCCTCATTGTTTATTTCCCTGTGCAACCTGTGCCAGATCAGAATATCCCATGTAGTTCTGTTTCATTTGGATTCAGCTGTACGATTAAACCTCAGTGGATTTTTAAAACTTTCTTTCAGGTATTACCAATTGCTAAGTTACTAATAGCTCTGCCTAACCAGCTGAATATACATTTTCTCTGCAATGCACTACAAATTCTGAGAGGATCAAAATATCTAAAGGGGGATTTATCTATACAGATACGGTAAGGAGAAGGGCATTTCCTATTAAAACCTGAAATTTTTGTCTAACATTTATGAGTAAAATAGAATTTTATCTATTCTTTAACATGTTTTATTTAATAACTATGAAAATAGCCTATGGTTACCAACACTGAGTATGTTAACACTCTGCAGGAAGCAAACTGTATTAATAATAATACAAAATTATATGTTTAGGCAAATTCACTGTTGTTCATGAAGTGCTAACAGCAAGTTCAATGTTAAACATATTCTCCAGCTGTGACATTGATAGCTAGTTTAAATATTTACATATTTTTTACAAAGTTGGAGCCTGATATTCAAGACTCCCCCAGCTACCCAGACTGACCTCACAAAGTAAGTACAATAAAATTGAACAAAATCAGCAATCTAACCCTATGCCAGCTTTAGCACCTTCTCAGCCCTAAATAAGGAACAGGAACATCACTACTGACTTTCAGTAGGCAAAACTTGAATAATGTGGTGATAATTAACAGCAACATCATAAACCTCCTACACAAATCTAGTTAGCTTGTTATGCTAAATCAAACCTGGGAATATAAGTCAAAATTTCTCCTAGCCTTGGGTAATATCATACCTCTGGGTATTGATGTATCTTGATGTAAGGACTAAGAAAATATAACAGAAAACTGTCTTGAAAGATGGTAGTCCTGGTTTAGTCTCCCTCTTCCCCTATACTAGCTATGAATTCCTGGACTCTTGCTGTGTCAGATCTAGGTTTGGCAGAGACCTTTTCTTTCTACTAGGTTTCTTTTCCATTACACCAACTAGCTGAACCCCATCCGTCAACAGCTACATAAACACTATGTAGCCTCACAAGTAGGATAGCTGAATGGACGAAAGTAGGGATGTGCCCTAAACATGTCTTAATCAAATGTTTTCAGTAGATGTTTGTGGAGAAAGTACAATTACTTTTGATACATGGGTGCTAGGGAAGGAGATTTCCATTGACCTACCAGCCCTATTCACAGAGATGTTATGAGTACCTATCACATACTTAACCCACACATGCAAGTTGCAAACTGCTGATACATGTGGTTGAGGCATTTTATTCAGAAAGACAAGAAGATGGAGGGAAATACATGTCAAGATCAACACTCTTTGTAGTCCTATAGAGGATGCAGGACCTTTACAGGAAGACAAATCAAGTTTTGTCTAGAGAATACTCATACGGCTAGAGTAAATTGACAGCTGCTGAGTCAGCAACATTGGGTAGCTCATAAATCCGGCCTAAGTAAATTCTATGAGATCAGAGGTCTAGATATTAAAGTAAAGATTATATAGAAACAGCTGGTAAGAGAAAAATATTTTATGGTTAGTTCTTCGAGTTAGCCCTATACATCTCTGATGTGACTGCATCCAGCTCTGGAGCCCCCAGTATAAGAAGGACATGGACCTGTTGGAGCGAGTCCAGAGGAGGGCCACAAAGATGATCAGAGGGTTAGAGCACCTCTGCTATGAGGACAAGCTGAGAGATTTGGGGTTGTTCAGCCTGGAGAAGAGAAGGCTCCAGGGAGACCTCATTGCAGCCTTCCAGTATGTAAAGGGGACCTACAGGAAAGATGGGGAGTGACTCTTTATCAGGGAGTGTAGTGATAGGACAAGGTGTAATGGTTTTAAACTGAAAGAGGGTAGATTTCGATTAGATATTAGGATTCTTTACTGTGAGGGTGGTGAGGCACTGGAAGAGGTTGCCCAGGGAAGTTGTGGAGGCCCCATCCCTGGAAGTGTTCAAGGCCAGGTTGGATGGGGCTTTGAGCAACCAGGTCTAGTGGGAGGTGTCCCTTCCCATGGCAGGGGGGTTGGAACTAGATGATCTTTAAGGTCCCTTTCAACTCTAACCATTCTACTTTATGATTCTGTGTTTACACCCCTCTAGCCTGTTGCTGTTCATATCCCAAAACAGGAGCTGAAATAAATGTTTGTACGCATGAATATTTTGGAAAATGTATCTTTCTGTGCAGAAATGTGTACACACCAGAAATATTACATTAGTGTTGTGTATACATGTTCAAGTTATACAAATGAGAATACTACGTCCTAAACAAAAATGCACACTGTCCACTATTCTGTATAAGTCCTTTTGAGTTTAAACTATGACAGACAGCTTGCAATATGCTATTTGAGTAGCATCATCTAAATGATCACAATTAATATAATACAGATATGTTTATGCTGTTACATGCAGGTCTGAAAACTATTTGTAATGAATCTTTTGATTTTGTAGTCCATTAGATTGAGGTGAATTCTAGCTGTTACACACCAAAGGAAATGACATGAAGTCATCTATAAAATATCAGTTTTCTTATTTAACTAAAAGCACTGATCTTCATCAGATCTTCATGAAGTTATAATCTAGAATGTATAATCTTGAAGAGTAGGCAGTGAAAAAAAAAAAAAAAGATGGACCCATACTGGAGATAAGTAACTGAGGTGATATTTTGGGAAAAATTCACTCAGTTTTTCTGGGAAGATTACAAAGTCTTCTGTGGAATATATAGAAAGATTGTGTGCTGTAGTTTACCTGGATTCTACCCTGGTCCAATTACATCCAGCAGCCTAAAGGGAGTGTCATGTTAAAAAGCTGAAGCTCTGGAGTAATTTGCCTATTTCCAACAAAGGGCTGGGAGAGGAAACTGTACAAAAACCATGTAACTACTTTGGATTCTGAATCTTGTCTCATCTGCATACCACAATGGGCACTGCTCAGGTGACAGGTTGGAAAACTGGGGTAGACTGCTGTGATAAGGTAGTAGATTTCTTGTCTAAGATAGGATTATAGTTATATTTCTATCCCAATTTAAACACTACTACAGAAAGAGGGATCTAATGTCACTGTGGAAAAAAAAAGTTGGTTTAATGGTTAAATATCATAACTGCTACAATAGAGCAACTTTTTTCTGGTCTGTACTTTCCCACTGTCATTTTTCAGTCATGGGCTCCTGTAATTCTTTTACTAATTAAAAGATTCTTTCTCTTTTTATGCTTGTAAGGATACTGATCAAGAAAACAATTACCTTTCTTTTCATTATATAGAATTGGAAGATATCTTTCTGTAAATATTTCCCAGATCTTTAATAACTCTAATCTTCTTTTCTTATCCAGATCCCATGTATTAACATTCTTCTTTTGCTGTGACATCATGACTATGCTCAGCATTTGCTGCAGTGCCAGTTTCAGAAGTAAGGGACTCAACCTTTCGCTGTTTGAGATTTCCGTGTTTATAGTTCAGAGTATTACTTTATTCCTTTTGGCTAATCATTGCACTTGAAGCTGTTGTAGTGCTTCTGATGAAATAAATTGGCCCAGAATGATAATATCAGTTTAACCTACCAGTGTACAATATTAAATAGTTAAATAATGTTTATATTAAATAGTTAAATAATGTTTGGCATTTCAAATGCACAGAACTCAGTTTGCTTAGTTCTATGGCAATAATTAAGATTATTTATTTTTTTTTTAGGATCCTCTTCAGTAAAGGTACAGATAAAGAAACCTTTATAATATCAAAATTCAAATTATTAAGTAAGGATTTCTTTTTAAGACTTCTTATTACTTTTCAAGGAAACAAAGGGTTTGGCAGCCTTTTTAATGATATTAAGGGTAGCTATAAATAGTTTTTCTGAATAATGAGAAAGTCTCCTAAAAATAAGCTGGATATTGTTATGATCATTGTTAAACTCTGATCCCGCCTCTTCTACAATAAAATAAATATGCATATAAAAGGAGAAAACAGTGAACCCTAAATTAAATTTGCAAAGTGGTCCAGCCTTCACCTATGACTTTTGTTTCAGAAACAAAGGCCTTCTGAGACATTTGTACAAATGTCAGGCTTTTCAAGACCTTCTCTTTATCTGCATGCCTGCACAAAACAGTACTCTAAGTTAAGTTTTTTACTATCTGAGCTAGGTTTTTCATAATAGAGTGCAAAAAGTGTGAGACTTAAGAAAACTGAGAGAAATAAGGAAGGGAAGCAGAAGGACCTGCAAAGAACAGAGTGACAGCAGAAGCCAAGGCTCCCTTCATGTGTAGAGTTGGGTGAAGGCAATGTAGTACACACTGGATTTTGGATGTTGCCTTTTTTCTCATTCTGACTGGGGGAGCCTAGAGTTCAGGTAGTTGGCTTGACAACTGTGAAACAAGACTTGTTTCTGTCAACTTAGTCAATGTTGGCTGGAGCTTATGTCAATCTGCTTTTTTCAGGCAACAGAAACTCATTGTGAAGTCTCCCCTTTTAACAGTTCAAACAGCGTAATGTGAGAAATTCTGTCACCAAGTTTTTCACTTATTTGACTATTTTTAGTCTGTTTCTATTTGACTCTAGGTTTTTATTTTACTGTTGGTACTCTTGGCGCCTTTTAGGAATGTCATCAGTAGGGTTTTTTTGTTCAATCTAATTTAATTAGTTTGTCTTTATTTTTTTCAATCTCAATGAGTAGCTTTATATAACAGTGTCATACAAGCCTTTTCAAGGTCACGATGAAGTTTACCACTACCCACAAGGCTTTTTCAGAGTCAGCGTTTTCTGCCAGCTATGCATGGCGGTTTGACTTTATATTTGGCCATACTAAAACTCAGAATGTTCTGTCTTGCTGTTTCGTTCTCTTCTTTATTTACTGTTCCCCCAGTTTTTGTGTTTTCTGCAAACTTTATCAGTAACTCCTTTTCTGATCATTGCTAAAAGGGGTTACAACGTTCTGCTAAAAATCATAGAACCATAGAATGGTTTAGGTTGGAAGGGACCTTAAAGATTCCAATCAGCTTCAACAGTTCTTCTGCTTCCTCCATCCCACACTTAAGTCTTCTTCCTATTAGAAAGGTCAGATGATTCGAGGAGAAAAAGCCATGTCTGTCTGTCTCCATAAAAATCTGCATGATCCGGTCACGCTCATCTTCAAGGATTGGACATTGTAATATGAAATGAATAACTAAAACGTGCATGAACTGTCACAATGTGCTTCATTTATATTCCACTCCTTCAATTCTTGACTGATACTTGTACCAGTTATTCCATTTTTTTTGCCTAACATAAGTGCTGAGCTGACAGAACTACAAAAATCTTGTCCACTTCAGAATCACAGAACTGTTGAGATTGCCAGGGACCTCTGGAGGTCATCTGGTCCAGTCCTACTCAAGCAGGGTCACCTAGAGCCGGTTAACCAAGACCACGTCCAGAAGTCTTTGGAATATTTCCGAGGATGGAGACTCACAATCTCTCTGGACAACCTGTGCCAGTGCTCAGTCACCCTCTCCCAGTAAAAAACTGTTTCCTGATGTTCAGAGCGAACCTCCTGTGTTTCAGTTTGTGCCTATTGCCTCTGGTCCTGTCATGGGACACCACTGAGAAGAGCCTGTCTCCATCTTCTTCATTCCTTCCCATCAGGCATTTATACATGATGTTAAGATCTCCCCTGAGTCTTCTCTTCTCCAGGCTGAACAGTCCCAGCTCTCTCAGCCTCTCCTCATAGGAGAGATACCTCAGTTCCTTAATCATCTCTGTGGCCCTTCCCTGGACTTTCTGCAGTATCTCCATGCTTCTCTTGTACCAGGGAGCCCAGAACTGGGCCCAGTACTCCAGGCACGGCCTCACCAGTGCTGAATAAAGGATCACCTCCTTCCACCTGCTGGCAATGTTTTGCCTAAGGCAGCCCAAGATATCATCAGCTGCCTTTGCGGCAAGGACACATTGCTGGCTCATGTTCAACTTGGTGTCCACCAGTACCCCCAGGTACTTTTCTGCAAAGCTGCTTTCCAGCTGGGTGGCCCCCAGTACATATTGGTGCATGGGTTGTTCCTCCCCAGGTGTAGGATTTCGCACTTTTCTTTCTTGAACTGCATTATGTTCCTGTCAGACCATTTCTCTAGCCTGTCTCTCTCTTTCAAAATATGGGCATAGTGTTTGTTTTATTTTAGTCTTTTGAATCTTTACCAGTGTTCCAGGTGCTATTGAAAATCAACACCAATGCTGTAAAGAGGTGCTCATCCAGCATTTTCAAATTCTTGCATTAAATCACTGAGTGCATATGACTGAAAATTCTGTCATCCAACTTTGACTCCAAGAATTAGAAAGTTAATTAAACTATCCTCATTTGGGGACTGATTTATTTTACATCTATGTTAAAAGGAATAGCCTTTTGCTATTCTGTTCAAATCCCAGAGACAGTAAGTAGTCCGGGCAATTCTGGAAGGACCTGCTCACAATGATGAGTTAGTAGGAGAGAGGACTTCCAGCACTGTGTGCAAGTGCACGGCTCCTGAAGGGTTTTTCTCACAAATAATAACATCAATCTCAGAACAATAACAACCCTCCCTGGAACAAGCCACACATTTTGTAGCTGTTAAATGATGGATAGTCTCAATGTTTTGTTCATTCATAGCAAGCATTTTTTCTTGGTAAGTAAGAAATTTCTTAAAATCTAGCATTTGCTTGATTCTGCAATAAAGTCACACTAATATAGTGCTATCGATAAGACTTGCATGGTCTAGCTAAAAAGGGTCATATTGAAATAACTCTTTTGTCATGGTTTGGACACCACTAAAAACAGGAATGTGGGCAGTCTCACCCCATTACCCTTACTGTTGTTACTGTTTCACTGAGCTCGGTGTTTTGAGAATGGAATATCATTCCCACATTTAGCTTATTCCCATAACTAATAAGATTAGAATTGGAATTTCTGGTAGATGAGTACCCTGAAGGTATTAAAATATCACAAAATACCATACACGGTTTCTGAGACACAACTACACTGCATCTTCTGAACAAAACAGTTAAAATACAGTAATTCAATAGAGGCAATATTTAAGCTGTTAAATTATAGCTAATGCATCTTGTATAGACAGACCATTTCCAATGATATTAATGTAAATCAGCTTCTTTGCTGCCTAGCTACTGATTGATCAGTACTTCCAGTGGCTTAGTGAAATCCATAATCTTAGGATTTCATTATTAGCTTTACTACTTAGATGTGCTAATGATATCGAAGAATATGGAATAAAATCAGTGATGCGTCAGAAGAAAGTCATTCATATTACTTGTAAGACAGTGGTGGGAGGTGAGTGCTGATGCTTAACTAAATGTTTTAGTACCATTAAATTTCATAATCTTTCTACAAAATGCAGTCAATACAAACTAGACATTTATAAAAGTAGATTCTAGTCTTAGGTGTATCCTGCAGAATCAGGAGTACTGCAAAAATTATCACATAAAGAGACAAGTAAAGCAAAATATCTTATGTGATATGCTGATGGATAAAATACTGAAATAAAAATGGTCATATAAGCAACCAACCAATCACAAGAATATCACTGTATAGTGTACACAAGAACTGTACTTCCACTTCACTTTTGCTAATTAGCTGCTGGGTCTTCAGAGCACATCCTTCATTTCATTTTGTCTTTGACTCAATGATACCTGAAACAGGGTGGTCCAAGCATGAAAAAAATTATGACCTCAATGGGAAATGTAAGCATCATTCTCAGATGAAGTCACTATATGGAGCACTTTACCAGTTCTTTGAATAGGGTTTGACTGTAATTATTCCCTCGATCCTACCTGTTTAATCATTAGTCTTTGAAGTCATGCTCGCTGCTGTTCTTAATTCCTTTCTCTAGTCTACTGCATTTTGACTATTTTAACAAAAATCATCAATTTCAGTGCTTTCACCCAGACTAGTCAACAGCCTAGCAGCCTCCAGGATATTCAAAGAGTGCATTTAAACTGTATCAAGGTGCAGGTGGAGCTGGATCTTAGTCTCCCATAACCTTGGATTGGTCAGGATTTTCCTAGTGCAAATTACTGCATTAAGATGGATCAACTTCACCACTTTAAATCTCTGTTGTGGTTAGACCCATATTTTGGTTTGGCTTACATTCTGGATCTGTTTCTAAGAGCCTGGTTTGCTTAGGAAATAGCAGTAGCTTAATAGCTATGACTTGTACTGATGAGGACATTAAAATATTCAGTTCTAAAAATGACCTTTTCCACCATGCCGCACCAGCCATTTACTCAGCACTGCTGTGAAACAGAAAACCTAGGTTAGCAGAGTTAAGTTCTTGCAACTTTCAGCTGCACCTCTGTGTGTTTAAGGGACAAAACAAACATAAATAATGCGTTTCTCAACTTTAACTTCCTTTTTTTTTGTCTGGGATGTCTAAGCAGAGGGTAATATCTTTGAATTTACTAGAAGTTTAAATTTACACTTTTACTTTTTAACAAGTATTCCTTGGTTAAGGTTTGACTGCAAACACTTTTCTACATGAATGTCAATAACCTGATATTAAAAATTCAAGACTCTGCAATGTGCTGTAGCCGATCTAATAAGAAATTTGGAGTTCTATTTATTCCACAACTGGGAAGTAGTAAGCTATTAATTAGTCTCCCCACCAAAACTTCTAGCATTTGCAGTTCTATGTCACTTTCTCCATGATTCAGCTGTGCAAGCCTCAGACTTTTTCCAGTATCTATACAAAACTGTATCGGTTGGTTGTTTTTTGAAATCAAGTGCCCACTGGGCATAAACAAACATATTCACTTGAAAATGAGTCCATTTTTTTTTTTAAATTATTGATCTAGCTGTGCATAAAGATAGTCACTGCTGGTGAAGTATTAGAATGAGCTTTAGGGCAACACTTACTCCTTGCTGTGAATCATAAATAGTATGAGCTCTGCCATATAAATTTTGTTATTCTGTGAATTGAAGCAGTGTCATCAGTTTCAAGTCAAGTCACAAAACTGAACTACTGTTCCCACCCTCCTGCCCTTATTTAAGATGCAGCAGTAAGATACGCTGGTATGATAGGTCACAGCCCTTTAAAAGCTGCTGTTTGTAAGTCCCATTAGCATTCTGTAAGCCGTTTATTCTGCCCTTCTGGCAGCCATCCTTCTAAAAACACTCTTTGGCAATTACTGTATAAATCTGCAAAGAAGCAAGGCATAATTAGCTTGGTCAAACACGAACAACCACAGGAACAAGATAATTGTGATTATCTTCAAATACTTTGATCTAGTATATTTTCAGTTGCTGGTCTGATAAATTATTATGTAGAAAAGACTGTGACATAGTGAACGATGTGTTGACCTTTCAGTTCTGAACTATAGAAAGAGAAGAGTGAAATACTAGGAGCACATGAGTAAATCTTTTTAATATTAAGATTAAATTTAAAACTTTGCAGTTGTTTGTATTTAACTTCTGCATTTCCTCCATTTTATTTCAGGAGAAAGCATTCATTTTAAGAGGACATTACTATACACCATACACTTTCTCGTTCACAGTTCTTTTAACACACGTCAAAATATATTTGCTTATCAGTCAGAGAGGCATGCTAACAAGGTAATATTTCTCTTCCCTGTTACACAGTTAAACAATGGTGGATCTACATACTTGCCTGGAGAAACAAAAAACTTCAATAGCACAGGGAGTTTGAGAGAAAATCCTCTGTTTCTAAAATCTAGCCTTTCTTATTTAAAGAAATATTAGGAATTAAAGCAAAACAATTTAACCAGTGCTATTCCTGACAGTGCAAATGTCACCATTTTCTCACATGAATCATTATGTACAGAGACATGTTTAGTGACCCACAGTTCCTCTGAGATATGAATATCCAGCTAAGTTCTATTTGGCCTTTAGGAAAACCAACCAACAGAAAGAAAGTGATGAAACCTTTTTGATTACTATAAGGCTACTGATGGATGATCTTAATATCCTATGTTGCTAGGTATGTTCCATGTATCACCAGTAGAGAGGCTGATATTTATAGAAATCAACCTTTGTATGGGTTGTGGATTTAATACCCAAACTAGAGCTAGCTCCTGAGAACGGGAAAACCGTGCAACTTACAATCTTTACAATCCTTTGATATTTTTCCTCTGATTTGAAAAGGCTGCTAGCAAACTGGATGAACAGCATCATCCAGGTGCAAGTGAAGTTGACATTCTGTGTCTCTGGCTTGGGTAAACAGACTGCTTATCGTGTTTGTTTTCTCTCTTTTTTCCTAAGGTTGTCTTAAGGTACTGGATAAGGTGGTATGTAATAACAGAAACATACATGTATTCTGCTGTTTGCTTTTTTTCACTAGGGAATGAGTAAGGATGAATTGTCTTGACAAAATATAAATACTACTTGTTTAGGCTCCATTATAAAAACAATAGGCCAGGAAAACATTTGTAATTCCCTTTGATTTCAGTAAGATACACTCATTTGTATTGTTTTAGATTCTCTGACATCTTTCTTATTTTTCATTGTATTTTTCTCATCTATTTGCAACCTTTTAAAGATTAGGACAAATGTGATAAAATAATGAAGATACGAAAAGACTAATCAAATCTCTCAAAACTTTAAGTAACACTCTTGTCCTGGGCCATTTCTTGTTTTAGAGAAGTGTCTTTACTCATCTCTGTGGTAAACTGCAACATTAAGCTGAATTTAAATGCAAATAGCCTCTGAGGATGATCCAATCTATTTTAGTAAATAACATGTATATGATGCATAGTATGTGCAACAACTTATCAAGCTCTTAATTCAAAATTCTTAGCCTCCTAATTATGTATGTTTCTTATGTGTGATAGTTTCCTCTTTTGCTGCTTTTATATCCAAGCAGCTTCAATCTATTTTTAATGAAAGATGAGATTACTTCTGAACTTGAAATGCAAGAATGAAATAAAGTAATTTAAACACAATCTACAGGTAGCAAAAGAAAGTTCCAAATTATATCTGCACAAATTATTCAGAACACAAAGACACTCTAGAAACACAAGAGGAGCTTAGATTCCTTATCTGATGATCTTAGACTATCGACAGAATAAATTAATCCATATTTGTCTTCTGAAACTTCTGACTGGAATAAAAGCGAATTATTTTCAAATTTAGGCCACTAAGGTAAGAGTCCTGACTTTAAATTGAAAGTACAATTATGGTTTACTTTGTTTCCCTCTGAAAAGGAGAAATATATCACAGTCGTTCACTGTCTGGAACAGCTGTTGACCAACAGTCAGCAAGTACGGGAGAAAGAGTTGTTCCTGTGGGCCCCAGATTTTGATCACATGGATTTGTACGTCTTGGCTTAAGAATATTTTTTTATAGTCCACTGACATAAAATGGAGAAGAGATTAAAGGGAACTTTCAGCTTTGTGAAATTGCCATACTGTTTCTACTTGAAATGGCAGGTTTGCAAACTCCTAAACAGAGAGAAGCAATTGAACATAACATATACTGAATTTTTCCCTGCTGGTTCACAGGTTTCTGAGAGGAACCTAAGACTTAACTATGTTTAAAATATCTTTCTCTATTGCTGGATGGCAGTGACATGAGATAAAAATATTAACAACATTGATAGTGCCACCAATCCTTTTTCCATCTGTCGTGCTGGCATAGAAGTGTAGCCCATAGGCTTGTGCATGATCTTTGATGTTCAGAAACCAAATTCTACTGTTGGTTCTACTTCTAAACTGCTGCGTGAACTTGGGCAAGTCCTTCTGCCCTGCACCTTGGCATACTTGACAGAAGAATATTTTAAAAAAATGTTTATAATCCAACATTGGAAAGAAACACTAGCTTGTTATAGAAGCTGTAGACAGAAAATGTTATGACTTAGCAAAAGAATTTGCTCTGAAATTAGAATCTAGTCTTGAGATAGATTTTTACCTTGCATTTAATGCAGTGTTGAAACTCCTTGCCTATTGCCAGTGTGTGTATATGTCTTGATTTTCCTTAACTAATATTTCATGTGATAATGTGAGTCAGTTCTGTATTTAAAAGTAGGAAAAGACCAGTCCCCCTACATGTGGATGTTTCTTCTATGAATAAGAATAGGACTTTCCTCCAAGGTAGAATCTGGGAAAACTTTATCTTTCACTTGTCTCACACATTACTCTTCTTCAACAGCCTATGGAGGTCCGTGGTTTCTTGAAAATCAAAGAACTGGCACAGATATATCACTGTTCTTTCCTCTGTGTCATGACAAAAGACACGCTGAAGTTATCTGTGTCTTGATGCATATGAATTATTTCTATCTATGCATCTATGTAATGAGAAAAATAGTTCATTTTTCCCACTAGATTTAATTTTATTTTTTTTTAAGTTTTCATCTTTTTTCTGAAAGGAAGAGTTGAAATAGATTCGCTCATTCAAAGTGAAATTATTTCAAACTAAGTTAAAATAAAACACTAACATACAGTTCTTATTACATCACAAAATTTTTAACTATATTTTTGTGTTACATTGCCTAATTTATAAATTGCTACAGGGAAAAAGATGTGTCTTTTTTTGAATATTTAGTTTTATCATATATATTAGAGACAAATCAACTATTTGCTTGGGTCTGTGCTGAAAAATTGATGCAAATACCAAAGCGCTTTTTGTAAACTAACATCAGAGAAATGCCCTGCCTCTACTACTCTCTCAAAGAAGGACTCTGGAACATCCCAAAAGATAATATATTTCAGCATCCCACTCAAGTAAAAAAAGTTATCAAATTGTTATTAAGTTTTATTTATGTGGATGCTCTTAGGCTTTTTAGACACTTCAGGCATAGATCTCACTATGTATTGTACTTTCAAGGTTTTTTTTATTTTCTTACACTCTCTTGAGTTTTCATAATTTTGAATGTGCATATCCTCCCATCAAGTTTGACCTCATAAAAATTTTAGTCTTCCTGTTCCTTGAGTTGAAAGACTATTTCTAATAGGAATAGTAGTTTTCACACAGTTCCTAATCCTTTATATTCCTGAAGTCTGAGTACCATTAATTAGCAATTGAATACTTATTACATAGCAATTATATTTACAGCAAAGGGGTTTTACAGATCATACATTTTGCACATTTTGCTCTTCACAAAAAACTCAGATGTAAAATGATCACCTCAGATTTCTGTTCCTATTACGTTTTGGACAAAAGTATATGATAACCATCAGTAAATAAGATGGTAGTGCATTTTCATGCTAAATATTGAAGATTTACAGTAACGTTATAATTTAATTTCAACAAAGCTACAATACATAAATTTTTTAGCCATGCAGTTTTCAGTGTAGCTCTTGACAGTAAAATGTAAAGGCTGTATTTCCAGACTGTAGTAACAATTTGGCCAGACAAAACTGCGGACTGTAAGTGAAGTTTATTGCAGGTATAATGGGAATAGAAACATCACTTCAATAACCTAATTTTAAAATTTGTAGAGTTGGAAGTAATGTCACTTTAGCAAGGCCACTGAAGACTGAAGGTGAGTAAATAATTTACTCAGTTAAATTAGCTGCTTCTGTTAACTGGGTGTATGTAAGCAGGATCATAATTTTTCTGTATTTATCCATCATTCAGATATACTCCAACCTGTAAGTTTCGTGTTGAATTTTTTAAACAGCTCTGTGATCTTCTTGCAAACATGCTTGTCTAACTTGTCAAGGAATACATTACTATGATGTTCAAGTCACTGCCTGCTTGTGACTTATTCACAAATAAAAAAGATAGTATCATTGGATAATGCTTTTGCACTTGCTAGACTTCCAAGATTTATTAATTAGGGAAGAAATTATGTTCTATAAATACCCAAACTAGCAAGATAACATTAAAATATTTACTTTATGAAGAAAGATTAGTAAATTCCTCTCTTCTCATTAGGGATTTTTATTCAATCTTCACTTTTCTTTTTGTATCTTTTGATTTTTTATTTTCATATTTCACCTATTTTGTGAACTCATTTGGAATAGCTATATATAGTGGAAAAAAATTTTACTTGCTTAATATAAAATAGCCAGGAGCTAGGCAATATTTGTAAAGGTAAAGCAGATATTCTGGCTTTTTTCTTAGTGAAATTTTTTCTGTCTTTTTTCTCATTCCTTCATCAGTCACTGAGATGGTGACTGTCTCTTTCAAAGCAGCTTGAGCTGACTTGATAAGTTCTATGTCTGTGTTATCTAATTCTGTCCTATTAAACCTGCTCTCATTTGTTCTTTCAAATGAATAGTGTCTACAGATAGTAAGGGTTTTTAATTAGTAAATTAATTAAGGTTGAAATTATTAAAGAGTAAAGACACTGGGAGAGTAATTGTATTCACCATAGCAAAAAAGACATATGGAATGAAGAGTATTTTTACACTTTTTACCAGATTTTTTTTCTCCTTGTACAGATACAGTTGTCCGTAAAGATACAGAAATGCTGTACCTGTAATTTATGTCATTGATGATGGAGGAAGCAACGATTTGTCTCTCTCCCTTTAACAGTGACGTGCTACTTGAAGCAGTGTAACATCAATAAAAAGTGTACTAGCCATGTGCATTTGCAAACATTTGTTCCTAGTGAGTAGCTATAGTGACAACTACTAGTTTCAAGGCTGTTGGTACGCATAAGTCCTTTACAGTTCTTATGGTGGGTTAGCCTTGGCTAACTGCAAAACGCCCACCCGGATACTTACTGACTCCCTCTCTTAGCGAGGCACCTCATGCAGTTCCATACAGTGATTCATTAAAGATAGACACTCAAACTAGGTATAGCTCTGGCCTCTATTGTATGACAGAAATTTAAATAAATTCTCTGTACTCCCATTCTTTGTGTTGTTCTTACATAGGACCAAGAGAAAAACAATTTCCATTAATTACGGAAAATTAGAATACACAAAATTACTGTACCTCACTGGCTGACTAGACTCCTACATGAAATCAGAAAAGGTCATTTCATGTACCTAAATTTCCTGAAAGTAACTGATACAACAGAGAAATCAAGAGGTATTTGTCAGATACAAAAAATGTACCTATAATGTATCCTCTTTAAGGTATGGGAGGAGTTCCATGTGGAGGTGAATTCAGCCATGCAACATTAACAATATTTCAATCATATTTACACTGCATGTGAAAGAATATGATCTGCCATGTAGCAAAACAAATCCCTTCATTCAGGCATATGGAGGAATAATTTTGTGTCAGCATACATTTTACAGCAGAGAGGAAAGTATTAATGTTTGTTCTTCTCTCATGCTGCCAAAAGTTTTGAACATATCTCTTGGAATAATATGAAATGATCACATACACAAAATGTCTTCCTAAGACGCAAGACTTAACTACAGACAAAGATCACACGGAAGAACCATCCCTGGATGATGTGCCTTCCATTTACAAGTATCCCTTGAGAAAGGCATATTTCAATACATAAAAAAGCAGCAGTCAAGTATGGCAATGAAATAATTCATGAAAGGACTTTGTAACAAGAATCATTTACATGAATCTGAAGAGCTGATTCATTCACTGCAGTCCAGAGGTCATAACTCTGAACCTACCCACCCTGAAAAGTCTCACCCAGGTTTTGGAATTTGTGGCTCTGGGCTAAATGGCTGAAGGCTTTGTAATTGGTCTGTGTTCTTATTCCTGCCACAATATGAAAAGGATTCTGAATTGTATGTAACTAAAGCACTAAATAGAAAGTAAATGGCTTGTTATGATAGAAATAAAAATGCATACCAAGGCATAAACACAATGCTGGAGTAAATAAACATACAGTTGAAAATTGTCGGGTTCAAACATCACCTGCATTGTTTGAAAAAAAGCAAGCACTTTGTGAAACTTGTGTCTGTCTCTGTGCAAGCTGCAGGGAAACACAACACACAATGCAATGAAAAGAAGATACATTAATAAACCCAAGAATGTAGGTTCCTTTTTTCCTGAGGGTATTCCTATCCATTTGCTCACAATGAAAGCCAGCAGCAACAAAGGGTGGCCTGCTGACCCAAGAGACCACAACAGTATCAGCAGATGTTCCTTGTTCCTTGAGTAAAAGAGTCCTGATGAAGTAAAGTGGCTTGAACATTTACCCAAACCCAGGCTTTTGGTATATGTTGGACTAGGATTAGGGCAAAAGGAACAGGAGACAAGACCTTCCATGTTCGAAATCTTAAAAACATTCCGATGAGTCACTTGCAATGTTTCTCCATATAGAAGCTGAAATTTGTCATTCCACATTTCTTATTTTTGATGAAGAATCTTTTGCTTGCTTTCCTCTGCGTCATTTGGGTATACATTCTACTTAAGCAGATAAACTTGTGGAATGTCTAGTATATATTGTTCTTGAAGGAAGTGTTAGTTTTTTCTTTGATCCTAGGTTGCACATGTCCTGTTTAGCAGTCAGGAAAGGGTGATAAAACTAGAGCTGTTAAAAAGATAAAAGGAGACAACCTTTGAAGATTGTAGTTGTCTTATTAACCATTATTAATACTAAAACCACTAAGAAGACCTTCTTTATTTCTTTCCAAGTCTCAGTATAAAAATATGTAGAAATTCTGAACTGTTTTTCAATCCAGTTTTGATTTAATAAAACACGTTCCTGGCTAGTGTATTATACAATTACCACCAACTCTCAAGTCTTAGATGCATAACAGCTCCTGCAATAATAACATAAATAAGGCTAATGATTTCAAAGCTGTCTAGAAATTTACAACTTTACTTATTCGATTGTAACATTTGTATGGTTAGCTAGTGGTTTATATTTACAAGGATCACTGAAGAGCTCTTGTAGACATAAATTTGGGAATTGGCTGCAATATTAACAGATTATGAAGGTGGAAGTGAATTATTAAGAACGGAGGACAAATACCAGATCAAGTGAGTTATAAAGAGATGTACATGCAATGTTAGCATTACAAAATAAGAACAGATACTGACCTCTGAAGTTGTAAATAATTCTTTCCATAATTTCATGTTTCACTGCAGGGAACAGAGTAAAACTTAGTGCATTTTTCCAGGTGACCTAAAAGACTTGATTTGTTTCAAAGTCCTTGTGAACTGATACTTCATAGATGACTGAAACTGCATTACCTGAATTATTCAAATATATACAAGTAATGCCAGCTTTCCCTCTTTGACTTTACGTATTAACATGCATCTCTTCAACACAGTCGCACATCAATATATACTGGCAAAGAAAAGAGTTTCACTGATAATACTGTAAGCTCATTGAGTCAGGCACTGTTTTTTTATTTTACGTGGTAGAACACACAGGCCTGTGGTTGGTTCTCTCTAGTGCTATCCCAATATAAACACAAAACAGAATAAATATAAAGGTGACATTCAGATCATATGTCAGCATAGAAATGATATTTACATCCTTTCCAAAACCTGATTTTCTGCAGGCAGTAGAGGTTTTTCAAAAGAGGATTTGCAGGTGATGGGTACAAAAATGAAAAATGAAGTTAGGGGATTTTGAAGATTTGATTACACAGAAAGAACCAAGACCAAGTTTTCATAACAAATTCTGTTTACTTGCCCAAAGTCTGAAAGCTGTCAGTGTGACCAAACATAACCTGAGAGGAGTAGAGATAGTGAAAGCTCATGTCCTTTTCCCACAGAGTTATACCAGTGGTGATTCAAAAGGACTCAGGTCAATTTGTCAAGATAAGTATCCACCTAGCCCTATGACTTCTGCAGTCACGTAATAACATCAAAATCTGAGTTAGCTTGTATTTGTACATAGAATCATGGAATATCTTGAGTTGGAAGAGACCCATAAGGATCACCTAGTCCAACTTGATGTATTTGTATATATTTGATTAAATGAATTTGACATATTTATATTTGTATTTATTTATACTTATCAGACAATTTAAGGAACACTGAAGACTGGGAAGACTTGCACTGTCTCATTGATTAAAAAGAATTTATGTTGATTAAAGCAAGGAATCAGGTCCATTTTTGACTGTCAGATAATGTCAAAATTTTGGCTTCAAGTAATTGGAAACTTGTGTAAACTGTGGCTTCTGACTACCCTTTACACCCTCTCCTAGTCTGAACGGAGAGATGTTTTCTGCAGCACTGATGTCTTGACAGTCCTGATCAGGGACTCGCCTAGAGAATTGTAAAGCACCTTTCTTGTCACTCAGTGAGATTCCCTTCCCTCAAAAAACAAGACACAAAAGGTGTGTGCAAGACATTGCCCCTAATAGATTTGGAGCACAGCAAGGGTACGGAAGCAGGCAACTGTATAACCTATCTCACCTTTGCTTGCCAGCATTCCTCTACTGCAAGTATTCACCTGGAAGTTTGCAAGGTCCAACATCCCTGTTGGCCTATTGCTTTCCCCTGTGTATTGTGGATGTCACTGTGAGGTGACATGCTCATATGGTTTTCCACAAGCTAGCTTCTACCATCAGTAGATCAAAAATGCTGGAACATATTTTAATCTCTTTGTCCCAAATCCATTTTTCGTTCCTTAAAAGTTTGGAAGGTTTTACTATGAATGAATATTTTCAGTTGAGAGAGAGAAGTAAAATATTCCCCTTATAAACTAAAAATTTAGTTAGTAAACTAAGCCCTTCTATAGGCTGTAAAAAAAGGGAAAATCTTACTTTATAACGGAAAGGACAATTCTAGTTTAGAGTCTCTGTCTGCGTTCTGTTAGTTACGTTATTTTAACTATATATTTCAACAACACTTAGTGAGCTAATAATGCATTTTATATACATGAACCTTCAAAGAGAAATGCACTAATAGCTTCCAAGTCATTTACAATGTTGGAACAGAACACTGCAGCAAAGGTTTTCATATGCAGTATTTCTTATTTTGCTTTCATAGAAATAATCATTTTATACAGTACACATTTATTTTATATTGCCAGCATTCAGAATTGAACAAATTAATTTACAGGAACCACTGAAAAGTTCTAACTGAGTGATAGGGAAACCTGACCAACTGTTCCTTATATGCCTTTAAGCCACAGCCAGATGAGAAGCAGCAAAGAGAGGAGAGAGGTGACTGAGTATCAAGAGTGGAGAATATCTCCTGAAATCAGAGAGACAAAAATGTACAGTTGTGGCTTTTAACATGTTGCCATGTATAGACTTTCCTTTACTGTTGAGATTTGCCATCAAGAATAGGGGAAAGTGGACTTTATTCCTACAGCAGAAAATGCTGCAGCTTTTGTGCTTTGCAGACTACTGCAAACTTCCTGCGTTTCTCCCCACCCTAGAGTCCAATGTTTCACTTATAAGCCAACTGGTGATCTAGACCCAATATAAGGAGATGTCCCAAAGCTTTACAATAGCAGTCAGTAAGCTTTATGGTAACAGTCAGTACCTCCCTTCGGGCACAGCAGTACTCTTTGTAGCAGTGATTGAAGTCACCTGTGAGAGAAGCAAAGCATTGGGAAGGGTTAGCTCCAGACTGTTGTGGGACACTGGAGCTATCTAACTTCCCCAACCTCTGTGCCAAGCATGGGATGCTCTTCTTCAGTTTTGCGTCCTCTGAACTAAATGCATAGCGACACAAAAACACATCAAGAGTAAAACACGCAACTCAATTTCTGGGAGAGTGGTAAGGACAAGACTGACCCGTATGGGACAGATGTAAGTCATGTCACACATACTGAGTCGCTGAGTTACTGACAGGTAGAAGGCAGCATAAGAAATTAGAAGAGAATTAAATAGTAGGGTGGCCTGGGCCTTGTTTCATAGTTTCGGCACCCATGCAAATGAAAATTTGTCCTTAAAAATTCAATACTCCGTTACAGTTAAATCCTGTGTGTAAATACATGATGTAAATAATAATACCTTTCTTTGAAAAAGTAGCCCTTCAAAATTAAAAAATTCTTGATTTTCTTACCCAGAAAAGAGTTAAGAGTTCATATGAAAGGATTTGATTGCATTAATCTTTAGCTGTTGTCTCCATACCGCCCTCCTACATGATAGAAATTTTGCCTTTCCCTGTTCCTTCGTGGAATTTTGCCAGTTCTCCTGTTCCTAGATGGGCTTCTGGACTATAGTGGTAACAGTTGTCTCCTTGGAGGTCCAGACCCTGTTTCTTCTTGCACAGTTATAAGTGAAATCGAAGGATAAAAGAGTCTTATAAAAAAAAAAAAAAAATCTGTTTGGTTTTCTTCTTCATAGAGTCGAGGCATTAGAGAAATATTTTTTTAGAAAGCCCTCCACACTGGTCTATTATAAGAAAAGACATGTCAAAACTTCTTGAGTTACTTTTGAGAGGACTCAGATTCAATTCATCAAAGAACTGGTCCTATTTCACTGCCTGAATCTTCCCTCATAAACTAACCATAGTTCCTCTTATTTTTGTTATTCATCATGGGCTTCTTCCCTTCATGGTTTAAATACTGTTGTAGGCTGGCAGGAACAGAGGCCAAATATTCAAAGTTGGTGGCTTAACTGCTGTCAAGCAACTACTGAGGAATTACATAGCTCGAGATAGTCCTCCCTTCCTGTTCCTTGCCCTGAACAGTCATTTCTTGACTTGAATAAAAACTGTGAACTAGAATAATAAACTTCTTGGCTAACCAGGTCTAAATACAGAAAGAATAATAGAGCAGTTCCATGTTCATAATAGATGGAGCCAGAAAGTATTTTATGTCAGTGAACAAAACACCTGAGAAGGGCAGAAGGAGGAATCACTGATTGTGACCTTTGAGTGGATGCATGCTTGTATAATAATTAGTTCTTGTTATTAGCTGACACTTTAATTGACTTTAAATAAATTAGAAAACCAAAGTTTGTTACCATACCTATTGCATGACAAATACTAATGCTAATTTCCATGGTGTCAGATAATGAGTCATCAGTCACTGCCCATTATATGGGATAAAACTCCTAGGATTCATTTCTTGTCTCAGATGCATCTGGGTCACAATAGAGCTGTTAAACATTTCATCCTACACAGAGTTCATCTTTCAAAAACATATATTGCTAATAGTTCTTCACATAATTAACCGAGTTCTTCACATAATATTTCTGGAAGTCACTATCACCTGTTTCAATATGTATGTGGGGAGGATTTCCTTCTAAAAACGAAGGAACGATTTTCTAGACAGAATATGAAATAAAAACATATAGATTTACCACAACAATGTGCCAATATACCTTTGTTTTCATTTTGACATCTCTCACTCCTACTCCTGCTTCAGTGTGACCATTTTTAATGGTATGAATATTTTCATGGCAGAAAACAGAACGGATAGCTTAAAAAATCTCTTGTGTTTTTCTTCCAACTCATTCTTTCAAATTCAGTTGATGTTTGAACTAAATGAGTAATAGGCATTATGACTTGAAAATTTTTTTGGTACTTCTCTAAAAGGTTTCTGTTGTGGTAAAAGTATTGACATAAGATGGGTATCACCCAAATCAGGAAAACTGGTCCTGAATTACATCCTTGTTAGAAGACTCAAAGAGAATGAAAGAACAGGAAAAAAAACATCTTAAGTTACTGTCTTTTTGAGTGGCTTGGTTTCCCGACATCAGGGTTAGAGTTCCTTGATAGGGTTAATACTGAGAAGCTTACACTCCTGTACTGTATTATTACACCCAAGCTGTTTCTGCTTAGTAAAGGAGATAATAAATTGAAGCTTCAGGATTTCAAACCATACATTCAATTGAAATATTAGGGGAGGGCGGTTGTTGACATTACTTAATCTTATCAGATCATTTCCATGACAGCCTTTAATATGGGTCAGTGCTATACACTCTACCAGTGTGAAGGCTGGGAATGAAATTCTCCGTGCTGGTGTTCTCCCTGAGGCTGAAGAGGAGATTTGTTTTTATTTTGGAAATTAATCAAGCAAGTAAGTCCTGACAATGAGATGATGAGAAATACGTCCAATATTAACTATACCAATATTGGGACTAAATAATATACTAGTTACTTTTTCTTTGCTCTCTCAGTGCTACTTTGCTCTGATACTGGCACATAAAACGTCCTCAAAGGTGACTATTGTGGTGGATATGCTTTTTGACGGCCCAGTGAAAAACTACCCAAAGTTAATTTTGAAAATAATCCCAGTTAGTGCACACTCTATGGATATTACATACTGTACAGTACGTAAAATTTTGGTTTTTCTTCCAGGAATATGCTTTAATCCCCCACAGGTCTTTATTCTGACTAGGCACTGCATGCTTTATACCTGCTAAACAATGGAGTGTGGATAAACTCTGATCAGTAAGGGTAAACCCAGAGACCTTTTTCTCTGTTGCTCTCAAGGATCTACTATCAGTAACACAAATGGTAATAATCATAGGGATTCTAGCAGTGCTAATCACACTGATGATCATGGTAGATGTCGGTATGATAGAATGACTGCATTTTGGTTGTTCATTTAAGGATTTGGGAAATCACATATTTAAAGAAAATGAAGGCTTCAAAGCCGAGTACCAAAACTAGAAAGTCTCAACCTGTCAGGGAACTGTGTGCACAAATGGGCCTTAATTGCCCCAACCAGCCTCACCTGGAATATCCATGCACACACACTCTGTCTGTTGGTCCGTTTAAGTTCAGACCTGAAGCTTGTTTGCTTGCCTAAGCTATGCTGTAAGTGTACTTGTCTCCAGCCCTCTCTCTGCCCTTGCTTCCTGATGGACCTTGAACCCACTTCACAGGTAGCTTGTCTCCAGCCCTGACTCCTGCATAGACCTTGTTCATGTGTTATAGCCTTGCCTCCACTCTTGTCTCCAGCCTCATCTCTCGCTGCACATGTGGTCACCATTGGTTCCCAGCTCAGTCCCACTCATGGAACAACCCTGTCCTTGCTGCTTTCTGAAACAAAATCAGAGATTCTCTGTGCTTTTTAAGTATTATGTCTTTGCCAAGTATGATCACACAGTTTTTCACAGGAGCTTTACTTTATTTGAATCATATTCTTAGAACTGCTCTGAAGATTTATCTGAATCCAAATGTGTTTTCTTGTGCAGTCTGTTTTTCTGTCCTTCCCTTCTTTTTCCTCTTCTGTCCTGCTGGTTTCCCAGCCAACTCTAGTCTTAATGTGCTTCCAGACACTCTTGATTTCTCTGAAGGCCTATATCCCAGCCTCTCAGCATCACAGGATTGTTGAGGTTGGAAGGGGACACTGAAGATGTCTAGTCCAGCCTTTATTATTCTTTAGCCTTGCACAGTCATGTTTTGAGTATCTCCAGTAATGGAGACTCCACAACCTCTCTGGGCAGCCAGGGAGGTTTGACCAGCCTGACAGTAAAAAACAAATAAATTCTGAGGTTTAAATGGAATGTGGTCTATTTTAAATGATACCCATTGTCTCTTGCCCTTTAACTGAAACTGCTGAGAAGAGTCTGGCTTCATCTTCTTTAGTGTCTCCCATCAGATAGTCATACACATTAAAAAGACTGCCCTAGCCTTTGCTTCTTAAATCTTGGGCTTTCTTGAAGTACATGACATGGTGCTCTTTTAGATACAAAAATAATAGCTCTTCCTCCTATCTTGTTATGTACCCATTCTCTTTTATTCTAAAATTTCCAAGGAAAAACTGCCCTACAAAAAATCCCTGGATGTTCTTTTATAGCCCAAAAAGTTCAAACTTGAAAAAGAGCAGTGAACACACACTGAAAATGGGAACTAAGACATATCACTACTGCTTGAATATTGTTTCAAAGTATCACCTTGATATTAACTGCAGAACATGAATATACACAGAAAAATTTACTTTGTCTAGTAAACAAAGATTTGCAATAAGGCAGTGTTTTCTTGCATTAGCTTTTCTGCATTTCCATTCACTTTCCCAGTTTTCTTCCTATTTTCATTGCCATTTACCTTTTTTGATCATTGTTACATTGTTACTGCTTCTGCTTTTTGAACACTGCTACATTTTTGCTGTTTGCCATTTTTCTCTGCTATTTTACCACATCCTTTTCTGAGTTTATACTTACTTTTACCTTCTGTTTTTGATTTTTTTCTTTTTCTTTTCCAAGGATAACAGGGTTGAGGTCAGCATCTGGGTGCTAAAAGGCAGACGTTTTGAAGTACCAATTTAAAACATGTCATCTGAGAAGCTAGAAAATTGTGAATCACCTTTTAAAAGTGCAAAATATGTAATTTGGGTTCTATTGCAATTTAGCATGGTCCTTGCTTGTATTTCTTCAGCACTGCCTGAGAGGATTGTTGACCCTTTATAAAAAAGCTTTCTAATATGACATAAAGTCCAATGATCTGACAGATGCCTGCAGAAAAATGAGTAGCACATTTCTGAGTTCAGTCAGAGCTTTAGTATGAAGGACTAAGAATGACAGCTGAGGACAGGAGGCAATTAGGTGATATATTCTCAGGATTTGAGATGAAGAAAAGTGCTGTTTTGGGAAGTCTGTTCAGCTTCTGAATTTTGCTTCTAACTAGATTCCTTTATGGGCTGATACATCAACCTGGAGACTCAGCGTGGGATTATTTCATAGAAATAAAGAAACTGAAGGGGGGTCTGGAGGTCATCTTGTACAGCCTCCCATTCAGAGAGGGTCTGCCGCCTTCTCAGTTATCCTTTTAAATCCATGATGCAATGGGATGCCGAAAGGTAGCAGTTCACAGTTCGAAGTTAATAGAGAAGTCTTTTCCCTTTGCTTTTTCTCAGGAAAACTTTTGTCAGGGGAAAGACAACTGCTTAATGAAGTCACCTGATAATGGCTTCAGCAGCTGGTCACCTCTTGAAGCTTGCCAGGAGAACATATAACAAGGGACAGGGAAAGTTTCTAAATAGCTTTTCAATTACTTTTATTAGTTTAAGATAAGCAGATCTGTTTTCCCAAAAGCAGACTAAGCTAGAATAAAAGGTGCTGTGTTCAATGTATTGTAAAATGAGAGGATGTATTCCCCATAGCGTGTACTTGCCAAACTGTGATGGGCTCAACAGCCATGGGGAGAGGCCTTTGTATCGTAAATGAGAAGGAACAGTTTTAACTGACTGTGTGCATTCCCACAAAATATAATGTCTCTATAGCTTACCAGGGTCGACAGAGATCTGTAGGCATCTGTCCAGCTTTCTGCTAGAGACCTATGACTTGTACAAGGGGCTTCCTAACTAGTCCTGCTGTGGCAGTTTTTTTAGTTTCTCTTGTGCTTTCAGAGTTTGCAAAGGGAACAGAATAGGTACTGATGTTCAGCTGCCCCACTAAACTACAAAAACTACTCTGTACAAACACTGAAACACTACATGGACATTCAGCAAGAGTCTCTTACAAACAGATCTGTTTCTGGACATCAAAACCTGGCAAAATGAACCTGTGGCTCCAGACTCACTGCACAGGAACTGGATTGATGATCTTAGTGCATGAGCTGTGTTCTTTGCTAGCATCTCTTCTCATTCCTTTACTTTAGAAGTCATTCATAATACGAAATAGGTCAAAGGAAGTCATGTAACCTGCTGTCTTCACCCACACCTCTAGTATGACTGCAGAGACCAACTTATTATTTCTCTAGGGTTCTCGGTGAGGACTGCCTGCTGACTCTCCAGACTGCAGTCTTCATATAGCTGCTTGTTAACTTCTAAGAAGACTTTCAGGATCTGGAAAAGAGAAGGAGAAAGGGATCTACTCTAGCTGCAGAAGAAGGCAAAACTCCAATGATAAGGCTGTCAACAGTAAACCAGTGAAGAAGTAAGAAGGTAAAAACATTAGATAAAGTACTTAAACCCATGTTCCAAGCAGAGCAGTATTCTGAAACAACGGTGGTAGGAGATACAGTTTAAACATAAAATATTTTAAACAGTGAAGTTACATGTTTTTTATGGCAGTTTTAGATAACTCTTGCTAAAGGAAGGCATGTTTTTATCCCCTTCTAGCATGTAACTGGGAAAATTAAAGCAGATCTGAGGGAGTGGGATCTGGTTCACTAGAAGCAGCAACAGAAAATGGCTGTTTGAAGGAATCAAGAATGAGATCATGGAGAAATGTAGGAAAAACTAATATTCTTAATAAAAAACCTGTAACTTTGGAGTAAATTATTCACTGAGTGTCATCTCATAAGGTACAATCATGCAGTGATGTAAGTAATTTTTTTCAAAATTTTTTATTAGCTGATATGTCTGGAAAGACTGTTTTCCTACTTCATATTTACAACAGATTCACATGGAGAATTAACTATTTAGTGCACCTGCAAGTTTTGAAGTAGTTGCATAAAATATAAACTGTTTTTTTTCACTGTATTCTTTTAACATTGTTTTAGAATGCCCATGGACACGTGTGGATATCCAATCAATTGCTTTTCTACGGAAGGTCTAAAAAATATTCATGTTTGTGTACTGACTTTTTTTTTCCCCTAGGTCGAAGAACACGAGGGCACTGAGGTCTCATTCTCTAGAGTTGCTCTGGTTCTCCAAAGGGATGTGGCGACCAGATTATGGGTTATTTGATCACTTGGGACACCTGTTTCCGTGGCAGTGCAAAGTAATAAGAAATTCCTTTAAAACAACTTTCTTTAAGGATATCTTTATATATATTTTAAATATTTCTAGTTCTAGGTCCTTGATGAAGAGAAGACATGAGAGACAGGATTATAATAGGACCATTTTCCTCATTTGCACAACCTGTGGCTGATTTGGGAATTCAGGGGCTGCTCAGGCAGAATGAAAATGACTCTCAGAACACAGGGATGCAGACTTCCAATCTGTCATGGTGTCATCTGGGATGGAGTTAACTTTCTCACTAGCAGGTGGTGTAGTGCTGTGTTTTGGATTCAGGATGATAGTGGTGTTGCTAGTGCACTGATGTCTTTGGTTGTTGCTAAGCTGTCAAGGCCTTTTCTGCTCATCACACCACCCCACCAACGAGTAGGCTGGGAGTACACAAGAAGTTGGGAGGAGACACAGCCGGGACAGCTGACCCCAACTAACCAAAGAAATATTCCATGCCATATGACCTCATGCTCAGGGAGAAGAAGGATAGGGGGGACGTTCAGAGTGATGGTGTTTATCTTCCCAAGTAACCGTTACTTGTGATGGAGCCCTGCTTTCCTGGAGATGGCTGAACACCTGCCTGCCGATGGGAAGTATTGAATTAATTCCTTCTTTTGCTTTGCCTGTGTGCACAGATTTTGCTTTACTTATTAAACTGTCTTTATCTCAACCCACGAGTTTTTTCACTTGTACTCTTCTAATTCTCTCCCCCATCCCACCAGGTGATGGAGTAAGCCAGAGGCTGTGTGGTCCTAGCTGCTGGCTGGTGTTAAACTTTGACACCGCCCCTTCTTCTTACTGCATAGCTGGAAAGGGCTGTTACGGACAAGTTCCAGCCTGCCAAAGGAATGGAGATGCAGTGCCATAGTGCACAGCACAAAAAGGGCTTTGTGTCATATCCCCTGTCCAGTCAACCCAAAGCACAGCCATGTGCAAGTATAGACTTACCCTTCAAATGCACAGTTTATTACCTGAGGCCACAAGGTGAAGAAAGAGTCAAGAGGAGTTCTTGGGAACTTTTAGTTCAGTAGCTGCACCAACATGTAGAGTTGCCTTTTCCCCTCATATGCTTTGTTTCCTCCTAGAAGCATTTAGTGTCAAAAATAGGCTTAAAATAATGTCTAATGCCTCCATGCTTCATAATGAGATGTTAGCCACTAGATGTTGCTCACACATAGTTACTCATTCTCCTGCTTCCCACTTTCTTGCTTTGTTTTGCTCAGGATGACACTTACTTTTGTACAGTTCTCTATTTCATAAGACTTTGGATTCCTGACTGTAAAGAAATATCAGCAAGAGAAGGAAGCTTGTATTAAAAAAGTTCATCTATAATAATAGAAATGACTCAGTTGTAACCCCTTCGAAAATCTTGTTCACACAGGGAACACAACCCTAGTGACTGGATTTATTTCACACTTGGACAGTCATGCTTAATTTGTGATTCTCATTAGCTAGATAAAATGTTTTTAGTCCTCCTTTGTGTTTGCCTTTCATTTAAAAAAAATAGAAATGCTTATCAGCAAGTGGATAATTAGATGAACATTTTGACTTCTGAAAGTGAATAAATAGCAAACAATTTATATACAGGGTGTTTAAAATAGTACCAGCACCTTCTTCCTTTTTTTCTTTTTTTTTTTTTTTAAATATTTTTCTTCTTTTTTGTTTTAACTTTGCATACCTCCTTCTTTTAATTCCCTGTCAGAAGTTATATGTAACAACAATTAGTTTTCCCATGAAAATTCAACTATAAACATCTTCAAAAAATATTCAGGAGTGCACAAAGGTTTAGCACTGTGGCTTTATTCATTCTCTTGCCATCTTTTGCTACTTCTTCTCTCTGAAAATACAGCACTAATGTTTAGGAAAATGAATTATAACAGTTAAACATAGGTACTATGCTTGTTGTCATTGTGCTTCCATTATAACCAAATTTTTGGTGAAATCTCTTCAATTTAACAATCGATGTGCAGGGAATATTACTGAAGCATAAAGATACAGGTTTTTTGTTCCAATTAATTCTATTTTTTGAACTAGTTGTGTTCAGTTACTCTCCTTGTGATGCTGTTACATTGATAATAGATGTGAATTAGATTTAACTAGCTAGTGTTGTCCAGCCAACCAATGACAGAATTTCAGTAAGTATGGTTAGTCTCTATTGTTACATGAATACGAGTATCCGTTGTTGTCAAACAATTGGAAAGGTGAGCTACATAAGCCAGTAGGGCAGGAAACTGTATTAGAACTTCAAGTTATATGGGACTAATAATTTACTTAAAATTATATATCTATAGACACATGCTTATATTTTTTTTTATATATATATATAAAAATATAGTGCCTCATAGAATTAGGGATTTAGACTGTTGTCTAGCTGGAAATTGTTTACCTTTTTTCCCAGTACAGTTAGTATTGATATGAAAAAAACCTAGAGTCTATACAAACACAAAACAGCCAACTGTTAATGTTTTCCTGGTTGCACAAAGCAATGGGTAAGAACAATTGTCCCAGTTTGAGTGTCTCAGACATGGCTACAGTTACAGTAATTGTGTGGAAGGAAAAGAGCTTGGAGACAATCGTTATTGACTTAGCTAAATATTCTTTTTCTCCGTTCTTTCGAGTTTGATTGCAGGGCAAAGCTTCTTCACATGCACTAAGACACAGAGAAAGTAGGAAAAAAGAGAAACTCAGACTGGTCTACTTAAATGAAGAACAAATGACAACAATCAGATCAAACCTCCTTGTGTTAACTGTAACTGCCATCTCACTGCACAGACCTGTATTCGAGAGAGACAGCACCGAATGGCTCATGGGTTCCCAACAGGAAAGCATGACTTTGGATGAAACCAACCCCAACCAACAAGTGCTGCCAAATGGGGTCCTGTTAGCTGACATTACATTGACTTTGCCTCTGTGTCTGTAGTTGGATGGTAGCAGAGCGCATGAATTTTATTCATTCATGGCTGACAGAGAGAAAGAGAAGGCAGATAAGTAAAGACAAGCTGAAGCAAGGAAAAATAAATAATCTGTCAGAATCAGATGGGGTTGATTCTCATGGAGAAAGAGATGCATATTACCAATCCAAACAGGCAAGAGAAAGACATGCAGAAGAAAAAAACCTATTTGTGTTATTGCAGAATATTTTACAGATCACAGAAGTAATACAAGGTGTATTTTGTGTTCTGGTTAGTCTGGGTTGTAAAATAAAGTTTGAATGTGATTGACCATTCGCAGAAAGTCAAGCCTAATTTATATACGTCTGTGCAACTAGTGCCTACTGATACGACAGATTACCAGAAAAGGAAGCACTTAATGTCATCTTGAAATATATATTTGCCTGATAAAAAGAGTAGATAACTCCAAAATTGCAAATACTTAGAAATACATTTACAAAAAGAGATGACTCTACAGGAGCATGTACAAGAAAGGAAATGAGATTTCAGCTGGAGAAATCCCTGATAAGAGGACACTCCCCATTCTCTTCAGTGCAACATCTGAACACGTACAGTATTCTGGTAAACACAGCAAGCAATATCATGATAAATCAGGAAGAAATGTCTTGTTTAAGATTTTTCTGATGCATATCAAAATACCCTCATAAAGTTCTTTGCATTCACTGAAAAAAAGATCTGGAGTCACTGGAGCAATTGATCACAAAAGTATGAGAAAACATTTTAATATTATTTTTAAAGCTGCATATAGTACAGCAGAAATCAAATTAAAATGTTATGTGTGCAAGAACCACCCTTTCTAAAAGCAATATAATTTCGAAAGCTGACAAATAGGTTTATTTGGAGAGCTAACTATAGTGCTATTTAGTATATTTTTTTACAGTGAAAAAGCAGAGTGAAATTAGACTAGAATGAATTGGGAAGCTTCCCAGGGTAATGAAGAGTAGCACACCATCTGCTTGAATGGGAAAAATAGTTGATCAGTGTGTGTTCCTCGTCCTGCTGTGCAATACAGAGGTAAAGGTCCTCGTAGCAAAATGACACTATGTAACATGAGTAATGGTAACTGAACAGAACAGGCAATAAATGCAAACCATCACTGACTCTTGGGACATCTAAAATGCAACCAAGGTCTGGGCCAGTCTGCCGTGTAACAGCTGTGAGAATTTTTTTTTCTGCAATGACCAGAAATTTTCTAAAGTTAATAAACTGATAAAACTTTTTTCTCTTTTAAAGACATGTCAATGGGAAAAATTTGACTACTGGACTGGCACAGGACCCGGCTGATACACTGATTTAGAAATAGAGTCAGTCTGGTATGTTTTGAAAACAAAGGTGAGCTAAAGTGCTGAGGAGCTACAATGGACATGTGGAGGCTTTGCTTCTGATTGGATACAATAATAACTACCAGGCATAATTTCATTTTTTTTTTCTCCCATGTGCCCTTGTTCACACTTATTCCAAACAGTATAACAGTGGTGAAGAGTATAATACTGCTTTTCATGCAGGAAGTTGACTGGTAAGTAGGTAAGTGATCTTTAAAATATGTAAAGGCAGATGATTCCATCTTCCCAATGGAAGTTATACATGAATTGTCCCTGTGCACCAGAGTTTGTACTGCGCTCTGGAGAAAGAGGACTGCCTGCTCCGGCTCATGGTATAATAGCAAAAGCTCTGGAGTATTAATGCTGGGTGAGGTTGAAAGCATCAGCTTTCTGTTTGCTCCCAGCACTGGCCATATTGGATGAGGAAGAGGCCTCAACTGAACAAAACTTTTCAATCAGAAACTTCTGATTGAAGAGGAGAAATCCCAGTGGAATGAAAGTGGCTAACGGAAAATGTGAGGGATTTTTGTGCCTGTTACTGGAAGATGGGTGCTACTTCTGCTGGAGTTTCTAGGAGTAGTAGTGACTCTATATCTCAGCCTTTTCCCTGTACTTTCTAAATAATTTGAGAATCATTGAAGCCAGAAGAAAGGCAGAAGCTTAGAATCATAGAATGGTTCATCTAGTTCCAACCCCCCTGCCATGGGCAAGGACACCTTGACACCTTCCACTAGACCTGATTGCTCAAAGCTCAATCCAACCTGGTCTTGAACACTTCCAGGGATGGGGCACCCAAAACCTCTCTGGGCAACCTGTTCCAGTGTCTGGCCACCCCCAGGTAGAAGAATTTCTTCTAAATCTAAATCTATCCGCTTTCATTTTAAAACCATTATGCCTTGTCCTATTGCTCCACTCCCTGATAAAGAGTCCCTCCCCATCTTTCCTGTACTGGAAGGCTGCTATCAGGTCTCCCTAGAGCCTTCTCTTCTCCAGGCTGAACAACCCCAACCCTCTCAGCCTGGTCTTCATAGCAGAGGTGCTCCAGCCCTCTGATTGTTTTCATGGCCCTCCTCTGGACCCACTCCAACAGATCCATGTCCTTCTTATGCTGGGGGCTCCAGAGCTGAACATAGAATTCCAGGTGGGTCTCACGAGAGCAGAATAGAGGGGCAGAATCACTTCTCTCGACCTGCTGGCCATGCTTCTTTTGATGCAGTCCAGGATATAGTTGGCTTTCTGGGCTGCAAGTGCACAGTGTTGGTTCATGTTGAGCTTCTCATCCACCAACACCCCCAAGTCCTTCTCCTCAGGGCTGCTCTCAATCCATTCTCTGCCCTGCCTGTATTTGTACTTGGGATTGCTGTGAGTCAGGTGCAGGACCTTGCACCTGACCTTGTTGAACTTCATGAGGTTTGCACCTCTCGAGCCTGTCCAGGTCCCTCTGGATGGCATCCACTTCCTCTGGGCATATTTCAAGCAAGTTCAGAATAAGACAAAACCTTGGAGCTTTATGGACAGCTCTTCCACTTTCCTGAGCCCCGCCTGCATTGGAGAAACATGAAAAAGCAAAAACTGTGAGGGAAAATCAGGCACAGGAAAATCAAGCAAAATAAGGGTAAGAGTACGCTTGGTCTTTCGCTTCCAGGTTTGTAGTGAGCTCAACCATGCCACACTGGTAACAAAGAATCAGCCCACGTTGCTCTTGGTCACTGACATCCACTTCCTAAGTTGCACTGAAAAATGAGTCTGCCCTCATATTCCGAATACCACACTGCTCCTGCAGGGCACATCTGCTGATCTGGGCAGATCTGTTAATCCACAAGCAGCTTATATCTGTCTCCTACATGTGTGTAAAGGCCAGTACTGCCTCCCCTCAAACGCTCTCAGCAGAACTGTTCTGATCCCTCAGCTGTACAGGAGAGACCTCTGATCTTTCTCAGGATGCAGAGCTGTAATTATAAAACTGTAAACTAGATGTGAGGCTTAATTATAATGTCAAATAGATTGGATTTTAATCAGCTCTCTGGATATATAGTTAGGAAGGATTTATCAGGGCAATGACCTAATTTTAAGAATACGGATTTCAGCTGAATGGTCTGAAAACAATTTGGTTCAGTGCCTGTAGAGGGGAGACAAATAAATGTAGACCATCGCTTTTTAATGAGTAATGTCTCAATCATGGCACAGGCTTTAGGAAACAAATTAATCTCTAATGTAACGTCAAAGAGAATTTCTGTGCAATGGTGATGAGTCTGGTCATGGGCCTGTTACAGCAGCAGAAGCACAGCAGAACAAATGATGCAAGGAGAGTTGCCATAGGACATGAGAGGACATTATAGTGTGTAGAAATGTATGTTTGAGCAAAAGTTATTGCAAGTGCTCAGTGTGAGAGGCAGAAGACTTATGGGAGTTCAGTTCCAGCTCAGTAGCAGGTTTTCATAGCCAGTAGCCATTTTTTTGTCAGCCTTGGTGGGAGACGGGAGCCAGAAGGGTCTGCCTTTCTCCAAAAGGTAAGACTTTGCTTCTGCACCAAGGTGCCATAGTTCCTGCTGGGATAGGACTTCAGTTGGACCTCTTAACTAGGACCTGTCACACCGGTGAGATGTTTCCAAGCAGATCATCCAGGGGGCTGTCAGAAGAGGGGGCTGCTGATAGCAGGTACACAGGTATTGCGTTGCTGTTAGGTGGTGGCCTTGCGCTGCAGCAGGGGCTTCCCTATACCCCAGATGGCAGCAGACTGGGCAGGCTCCCCCCTCTACAGTTTGTAATTTCTTGTGTTGTGCTGAGCTCCGTATCCAGAGGCAGCAGCCCTCTGGGAAGCCTTGTCTGTCCAAAGCTGTTCAGCAATATCCCTTGTAGTCCTCCCCAGGCTTTTCAGCTTCCCAGCTCTCAGTAATTACTTGAGGTATTCTGAATGGAGCTGGCACTCTCAAAAAAGTCCATTTGGTTTTGCCCAGGATGTTTTAAAGTGGTGGTCGGGTTTACAATAACCTACCACCATGCTTTTAGGAACCATCTGAAACAACTGAATAGCACAGATGACAAAAATCTGGCCCCCACAAGCCCTTTCAAAGAAGAGAAATGCAGTAAACCCAAGCTTTCAGAAGTCAGAAATGCTGAAATTAAGGAGGTCTGTGTAACTTCATGCAAAAGGACACACTGATGTAAAAAAATCCAAAAAAGCACCAGATTAACACTGTGCTAATTGCAACTTGAAAGCACAACAAAGGCATTCCAGAGCAGTCTTATTACATGTTAATTCTGGGGATTAGTGTCAGATTCAGTCACCAGGTCTGTTGCAGGACTGTTTTCTTTTCTTCTTTTTGATAGTTTTATGGAGGGTATTAGCATTGGGGTTTTGCAGGCATTCTCTCCCCACTCCATCAAGTGTATAGTGTCTTAGTTTCTTGTGGGACAGAGAATATTGCACAACTGTGTCAGGCTGTCAGATTGACCAGAGTGGTGAATGCTTCTCCTTGGACAACTGTTTTATGGGAACTGGTGCGGTGCTCTCTTATTGGGGTTTATTTCTTTTAAATAGTTGACTGTGTTACAGATGTGAGACT